>CM062297.1:43710675-44247041 GCA_031216915.1 Pictodentalium vernedei | reverse complement strand
TCATATCTACCTTGCATCCAACGGGTATTACCTTGCTTTTATTTTCATTTAGTTCGAGCCGCCAAGTGTTCCCATATCTACCAACAATTTCCAGCAATTTCTCTAGCCCCTGTTCAGTTCTAGACATTAACACCATGTCGTCCACAAAGAATAAGCCTGGTATCTTTATGTCTCCAACATTTACCCCCTCCGCACTCTGAATTAGTTCGTCCCCTAAATCTTTTAACATACAATGCAAACAAAATCGGTGAAAAGATACACCCCTGCTTGAGGCCTATATCCATAGGGACTCGTTTATGTAGTGATACTCCCTAGACTGAGTTGGCTTTGCACATCTGTATACAGTGCTTTCATGATTCCCACAAAGTCACCCCCTCATATTCAATTGCCATCTGCCATTGGTATTGTGCTTCATATCTATTTAGTTTAACCCTTTACCTAACCTGAAAAGCAGACGACACTTGCAAAAATAATTCTTGAATAACTAATTTTTTGTCTCAAAAACATAGTTTATGACCCCTCGTTGGAACGAGCTCGTTCCAACGAGGGGTCATAACCTATGTTTTTGAGACAAAAAATGAAAAAGCAGTGAAAATTAATTGGCGATTTTTGAGAATAGTGCTGGCCGGTTTTGGCCGTTACATTAGGTAAAGGGTTAATAAAAAAAATTAAAAATATTGGTACTTGTTATTTCAAACAAAACACTGGCTAGTGCCTTAGATGCAATTAACCCCCCCCCCCCCCCCCCCCCACACCAAAAATCCAACTTTATATACATTTGGTCTGAGGGTATTTTGTCCGACGGGTATTTTGTCCTACCCATTGAGGGTATTATGTCCTAAGGGTATTTTTTTTTAGGGTATTATGTCCTAAGGGTATTTTGTCCGAGGGTATTTTATCCTACAATCGGGAACCCAATCCAGTATACCCCACTTTTTGAAAAAAAGTGGGGGTATAATAATCCAACCAGGACTATAATCGCAGGTGCATAGGTTCCCTTGGCGGTGAACATTATACAAAGTTTCGAGCACATTGGTCCATAAATTATGTTCACAGATGGATGGATGGATGAACAGACAGATGGCTGCTCCTAAAAGTTTTATGTGGCTAAAATATTTGCGGAATTTAAAATGCATGGATAACCACTAAAAACCCATTTTTAAGTCTAATTTCTGGATGGTAGCAAACCTTAAACCCTTTCAGCTTAATGACCCTAACCCAAACCCTTATTCTAACATACAAGAGGCCCCAGGGGGCCTGAGGGCATTCACCTGACATGGTAGCCTAAATATCAACCCACAGAATTGATTTCAACAAGTTGCAATCTGCTCTTCCTAAGAAAAGCTTATACCAAATATCCAAAGATTCTGACCAGTGGATCTAAAAAAAAAGAAGATTTTTAAAAGAATAGTCCTCGTATTGAATCCCACAGAGAGCCCATATATGAACCCAGGGACTTGGCTTTAACAAACTTGAATATCCCCCCCCCCCCGCCCCCCCCCCCCCCCCCCCCAAGGATGCTGCCACACCAAATATCAAAACATTCTGACTGCTGGATCAGAAGATGATGATTTTTAAAGAAAATTCCTCATTTTGAACTAAGTTATCATTCAGGCTCCCACAATGAGCCCAAATATGGCACTAGGGACATGGCTTGAACAAACTTGAATCTCACCCCCCTAAGGATGCTGCATACCAAATATCAAAACATTCCAACGCTGGATCTGAAGATTTTTAAAGAAAATTCCTCATTTTGAACTAAGTTACAATTCGGGCTACCACAGTGAGCCCAAATATGAACACAGGGACTTGGCTTGAACAAACTTGAATCTCACCCCCCCACCCCCCCCCCCCCCCCCCCCCCCTAAGCATGGTGCATACCTAATATCAAAAGATTCTGCCTTCTGGATCTTAAGAAGATTTTCAAAGAAATTTGCCTGAAATGCACAAAGTTCAAATTTGGGCTCCTATGCTGAGCCCAAATATGAACCCAGGGGGCCGATTTGAACAAACTTGAATCAGATCCACCCTACAATGTTGCATACCAAATATCAAAAGATTCTGCCTGCTGGATCTGGAGAAGAAGATTTTTTAAGAATTTGCCTGAAATGCACTAATTTTGAATTCGACCTTCTATAGTGAGCCTAAATATGAATCTAGGGAGCCGATTTGAACAAACTTGAATCAGATCCACCCACAATGTTGCATACCAAATATCAAAAGATTCTGCCTGCTGGATCTGGAGAAGAAGAATTTTTAATGTTTTTCCCCATTGCCTACAGTGTTAGAAAGTGCCGACTCAGCACTTTTTCAAAGTCCTGAAAAAAGTACCTTGTGATCAAACCGATAGGGATTTTTTTAACCATTCTATTCTACTGGATAAAAGTAAGCTTTATGCAAAGTAAGAATTCTCTGTGCCATGTAGTTTTGGAGATATGGCAGTTTTAAGGTTTTTCCTATTTTTAGCTCCCGAGGTCCCCACGGGGCAATGAGAAAATTTTTTATTGCATCAATCAACTACTTATGACCCATTATCATCTCATATCAAATTTGGTTCAAATCAACCTCACGGTTCTGAAAATAGAAATTTTAGGCGTGGCGAAAATTTTTGCCCATCCCATAACGAAGGCACATAATGCCCGACAAACTTCTCTTGAACAAACTTGATTCTCGAAAGGACTCTGTATACCACATATCAAGTCTCTGCTACTGGTGGTTCATTAGATTTTCAAAAAATTTAGCCATTTTTTCCCCACCCCTCTGCTCAATATGAGCCGAAACCTAATTTGCATAAAAATCAAAATGCCCCTATATAACCCCAACTCACATGAAATTTCATTAATATGCGGCCAGTGGTTTGGGACAAAAAGGCCCAAACACCACCTTCACGACGGACGACAGACGACAGACGAGGGACAACGGACGAAAAGTGATCAGAAAAGCTCACCCTGACTTTCAGTCAGGTGAGCTAATAATGAATATGGACTCTTCTAAATGCTTCCACTGAACAGGCATGGAAGATACCACTAGTGTTCAAAAGGTTGAGGTTTCTGGTGTTTGTTGACTGTATTCCCTTGACAATTCATATACTAACATTTTACGGGTGCAATTTACACCTGTCTAAGATATCACGGGAGCTTAAAACTGCACCCGTCAATTTTGGTCATTTCCAGCACTGCGTAATTATGGCTCAGATGTTTCAGATCAAATTGTCATGAATTTCATATTTTATTGCGTAATGATAATTTATCATTTTTCATAATTTGGTTTTTGAATTGTGGGCCATGGACAACACATCACAAAATGTGAGTGGATTACCTCTAAAAAATCACAGACTGCGTTTCCTCCTGAACATTAAGTATCAACTGCAATGACACCACATAAGGACTAGTAAAGTTTTAGCCAATGCACTTCATGGTAAAACCTGGAGGTCTGTTGGCTGAAAGTTTGCTAACAGCAGTAGTATTTTCTTTATAATATTTACGTGCTTTCACCGATTATAATTAGACATACCGAGCTGTACAAAGGTGGCCTTAAACAGGAATAAATAAATAAATGTGTTTTCACTGTGAAATGATGGATAAATAGAAAAACTTCAAATAAATCCAAAAGTTTTAGGATATAATATCATTGAATAACTGAGTTGTGTCCAATAACACAAATTTTTTTGTTTTATTTTTATTGTCCATGTTTTCAACAATTTAAAAAGCCATGGGCATATGTGGCCATTGTTACATAAATAGGTTGTATTGTGACAATTGATAATTAAGTCTATTGTCTGTTTTCAATGCATAAATTTCAGACAAGGTGTTTGGTGGTATATAAATAATATCAGGGATTATTGAGTCTTTAATATTGATATGAGGTGTGAATTTGTTGTCTGGAGTCCATGGGCTTGATCTGTGAATACCTTTTATTCAGTATATGGTTCTTTAATTCCAAAATATAGAAAGTATTCAAAATGTATTCATGAATACAGCTCAAATTTTAGAATATAGGACAAAACCCCCTCGGACAAAACACCCTCGAACAAAACCCCCTCAGGACAAAACACCCTCAGGACAAAACCCCCTCACTTTTACTGACAAAATGGACAAAACCCCCTCACTTGAGAAAAAAATGATGAAAAAAATGAGGTGATAAATGTTGAAGTGAATAAATAAAAAGAATATTTAAACAAATATAGAGTTTTATTAAATTTGTTTGCAGGTAATTGTAATTAATATTTAATGACATATATATATATAATACTGACAACATGTAACAGCTAGCGATCTTTTTCACACAGAACTATAGAACATACAAATATTATATTAATTAGGATCATCTTGCCTTACAAATTACAACATCTATAAAGTAATTATCCAATGATAATAAATCTAATTGACTCACAAAAATTCGGTAATCGGAAAAAAGTAACAGGAAAAAAAGTAACAGGAAAAAAAGTAACAGATTTGGGTAGGAAAAAAAGAAACAGGAAAAAAAGTAACACTTTATTTTTATAAGGTAAAAAAGTAACAGGAAAAAAAGTAAGATTTGGGTAGGAAAAAAAAAAACAGGAAAAAGAGTCACACTTTCTTATTTTTATTTCATAAAAGTGATAGATTACTTAATTATGATTTAGTTATATTATTGAAACTAGTTAGATTATTACATATCAGTATAAGTACTACATAGTACATAGTTATAAAATAATTTAACAAACTTAATTATGATTTAGTTAGATTATTACATATCACACCTTGTGTAATCTAATATTCTGGCCAATGCCAGTAAGAAAAGCTGAAACAGTAAGTGAACCTTGGGAATATAAACCACACAGATTTTTCAGTTTTCTATTCAGGGATTCAGCTGACTTCTGTTTGCGGATAACAGGCAGCAAACCAACTGACACCTGTTGAATAATTGTATTGGTCAAAGCTTGCTCTTTTTGAAACCATTGGATAGTTTTCCAGACTGATGGGTGCTGGTGGCCAACAAGATTGTAGAACTTGTTGTTCCAGCCTTCACATGCATTATTTGTACGAGATTCGCCATCCAGTGTAGCACTATTAACATTCCATGTAGCTGGAGGATGGGCTGGAGGAGTTAATCTAAGTCGTAATGGTGCCAACACATCTGAAGGTGCGGCGCGAGGTTGCCTGTATCTACCAGTGACATAATTTTCATCAAAATACCTCAACAGTTCCTCGGCTTCTTCTGGAACAATGTCTTTGAGGTGATTCATACCATCACGCACATCTGAAACTGGCAAGAATGCAAGTGCATCCAGTTTCCCACAAAACAGTCTGAAGTCTGCATCATCCCGATACAACTGCACTAAACCTAAACTCTGCACTCTGCGCCAAGTGCTTTGTGTCAGATGGTAGAAACAACCTCTACTCTGTACATGTCTACCAAACACAGCATTCACAGCTCGTAACACACCATCTTCAAAATCAGTCACAACAGTATTTACATTCAAGTCAATATTTAGCTCAGTCAGTTTATCTACAATAGCTTGAAACAGAGTCTCATAGGAAGTACGTGTCTTCCTCTGTAATATAGCGTATACACAAGATAAAAAACTGTCATGAAACTTAACCCTAACAACATAAATTTGCTGAAATAGTGGAGGAGCCATTGCAAAATTACCGTCCATAAATAAAGTACTTGCACTGCCAAGATAATTGAGTCCACTATTTGTTGCAAATGCAACCACACGCTCACTTGCATCAGGTCCATTATCAAAGAAAAGGAATTGTTCAGAGTCTGATATTTTCTGAAACTCTTCTGGAATGGTCAGCTCAGACAGACTTTTGGGGACAGGAGGACTTCTTCTGTGGTATCTCAGACTCCGTTTGGCATTATCTAAGTCTGGCAGCATCAACTTGACTTCACTTTCAGCATTTGAAACAGCTGTTGCGAGGATCTGTGATGGCTTATCTAAGGAAGAAGCTGCTTGTTTTCGCATTTCATTTCTCAATTTGGTATATGCGATACTGACATTTTCTGGAGGATGGTTGTGTTGTCTATTTCTGGGTTGTTGAAATCTGTAGTAGTACAGAGACTTGCACGGCAGTCTGATTTAGCACGTTTAGTGCATTTCCACCAGACCTTGTTCTTCCTTCTTACAGATACAGTGTACATGAAACCTTCATGACAAAGTTTTTTGCCCCTCTTATTACTCTCAATGACTTCCATGATGACTCAAGAACATTTAATGACTAATTCAAACTGCTGTCCAATATATAGTTTGCTGTGTGTTTATTTTTTCAAGAACATTGTTGTACATCAAAGAAGAGAATTCATGAAAGTAGCCACACTTGCTTGTGTTTATTTTTTCAAGAACATTGTTGTACATCAAAGAAGAGAATACTTCAAAGTAACCACACTTGCTGTGTGTTTATTACAATGTGTGTTCATTTGTTTCAAGAACATTGTTGTACATCAAAGAAAGCATGATGGATATCCTTGTAACAACATTGTCATAGCACACATGATCTCCAATTACAAAATAATTAAAAAAATAAAAAATAAAATTATTATTATAATTATTATAATGAAAAATGAAATAATGAAAAAACACTTACTTTTTTTCCTGTTGTATTATTATAATTGTTACTTTTTTTCCTGTTTCTTTTTTTCCTGTTTCTTTTTTTCCCGTTTCTTTTTTTCCCGTTTCTTTTTTTCCCGTTTCTTTTTTTCCTACATTCCAAAAATTGAATGTGGTTCAAGTCGCGTTTTTGAGTTACCCTGGATCATGTAATAAATAGATTCTACAACGGATCCCTATTTTGTAGCTCTATTTACAAAACTCGTCGAGTAAATTAGGTCTTGGCCTCGCTAAAGCTCGGCCAATACCTAATTTACTGAACTCGTTTTGTAAATAGAGCTATAAAATGGGAACCCGTTGTAGATCCTCTATTTATTACACAAATCTAACCTGTGATATGGATACCATGTAATGTTTTTACCGTGTTGACTGAAGGACGTATAGGTGAAGCACTATATTTTTAAAACTGTTTCATATATATGAGTGAAGTTTCTAAAACCGAATACAATAACCAACATATTTCAAGAAGTCTGCCACATTGAGTTTACCCTCACGCCTATCCTCACACAGTTTTACAAGTTTCTTCTGAAGTTTAACTGTGTGTTTTCTTTGACATTTTGATGGAGGTTCACCTCGTTCATGTCTAAGGAGAGTTGTAGAGACCAATACCTGGTCTTTCTTGAGACTGTCTATTACTCTCCAGACTGTTGGCCTACAAGTTTCATAAACCCATTATTCCAACCTTCACAAATGTTATTTGTGCGAGCATTACCACAAACTGTTATGTCATGCACATTCCAAACTGGAGGTGGAAACGTAGGCGGTAAGCGCCTGACTTTAATTGGGGCAAGTGTTCCATCAGGTCGAGATGGTGGTTTGATAGTTCTATAAGACCCAGTCACATATGTATTGTTAAAATAGGCCAAGAGAGGTTCTAGTCCATCAGGGGTGACATCTCGCAGATGTGACATGCCTTCATGAATGTCATCTACTCTCAGAAAGGCTAGACTGTCCAACATTCCACAAAAATGCTTAACATTGTCATCCTCCCTGTAACAGGTTACCAAACCCAAACTCTGAATTTTGCGCCACGTACTTTGAGTCAAATGATAAAAACATCCATGTATAACAAGTTGTGGACCAAATATTTCTGTCGCTGCCTTCATTGCAGCTATTTCAAAGTCCATTGTAATGGTCGTTGGGTCTACTTGGAAAGCCCACTCTCCCTCAACTATCAACTCTGATAAAGTCTTTGGGCTCTGTGGCAAATATTTAGCTAGTTCACGACGGAGAGAACGCTTCACGGAGTTGATATCCCCAATGGCAGCTCATACGGAAACAGGAGCTGTTGCAACCGTGTCTGTCAGGAGCTGGCTGTTTGTACCTCTTGAACCTGGAGCCCGCTCTTTCATCTCTGCACGTAGTTTTGTTGCCTCAACGCCGCCGTTTTTAGGATCATGCGAATGTTCGGTGGAACTAAAAACAGAGTTCATTTCAACATTTGTAGTAACAGCTGCCTTACACAAAAATGCTGATCTGTTTGAGCACTCCCATCGGATTTTATTTTGACGTGTGTATTTCTTAGTATACATGTAGCCATCAAGCACAAGTTTCAGACCACCTTTGTGGTTTTTGATAATCTCCATAATATAGCACTAATTGACAATATTTTGAATACTGAGAAAGCATCACAAAACTGGCATATTTATAACATTATGACAGAGAATGTTGTTCTAAAACTTTGTCATGCCAGTGTAATAAAACATAAATGGTTATTGAAGTCAGCAAAATTAAAAAATTGAAAGTGCAGATAGCTTGCAAAATGGTATTACTAAAACAACAAAGCTATACCTCAAAGAAGTAATGGAACAGAAGACACAAGCTAGTATCCCAGCAATTTGAGCAAAATTGAAAAATTGAAAGTGCAGATAGCTTGCAAAACGGTATTACTAAAACAACAAACCTATACATCAAAGAAATAAATTAAGTACAGATGACTTGCAAAATGGTGTTACTGAAACACAAGACACAAGTTAGTATATATATAATGTCTGAGGGGGTTTTGTCCTAAGGGGTTTTTTCCCTGAGGGTTTTTTGTCCTACGATGCAAAAAATGAGGGGGTTTTGTCTGATGGGGTTTTGTCCTGAGGGGGTTTTGTCCTGTTACCCAAATTTTAATGTATTTGAATACGAATACGAATACATGTATTCATAACATTCAGTGAATACTTAATAGATGTGATTACTTGATAAACTGTATTCAAATACGCCTGAATACGAATACTGAATACGAATACCCCAACCCTGATTGTGGCCAACAAAAGGCCAATGCTCCCTTTTTGAAACGAGCCTAATGACTTCAAATGCTATGTTTACTAGAACTATCACTGAAGGTGATTAATACCCCCGCTTTGGGTTTTTAGAGGAATGCACTTCTGATCATGTAGGCGAAGGCCATAAGGAAATGTATACATAAAGATCATTTTTTGTTGTTGAAATTTGTATTTGCATGTGGCCTTCCACAGAACAGCACTGAATACTTAAAGAGGCCACACATATATGGTTTACATTTGGAAAAACACATTTACAATGTGCAACATGTATTCAAAATCGGTTCATTAATGTAGGAGGAGTTGCACACACAAGAATCCCATTTGAAAACCCATAATAAATCCAAGTTAAAAGGGAGATAACCTGGTTAAAATTGTCGCAGATCAAAAATTTGGGAATATGCGTATGTTCACTTAGTTGTGATAATGTTTGAAAGGTTTCGTCAAAATTGATTGATAAATATAGGAGTTGCACGCACAAGAATTTCATGTAGAAACCTATAATAAATCTAAGTTAAAGGGAGATAACCTAGTTAAAATTGCCACAGCTCAAAAATTTTGGAATATGCGCATGTTCACTTAGTAGTGATGATGTCTGTAAACTTTCGTCCAAATTGATTGATAAATGTAGTAGGAGTTGCGCACACAAGAATTTCATGTGGAAACCCATATTAAATCAAAGTTCAAGAGAGATAACCTGGTTAAAATTGTCGCAGATCAAAAAGTTTGGAATATGCACATGTTCACTTAGTAGAGATGATGTTTGAAAGGTTTCATCAAAATCGGTTCATTAATGTAGGAGGAGTTGCGCACACAAGAATTTGTCCGGACGGAAAGACGTACGTACGTACGGACGGACGGACGGACAGACAGACAACGTACAGACGTACGGACGTACAGGGCGATTCCTATATAGCCCCCCACTTCTTCAAAGCGGGGGTATAATAATGCATTAAATGAGAAATAATTACGTCGTTTGCATATGGTGACGCTGTGTACTAAGGCGTACAGCACGGTTATGTCGCACTTCAGTTAATGCTAACCCTGTTTATGCGGAGTTAGTACATTGAGAAGTCCAATAGTTGCTCGCCATTTCTCTGATTCTCAACAGATACTCAGACTTTCCCCGTACATATAAAATGCCAGACAAGAGGCGACCCTTACTGTCTAAAGTGTCGTTAAACCCCAATAAATATATATATATATACATGTAAATATATAAAAGAATCGGATGTTCCCGAGTAACATCTTAACTAAGCAGTTGAATTGTTTGTTTCTAAAAGAATTCAACAAAAACATATCTTGTTAGCCCTCATTGGAATGAGCTCACTGAGCTCGTTCCAATCAGGGGTCACATGATGAAAGTTTGTTGAATTTTGGGGGAAATAATCAAAACAATAAAAATCTTGATATCGTATTGTTGGGTGAAGGCTAAGGGTGAAGAGAATAATTCAAACATACTTCCAAAATCAATTTCCAATGTTGTGACATCACGATGTGTTTAGGATATATTATATGGATTTGCGAATAATGACGCCTCCATTAAAAGTATTTGCTAATCTGTCTTGAATCGTTGTTGATAAAAACGATTGGTAATGTGGTCATTGACTATTTTTTTCCCACCACACTCTTAACATTGAAATACCTCAACATGAAATACCTCGACATGAAATACCTCAACATACATGAAATACCTCGACATGAAATACCTCAACATGAAAACTGCAATAGTTGCTATGGAATACTTTGGTGAATTCACAGGCTGTGTTTGTATTCGCTTTGACTGGCTACTAGCACATACGGCCATGTGCAGAATTGTTATAGAACCACCAGCTATAGAATACAGAGATTAAATTTAAATGTTAAAATCTCACTCCGTACTTCCTTTTCCTCAGATAAAATATTTTATTCAGTCAGAGAGAGATTCAGTTGATCCTGTCTTAGGTTGCCCACTTCTGGGTCTTACCCGTCATTGGAATCAATTTTCACATCAGTAAACTGGAAGTATATAACATATCTGACAGCCAATTAGTATGGATGTTTTCTTGTTTTCGAATGAGCCAGTTGACCCTGTCTTAGGTTGCCCACTCCTCGGTCTTAGCTGTCATTGGAATCAGTCTGTGGGTCTTACCCGTCATTGGAATTAAACTGCATCTCTTTAAATATCTGAACAGTTCCCTGTCTGCTAGTACACGTGAATCAAGCTTTACAGTCACTGGATAAAAAACTGACATCGTGGATGTGGCTCAACCTCTGGCTGAACCAGCCTATCTGGTGTTAGTTTGCCCACTTTTGGGTCTTTCCCGTTATTGAAAAAAACATACCTATGCATCATGAAATTGAAACATCCATGTCAGTCGATCAGGAAGATACAAACTATTAAACAAATTAGTTTTTTCACCCAGTTCTAGGTTGTCGCCCATTGGGTCCTACCCATCATTCGAATCAAATAGAACAGCAATAAATATTTCTGCTCGTCCCTGCATACTGACATCTTCCGACAGCCAACCTGCCTTCAGTCATTTGACAAAGATCGCCAGCAGTTTTCCAACTTTTCCAACTAACGACCATTTTCAGTAAGTAATTAAGAATTGAGCGAGCTCAGTTGATTAAATGCGTGAATAAAATCATCTGCTCTTCCTGCGATTATTTAACACTCTATTCACCAGCCATCACGATTAGTGGAAACCATTTGCAAAAACATTAATAGTATAACAAGTATCATATTTAACAATGCTTTCATTGGGTTTAACGACACATTCGACAACTATGGTCGCCTCGTGTCGGAGAGTTTATGGGTGGGAGAAGCCGGAGTCCTGGAGAGAACCACAGAACAGCGGCTAGCAGGCCTGGCATTCTCAAAAATGCAGGAGGGCTAAAAATCGCTCTCCTTACACAGCCTAGGGGAGCTATTAGCTCTCCTCAAGCCTACAAAAGCTAAAAGTGGCAAACTGAAGTTATACTATTAATGAATTCTGCCTAGTGGGCTTTGTACATTTTATTTGGTGCTGCTAACAAGGTAGTCTCTGTGTGACGGCTACACTGCCCCTCCTACACCTCCGGGCCTTGAAAGGCCCGGAGGTGTGGGAGGGGCAGTATGGCCATCTTGCAGAGATCACTGACATAGCAGTTATCTGAAAACCTGTGGGTTTTAGGAACAGGCTGTTGTGGTAATCATTATTTTCTAAGGCTAGGAGGGCTATTTTTCACTCTCCTCAATTTTTTAAAGGCGAGCAGTAGGCGAGCGAATAAATCGCTCTCCTGAAAATGCCAGGCCTGGGCTAGCAACTGTTAAACTCACTAACATATTAACTTCGCACAGGCAGGGTTATCATTGGTTGAAGTTAAATGTACAATTGGTGTACAGTACACCTTAGTACACAGTACCTCTACGTGGGCAAACAAGATCACATGCCTTGCCCAAGGACACAAGGCAGTGAAAGGTGGATCTTTCAGTTTGATGTTTAATGCCGTAAGCGCTCTCTCGATACGTTTCAAAATTACGTTGTTTTACTAGTCCTAACTGATATACATATTCTGAAACACTTGATTTTGTAATTTTCTACAAACGACGGTATGTGTACATCGATGGCTGCAGAAATTTTTCAAACTGTAGCGAACGAATGTAAACAAATGATCCATAGCTTCGTTGGAAGAGGTTTATAGGATGGTTACCTCTACTTAAATTTGTAAGTAAATTTAAGCTCTTTGTATGAGAATTTCATATAAAAACTGCAACTTCGAGACGTTAGCAAATTTAACATCCGAGTTCCCAGTATTAGAAGTAACAATTTAACACTCAGGCTGTTGGAAGCGACCATTGTCACATATTTTGCTCTCATTATCTGTTCGTGTTGGTATGCGCAGATCAAAGCTATCATCTGATTAATTCTTGGAAAGGGATCTGAGAGACCTTTCCAACAATTAATCAGATTATAGAGTTGTAAGTCTGTCATAAATTTTACTAAATGTCCTCACAAAAATGCGTGAATATAGGTCATCCCTATATGGATATAATGGGCGTGTCAGTAAAAGGAATAATGATCATGTCGAGGAAAGGGGCATATAATTCAATAAAAAGCAAATAAATAAAAATAACTTACCTCGTGTTCGTTGATACATATCAATGAATTCCAAGAAACTAACACTTCGGTTTTCATGGAGAGATTATCAACATCATGTGTGTGTTTCTTGTGGTGTAAAATTTGGTATATTGTTCTTGGTTACATATTGTTCGTGCATTCCTCAATACAGTGTTGACAACACCCACAATAGTTCCGATGTGTTTTTACCAGTTTCCACTAGGTGTATGATTCAACCAACATATTTCAGTATGTTTAATCTCGGAAGTGTTCTTGTTTTTCTGATGTGAAATTATTCGACCTATTTCTTTAATTATCTCCAATAGAGAGAAAAGAATCACTACATTGCTGCACTGTTGGTATGTTTGGTTTTTGTGATCCACTGTCTGAAAATAAACAAAACATGTTGGTTATGTACAAGTCCAGAATTTGTGTCGTACAGAGCTGAGATTAAATTTACTTAAACGTTTCAGAGCAATTACGACAAAAGCAAGTGCTCATCAATCTAAAATATTAATGAGCACCTAGAATCGAATAGAGACTATTGTTCAAAATCGAATAGGGCAATATGGTGATGATCGGCTGTGTACGTGTGTGTGTGTGTGTGTGTGTGTGTGTGTGTGTGTGTGTGTGTGTGTGTGTGTGTGTGTGGGGGGGGGGGGGGGGGGGGCTATGAACCTGTTTTATTCCAATTGTGATGGCTCAAGTCCCTGCTGTTAAATATTGCTACATCAAGGCATGCCTTCGTCAAAGCTTCATGATGTGGTTGGAAAATCAACCAGCAAGAATTTTGGTTAAAATATGGGTACGTCTTGGGGAAGATGAAGAGGAATGCTTTAAATATATTCCTGTGGAAGAGTTCTGAAGGTACGAACGACCAACAATTTTGAAACGAACTGAACGGCAACTTGAGATTCGAAATCAAACGGAATGTCGAAGCTTCGCAGTGTCCTAGTCAGCCGTTTTAAAAATCACAGTAGAGCGACTAACGACCACACCACCCCCCCCTCCCCCACCCACTGAGAACAGTTTTAAGTGGATGACTACCCCCACAGTATAGCATTTAGTTTATTGCAATAGGAAGCCCTCTGCTTTGAAATCCCACTGGAAGTAGTTAAGAGTCACAAGCTTTCAATCCAACTTTGACAAACTTTGTGGTCTTTAAACGGGTACTTTATTACGCACTTGGGAGTAGATTTTGTTGACAACAGTTCTCTATCTTTATCATGGTGTCTAAAAGAAGCGGTTAAGATCTGGTTAGAAGTCACAGTTAACCCACGTTGACCCACAAGGTATGATTTAGTAGAAATCCTGGAGAACTACATTGAACCTTAAAGATTAAAAGAGACAAAGTATGACTCTGAATATTTCCAACAGATTCCTAGTGCAAACACTGATTTTAAAATCCCTCGGTTCATAATAACCTTCTTGGTGGGATTTTCCTGCTCTTACTGTTTTCAACCCATTTGGTATACAGATTAGAGTTTGTCGACTATTAAATTAGTTGATTATCAATCGTTCACGATATAATCATTGAGTTTTTTCTTTCAAGGAAAACTCGGTAAATTATTACTCTCTTTAACCCTTTTCCCAATTTCAAAATTTATTATCTTAAATATCATTTTTTAAACTTTTTCAAAAAATTTCAACAAAACCATATCATGTGACCCCTCTTTGGAACGAGCTTGTTCCAAAGAGGGGTCACATGATATGGTTTTGTTGAAATTTTTCAAAAATTTTTTTTTTTTCAGCTGCTGAATTTGCATATTACGCAGGCGGATGCGGGAGATTCGTTGGGTAAAGGGTTAAATACTTAGAAGCTGAACACACCACTACATTGAGAAAAGAGCACACATTTTGTTTATATATTTAACAATTTGCCCCATCGGGCCGAAACAGAAATTTGTTAAATATTGTGCCAAAAGTATGTATTTCTCTTGACTTCAAAAGCCGTAATAGATACAAGCCAATCGAGGAAATCTTCCGTTACAAAATATGGCCAAGAGAAGAGTCTGTGGCAAGGTTCATAAACACTTGGTCTGACTCTGAATGTTTCCATTCGAGTCATTTCATGAACACGGATTTTAAAACCCATTAGTTTATCATGACCTTGTCGGCATTTGCCGCGCACTTTTTACTACTTTGTGGGTTATATATGTACAGTTAAACAGCCCTCGAAATTGGCCGCAGTAATCAGCACTGCCATGGTGAATGCTGTAGTAAATTAGTTTTACCATGGCACATTAATGCTGTGGTAACATTTTCCCCAGATGCTCAATTTATAATATTTCAATAATGTGTACTAGAAATCATGAGCAACGTCCCACCCAAAATAGTACCCTTGTGGAACACTCTTAATTATATAACTCAAGTATTGAATATCAGGACTGGCAGTTACCTGCCAGTCCTGATATTCAATGCTTGTGTTAGGAAAGGCTATATGCACTCCTAGTACTTGATTTGTGATGTTCTTTAGTTCAAACCACATTTATTTCCAAGAAGCCAAGTGAACAAATTTTAAACTACAAACAAGGTCATGGATTAGACAAAAAGCCTGAGGCTTACACCTCATCGTCTCCACATAATGTACAGAATTGATTTTCGTGTCTGTGATTGCTGTGGCAATGTCGTGGGAAATGGAATTTACCACAGCAATTGACTGCTGTGGTAAAATATTCCTAATTTCAAGGGCTGGTTAAAACTAGAAGTCCTGTCACGAACTGTGCACTTATCTAGACTTAATTGCGCGTAGGAATTGCACGCAATTGCCATATCGAATGACACCCAAAGAACGGCAGGTTCACCTGGTTACTCACAGAAAACACAGGCAATATTTCTGCCAATGGACCTCCGGGTTACCCAGAGGTCCATTGGCTGAAACATTGCTTGTGCACAGGCCATATGTACAGAATTTGATAGCTGTACTGTGGTCATAAGCTGTAGATTAACGCGCAGATCAACATGCTTTTTGTGCGCATTTCATGACGGAACTTCTAGTTTTAACTGTACTAGGCTTCACATAATATTCCCCCCGATGCTACCAGAAGGCTTCAATTGGTACCAAAATTTTCATTTTCATACTTTTCTCTGCCAGACTGCACAGGTTCGCCGGTGATTGTCGATCGCCAATTAGTGCACCCCCCCCCCCCCCCCCACAGGCCATATTCACAGAATTTGATAGCCGTATTATGGTCATAACACGTTGATTAAAATGCTGATCGACGTGCTATTTGTGCGCATTTCATGACAGGACTTCTAGTTTTAACTGCATGTTAGAATGGTCAAACATATTCCATTAATCTCCTGTCGATCATTCACGTGAAAATCGAATAGTATTTTTCATCGTGGAATAATCGGTTGTTATTCCAGTCCTCGGAATTAGCGACGGCATTCGGCAATGCCATCGCAAACGCCGCCGCAATGGGGCATGACGGCAGCATTTTCTTGCCGTCGCAAATTGGCAGCCATAATATTTTTTTACTTGTCTCAATTATCTGAAGTCTGTCAGAACTGATCATCCAACCCTACATAACAAATGTTTTATAGGCGTAACTGGTGTATAAAATCAATATTTGTGGAAATATCTAATATTAATTAATTTTAAAGTAAGTTTGTACAAAATGTATGTGGTTGAAATACTGTTCATAACCAGCTGTTTTTCGTTTGTGTTTTTTCGAAAGAACCCCACTGTTGACTGTGATGCACGTTTAAAAAAATAACCCAGGAATTTCTGGGCAATTCCCTTTTGACGTCACACCTTACATAAATACAACCAATCGAATTCTTAGTTTCATGAAAGTATGCTAAATTGGTGTACTAGGACAATGCGGCAGTTCTATTGGTCACTGATGTAATCTCAACAGAGCATGTGGTCATGTTCCATTTTAATTTTAGCATTCTCCACTTATGGCATAATGTAAACTGTACAATCTCAAACTGAATTGGAAAACAATCAATCGGTTCAATAAAAAAATAAACGCATTGACCACAAAACAAGGGTGAGTTGGAAAATAATTCTGGTTGTGTTTATCGGGTCAGAGTCAACTCACCCCGGGTTGATGCGCAATGCAAATATTTTTGTCTCTAACAGTTACTGTCAAAACCGATAGGCTAATAATGCATGGATGCGAGTTACAACCAGCCCCTAAAATTAGGACAACCACTCAGAGTCAATTGATCACTTAATTGAACTACAGATTGTCCAACTGACCACCCACCAGAGATCTCTTGTCCATTCGAAGTCAGCTGTTCTGATTAATGATTATTATTCACTTAGTGTCACAATACTGTCATCCAAACAATTCAATTCAAATGTGCCGTCGCTGATAAAAATTTGCTGTTGCAGAATTTTTGGCGGCGGCAATGTTGTGCCGTCGCAATATTTTCCTAATTCCGAGGACTGTTATTCCCTATAAATATCTTGAGACTGAACGCGCCTCTAAAATAAGAGAAGAGTACATTTTTGGCTACATAATAACAAATTACCCCTTACGCCCTTAAACAACGTTTAGTTCTGATGGAGAATTTCTCAAATATTTAGCCAAAAATGTTTAGGCATCTGCACTTCAAAGGCCATAGTAGACAAGCCAATAAAGAGTAAAAAGTCAGACCCTATTTCCTTCTGGTTCGCAATGGTATTTTAAGGGACACATGGATACGATTAGTCGATATAATCGGTTAAGTCAGTCGATTAATCGCTTAGAAAAATCAATGATTTATTTATTTATTGGTGTTTAGGTCACATACTTAAGCACAATGGCTAATCGTGACCATGACAGTTTTACGGGTGGAGGAAGACTGAGTACCCGGAGAGAACCACCGAGCATCGACGAGTAACTGTCAGCTCCTCAGCATTCTGTTCAAGCTCCGCTTACGCAGGGTTACAGCGGTTGAAGACATGTGCAACATCGACGTGCAGTACGCCTTAGTACACGGCGTCATCGTGCCCACATACAGGCAACCGGGATAAAGTGCCATTCCCAAGGACAATGCGGGTCATCCCGGACGGGGATCGAACTCGGGACCTCTAGCAGAGAAGTCCAACAGTCTACAACTGAGCCACAACCGTCCAAAAATCAATGATCGCGACACGCCTTGTATAGATGAGTTATTATCGCTCACCTCCAAACGACTGGACTTTCGCAAGTTTATTTCTTTTAATATAGTTATGTTTATCTGTTCCTCCAATATCATTCTGCAAACAAACATACCTTAACACAAGAAACGAGAGAAATGACATAAAAACGTCCGAACTGTCACAATAACAATCACAATCGGGGTTGCGGTGGCTTAATAGGTAGAAGTGCAGGCTGCAAGCCGAGAGGTCGTCCGTTTGAATCCCACCTACGGCAACTGCGTTGTGTCCTTGGGCAAGACACTTCACCCCCATTGCCCACGGTTGTGTTGTGTACCAACGCGTACTGCAAATCGATGATGCATTTGTCTTCAACCAATGATAACCCTGTTTGTGTGGAGTTAGTATGTAAGGAAGCCCGACAGTTGCTCGGCGGTACTCTCTGGGTATTCCGGCCTCCACCACCCGCAAAACTGTCAGACGAGGTGGCCCTGGCTGTCGAAGGAGTCATTAAAACCCCAATAATCAAATAATCACAATCGGTGCCTACACACAGGTACCTGCGACGATATGTAAACTGATCGAAAGAGAAGTGCGGGAGCAAAGGTACGACCCACCGACCTCTAGCACACAACGCGGCCGAATTACCACGCGACAGATATGCGGACCAACCCGTCATGTTGGCAAATGACCCTTACATCCACCAATACAATACAATACAATATAAACACGTAATATTTCAACCCATTAAAATAGGGTCTTGTGAAGTTTCAAGGTTCAATTCAATTTCGATTCGATTTGAAAACCCCTGCCCGGTTCGTTGTTTCACAAAACGTATAGTTTAGGTAAATATTGTTGTACATAAACAATGCTGAAAAGAAAATATGAGCGAGTATAATTTCCGTTATGTTTTAAATAATACCCCTTTCCCCCCTCCCCCCCCCCCCCCCCCCCCCCCCCCACCATATCACCATTCATGTTAATTCCTGTCTCACAAGTCACTACCACTGTTGACCCCTTTACCCAACATAATGGCCAAAACTATTCTCAGAAATCGCCAATTAGGCCTCACAAAGTAGATCCTCAGTTTCTCAAGCCATTTTTTTTTTCTCAAGACATTTTTTTTTTTTTTATTTTCTTTTTTCTTTTTGTAATTATTCTTTGCCATTAAAAAGTTCATGTTCTTGGTTTGTTTTATGTTTTAGGCCCCATAATCTACAGAATAGCATGGGTGGTGGTGTATTACGTCCCTTGAGTGCAAGAAGGCTTTGCAATGCTAAAGCATTGCAAAGCCTTCTTGCACTCAAGGCTGAAGGGACAATTTTATTAACTTGGGTAAAATATCAGACATCATCCATTCGATTTTGATTTTTTTTCAAGTTTGGATAGGTTATAAAAAGAGAGTATGCGGCAGCCAAAAGGACCATGCGGGAGGGCCTAAGAAACAGATTTTTAATTTTTTAAGCCTTAATTTTCATTATTTTTTCATTTTTTGTCTCAAAAACAGAGGTTATGACACCTCATTGGAACGAGCTTTTCGAGCTTGTTCCATTGATGGGTCATAACCTATGTTTCTGAGACAAAACAAATGAAAAACATTTTTTAATGATTTTTTATACAAGTGTCCTCTGCTTTTCACTTCAGTTAAAGAGTTTAGGTAAAATAAGTTTTCAAACAATACCGAGGATGACCTGTTCAGGGACCCATTCCTGTTTTTGAACAATTTATTTATTAAGGTTTAACGATATTTTAACAGTTAAGATCATATCGTGTCGATGAGTTTTACGGGTGGAGGAAGCCGGAGTACCCAGAGAGAACCACCGAGCAACGACGAGCAGCTACCAGCTCCCCCAACATTGTAACTCCACATTACAGCACAGACAGGGTTAGATTGGTTAAAGACATACGTACCATCGACTACACGACGTTATCGTGCCCCCATGTGGCAAATCGGGGTTAAGTGCGTTGCCCAAAGACAACGCAGGAGTCCAAATCGACCGCTAAGAGGGTCACCCATCCAAGGACTAACCGGGCTAGATGTTGCTTAACTTGCTTAATGATGATTTGACGAGAACCGGGTAACGTAACGTCCCCCCCACCCCCCGTTTTTGAACTATAATCCTTGCTGGATAATATCCCAAATAATCAAGTCATGCCTTCGTCGAGGGCATGCCTTAACCTTTTGAACTCTAGTGGCATCTCCCATGCCAGTTCAATGGCAGCAATTAGAAGAGTCCATATTCATTATTTGGGGTAGACCAATCCATATTTTCAACGTGCAGCCTTAGGGCTGCACATTGAAAATATTGATTAGTCTACCCATACATTTACTGAACAGCCATCCTATTTAATGATGTTATGATGTATCATGCTGCTGACGGAATGAGGCCACTAAGGTGTAAAGTGTTAATGATGGGGTTGTAAACCTCATTTGTTCCGTCTAATGCCTCAAGTCCCGACTGATAAATATTTCACCACCCCCACCCCCTCCAACCAGCCATCTTCCAAACGTCTTCGATTCGGTTCGATCTGATGTCAAATAATTGACCCGATTTGTTTCGAGGTTTGATTTGAGATTCAATTCGAATAGAAAACACTATTGCCAAATAGACTACGTGAAAATATCTCGGTCCAGTCGGGTATTATTTTGCTAACTCCCGTGCATAACTCAGGTTTCTCTACCATGTACCACGAATTAGACGCCTTCTCAAATATACAATTATTTCTACTATGCACTACACATTATTCAGTTTCTTGTATTTTGAAATCACTTTGAATATGTATGGCTATAGCATTGAGTTAAGACAATACATCAATAAAGGCTTTTATCTTACAATCAACATGTATTTTGTCTGTATTAACTCTGCAACTGTTGCGTATCTGCCCCCCTCCTACAGATGTTTGTATCAGGGGGGCGGATACAAGCACGTTCCTTTCGCGCGAGTTCCATTTTTTTTCTTTTTGTTCATCTGGACGAATAAATAGTTTGTTACATATTCGTCTACATTCTTGACTTATCCCCAATATATAGTAAGATAAAATGATTATTACCATTATGTGGATGTACAAAATATGTATCGAGTCTCGCTCCGGGTTCTAAGGGTAGATCACGACTCGACTTCGACTCGTCGTGATCTGCCCTTAGAACCCGGAGCTCGACTCGGATACATATTTTGTACATCTGCATAATGGTAATAATCTCTATTCACCAATGCTGTCCACGATAAAAATCTTCCATCATTTGGTTATCTAGTCCCATTTTACCAGCAAATCAGAAATTATTTACCACATGAAACAAGCACCGCTAAACTGCCCGGAGTTCTCACAAGGAGCAGCTTGGGATATCATGCATCATAATGGCTGAGTTATGTATTATTGATTCCCAGGTAACTAAGGTTCATAAAAATTGGTTTCTAAATGCTTAAAAGTCCATTTGCTCTATAGTTTGTCCCATTCCTCTGTAAAATATAACAAAACACATTGCTGGCTTCCTCAAATGTATTACTTTATCATGCGCAAAAACTTATTTACCGTCGAAGTTCTAAGGCGTTTCATAAAAGAGCTAGTTGTGTGGTCCTGGTGTTGCAGACCCTACATGTTACACAGAACTTATCGCTGTTTAAATTCTGCCAGAATTAAATATTAATGTAAATACGTATTTAGGTAATTAATATATATCTGGAAAATGAAATATGCTTGTCAATTGTATTGATCGATTTTTGTATGTAATTCTTCACATACAATAGTGTAAAAGGGGTTGTATTTTTGATACAGTTAAAACTAGAAGTCCTGTCACGAACTGTGCGCTTATCTTGGCTTTACTGCATGTGGGAATTGCGCGCAATTGCCATATCGAATGGCATCCAAAGCACGGCAGGTTCTTCTGGTTACTCATAGCAAACACAGGCAATGTTTCTGCCAATGGACCTCCGGGTTACCCGGAGGTCCATTGGCTGAAACATAGCTTGTGCACAGGCCATATGTACAGAATTTGATAGCTGTACTGTGGTCATAAGCTGTAGATTAACGCGCAGATCAACATGCTTTTTGTGCGCATTTCATGACGGAACTTCTAGTTTTAACTGTACTAAGCTTCACATAATATTCCCCCCGATGCTACCAGAAGGCTTCAATTGGTACCAAAATTTTCATTTTCATACTTTTCTCTGCCAGACTGCACAGGTTCGCCGGTGATTGTCGATCGCCAATTAGTGCACCCCCCCCCCCCCCCCCCCCCCAGTACAAATCCTCAGAGTTATGTGCAGCCACATGATGTGACTGATATCAGTGGATGATTATGAGGTCGAAACAAGCTGGATGTCTGCAATCTTAATGTATGGCTCCAATTCAGGTATGTCGCACATTAGTGACATGTGTGCTCCATTCTCAGGTTAATCTTATGGAAAATCCCCACACTGACATAACACCTATGCCATATTACCTTTGTGTGATCAGCGCAATTAGACTACCCAAATCATTCATACACCCCTCCCCCCCCCCCCCCCCTCCTGCAACCAAATAAACACATCTGTGACGGATGTCTGTATAGATGAGTGGCAGTTAAAATTACTTGAACTGTTGGTATCAAATCCAACAAAATAGTGATGGTCGTGATAACGTCAATTGAATCAAGGAATGATGCCGAGGAGGTAGTTACAAAAGACATTCCCTCGACCCCTGTACACCATACAGTTAAAACTAGAAGTCCTGTCATGAAATGCGCACAAATAGCTCGTTGATATGTGCGTTAATGTACGCGTTATGGCCCAAGTAAAGCTATCAAATTCTGTACATATGGCCTGTGCACAAGCAATGTTTCAGCCAATGGACCTCCGGGTAACCCGGAGGTCCATTGGCAGAAACATTGCATGTGTTTGCTATGAGTAACCAATAGAACCTGCCGTGCTTTGGATGCCATTCGATATGGCAATTGCTCGCAATTCCAATGCGCAATTAAGCCAAGATAAGCGCACTATTCGTGACAGGATTTCTAGTTTTAACTGTAGTTTACATACGACATATACCCTAGTTTACAGAATGCTTTGTTACACTAAAAGATCACCTCCCTATTCTTCACATCAAGTTTGGATTTAAGTAGTAAATTGTTTTGGAAACTGAATTTCTAAAACACCTACTGACAGGAATTGTAACACTGACAATATTTATTTCCTTAATGTTGGCTTAACTGGTAGAGTGCCGGAAACCCAAATTTGAGGTTTACTCTTTAGTGTGAGTACCACAAGGTAAGGGCTTCATATTCTGTGGATGTTTTTCATATTTTCTTTGACGTGAGATAATTTAATCCGTAAGGATTTGACTTTTTGCAATTTAAGGGAGAGTGACCAAAATTGTTATTTCCTTAAATTTTGCTGACCAAAAATAATCGAGCACTACCAGTTAAACTAAGTAAAATTATCATAACTGTTCAGAATTTTAATAATATATGTATGAATGGAAAGACAATTTTGTGTGTGATTTGGTGTAAAAAATCACTCTACAGTTAACCGGTTGAGTGCTAGAAAGCCACTATCAGGGCTTTCAAAAAAATGAGGGTACCAGAGCAAAAGCAAATATTTTCCTTGCTCACATTTCATATTCAGTCAAATGCAAATAATATTTGTTTACATAAATTTGTTTTATGACAAGTTATTGGAGAGTGCCTGTGGGCACTCTCCAATAATTTGTAATAAACCAAATTCTGATAAATTCAGATCACGAAAAATAATCTAGCCCTCAACCAGTTAAAACTAGAAGTCCCGTCATGACTCACGAACTGTGCACGTATCTAAGCTTAATTGTGCGTGGTCTTACACCAGTAAGACGGCATGGTGGTGGCAGAGACAGGGCAACAACTGAAGCTGAAGACCGGTTTTTGATCATTCATGCCCATATGAACCGCTTTGAGCAACTCAACTTCGCAGTGAACTTCAGAATGCATCCGGGATTATTTATTTATTATTATTTATTGATGTTTAAGGTCACATATTTATGCACAATGGCTAATCATGACCGTGACAGGTTTACGCGTGGAGGAAGCTGGAGTACCCGGAGAGAACCACCGAGCAACGACGAGCAGCTGCCAGCTCCCCAACATCGTAACTCCACACTGCAGCACAGGCAGGGTTAGATTGGTTGAAGACATGCGTACCATCGACGCGCAGTACGCCTTAGTACACGGCGTCATCGTGCCCCCACGCGGGCAATGGAGATGAAGTGTCTTGCCCAAGGACACAACGCGGTTGCCGCAGGTGGGATTCAAACTGAGGACCTATGTTGCAAGAAGGTAGTCCGCGAACGATTTATTCGCATTCCGCTGTCCCAGAAACCCTGCCAGGCATGATATGAATGGGCCATGGGCCACGTTGGATGGACCAGAGAAGATTGGCATAGACAATTCATGGGTGCTATCAGAGTTATGCCCCTTGTGGTGCCCCCTGTGGGTGCGGAAAGTTTATTTGTACAAGTTTGAATTGACATATGGGGAACCTGCACACCAAATTTCATTCAATTTGATCCATTAGTTTGGGAGGAGTAGTCGATAATGTAAAGTTCACGACGGACGACGACGGATGACAGACAACAGACGGTAAGTGATAAGTTAAGCTCCCTTCAGTGAGCTAAAAAACCACCTCCACACAGGAAATTTTTTAAAAAATGGCGACCTGTCCTTTTAACAGATGAGTCGAGGTACTGCCTAGACCACACAGATAGGCGTTGTAAGGTATGGAGAAGACCAGGAGAGCGAATCCATCCAGCCAACATTGCTGAGCTTGACTGCTATAGTGGAGGGTCAATCATGGTCTGGGGCGGCATCAGCTGGGATGGACGTACAGAGCTGTCCTTGAACGTGGTGCATTGACTGCACAACGTTATATTGATGTGATCTTTGATGTCCACGTCAGATTGTATGCAGGTGCAGTGGGTGAAAGATTTATTCTGATGGACGATAATGCCCGTCCTCATGTTGCCCATGCTGTCGGGGAGTACCGACAGAGGGAGAGGATTGAGCATATGGACTGGCCATCAAGATCCCCTGACCTCAGTCAATCGAACATGTCTGGAATGAGTTGCAACTTGCAGTCTCAGCCCGTCCAGTTCAGCCAAGAAGTGTCCAGGAGCTTGGTGCCCTGCTGTTCCAGAAATCGAACAACATTCCACAACGGACCACCAGGAACCTGATTGGGAGCATGAAAAGGCGTTGTCAAACTGTAATTAACAGTGTGGGTCTCATACTCGATACTGAACCCATACCAGTTCGCTCCATCAATTTTTTGTCAAATTGAAAAATTTCCTCATTTTAGTCCCAGAGTTTGTCTGACTGAACCCCAAAATATTTGTTCTCATAGCACAGTTATAAGAAAGGCACCCCAAAACACACTCGTTCCTGTCCCAAGGTGATAACAAAGGTACCCAAGAAGTTTCGTGAAGATCAGTTCATAATACGAGCCGTATAGAAGTTGTAACAAAAAACCGATTGGACCTAATTTTGGTACAAAATAGCCACTGGCAGCCATCTTGAATTTTGGACCGCACCCAGAAACACTCGTTCTCGCCCCAAGGTGATAACAAAGGTACCCAAGAAGTTTCGTGAAGATCAGTTCATAAATACAGCCTCTAACCCGAGCCGTATTGACGTGTGTGCTTATACTGTGTACAAGTAGCACTGAATAAATCAAAAGTTCATCTAATTTGCATAATTTCTGCATGAGAAAAAAACCCGTACTATATGTGATGTATCCCATGGTACTAAACAATCATACAAAAAATTATTCAAATCAGTGCTTTCATATGGAAGTTCTGCGCAAAAATCTGACTGCACCTAATTTTGTACAAAATGGCTGCTATCGGCCATCTTGAATTTCGGACCGGACCCCAAAACACTTGTTCTCATCCCATGGTGATAACAAAGGTACCCAAGAAGTTTCGTAAAGATTGGTTCATAAATACGGCCTCTAGCCTGAGCCGTATAGAAGTTGTGAACAAAAAAATGATTTAGACCTAATTTTGGTGCAAAATGGCCACTGGCAGCCATCTTTAATTTTGGACCGCACCCAGAATCACCCGTTCTCGTCCTAAGATGATAACAAAGGTACCCAAGATGTTTTATGAAGATCGGTTCATAAATACAAACTCTAGCCCAAGCCGTATTGACATGTGTACTTTCTGTGTGTACAGTAGTCGCCGTGGACAGTCACTTTTCCACATGTCCACAGTAGGCGCCCACTGATTTTCCACAGAAATTCGTTTGATACCAATTTCTGTGGACTCTGTGGGCATGTAGTTCTGTGGGCAAAAGCCTGAGGACTTCTGTGGAAAAGATTACTGAACGATAACGCCGGACGGCAGTGTCCACATAAACACGTCTGCCCTCAGAAATGTAACTGGAAGTAATTTTTAACACGTCTTGATAGAATATGACTGATTAAAAATATTTATTTCTTCGTCATTTCAATTTGCAAGCACAGGTATATGGTCATTTGTGTATTTACAAAAAGGAAAAAATTGATAACTTGTTAAAATTACGTCACATTTTCTCAATCTGAAAAGTGAATAGCACAACCCACACTGTGAAAACAAGACATACAGTGACAAACCCATGTCGATTGCGAACGAGTGCTTTGAAAACAATGTGTACAAAACGCAAAAAAATAGTTGAAAATAAAAGAGTGCACCTGCGAATATAGCTGATATGCAATTATGTATTGATATGATCTTTCTGTTAAACCAAATCTGATTTTCGATCGACTATTGAACCATTCGTTCGCTTTCGTTGACAACTCTAAGCTCGGGTGGGAAGGAGAACATTCGGCTTCTAGAATTTTCGGCCTGGAAATATTTTGACAAAGGAACATCAGCTCGGTGAAATTAGCGCCAAGTACTCAGGCCCATTTATTTATTTATTTATTTATTTATTTATTATTTATTTATTCAGAAAGAGGCTAATCATGGACAGCACCCCCTGGCCTTGAGCTTTTTTAAATTCTGATTGTTCAGCGTACAATACAAATGCATCATCAAATTAATTTCGTTTTTTTTACCCCCGTCAGTCCGTCTGTCTGTCAGTCCTTCCATCGCGAAATTGTTTAATGGAGGGTACCGTCATGCTGTAATTTTAACTTAGATTTTTTTTAAATTCTTCTGTTTTCATTTGGGACATATTATCTGATAGTTCAGCATACAATAAAAATGCATTGTCAAATTAATTTCATTTTTTTTAACCTGACCCTATCGATAAATTACTTCGGAATTATTCACTAAAAAGTGCAATATGAAAGTCGCCCTTTTTAGTGGATAATTTCAGAGTAATTCTGATTGTTCAGCGTACGATAAAAATGCATCGTCAAATAAATTTCGTTTTTTTTTAACCTTGCCCTATCGATAAATTACTTTGGAATTATTCACTAAAAAGTGCAATATGAATGTCGCACTTTTTAGTGGATAATTCCGGAGTAATTCTAATTGTTCAGCGAACGATAAAAATGCATCGTCAAATTAATGTCGTTTTTTTTAACCTGGCCCTATCGATAAATTACTTTGGAATTATTCACTAAAAAGTGCAATATGAAATTCGCGCTTTTTAGTGGATAATTTCGGAGTAATTCTGATAGTTCAGCGTACAATAAAAATGCATTGTCAAATTAATTTCGTTTTTTTTTAACCTGGCCCTATCAATAAATTACAATGTACATGTATATTTTTAATTGTTAAAGTGAAAGAATGAAAAAATATAAACCAAACATTTTTATTCTCTTGGTTGTTATCATTTTTCTGCAAGATTGTTATTCATCAATGATTAAATTAACTTGATTGACTTATGTTAGTCGGCAATTAATGATGCTCTTGTGTTTATGATTTATGACCTGCTGTAATCCTTCTGAAGTAGTTTTACAGAAGTTAGTGGCATGGGTATACTATATACAGCAGCGTTTGAAAGGATTAAAAACTTCAAACGACTTGTGTTCACGAGACTAATGGATCTATCTTGTCCGACGCAGACCACTGGGGCTAACTTTAATATCGACGGTGTAGGGTTAAAAACAAACATCAGGTATTGGTAAGCGAATACTCGAGAGGTGCTTATCCCACTGGTAATGGACAGACCCCCGTGGGGATCCCGGGAAGTGAAGCAGTGCTTGTTCATTGTGGTAAACAAGCCCTGCTTTACTGGTGGATTATGACCCATTAACCAATGCTTGGGGTAGAAGTTTTTCTGAAATTATACTCTCAACTCTTGATTCCAATTTCGAAGACGGCCGGTAGCTGTCGCGAAAACGAACCGGAACTTTGCGGAAGCAGAAGATAAAAATGACACCGCTAGGGGGAACTGGAGAGGCCTTATTTGGTGACGATAAATTCATAGTTGGTGGAAATATCCCTCCTTTTTTATTTAACCCTTTACCTAACGTAATGGCCAAAACCAGCCAGCGCTATACACGAAAATCGCCAATCAATCTATTTTATATTTTGACTTTTTGTTCCCAAAACATAGGTTATGACTCCTCATTCGAACGGGCGCGTCACACTCGTTCCAATGAGGCGTCATAACCTATGATTTGGAAGCAAAAAATGAAAATTTTTAGTTTACAGTAAAAAAATTTTTGCGCATGTCGTCAACTCCTAGCGTTAGGTAAAGGGTTAACAAATGGTAAACAGATGAGTAGATAAATATTACATCATAATATTCACATCATTCGCACCTCTGACTTCAGAGTGTGAGCACCTGATTAATCAATCATGGATACACTGGAATTACCAGAAAGACTCGTCAGAACCATCTCAGCTTTGGGCATCTCTTGCCCTGTCACATGGACTGTCCCGGAGACAGGTAATTGAGTCCACCTGAGCCTGGAATTTGAAATAGAGACAACCAAGTCACCACCCCCTCCGGGGAGAGGTAGTACCTTTGGCGAGAGGATTCCCTCTCCCACTGGTCCTACCCCGAAGGGGCACGGAGGCACTGAAGAGAGAAAGAGAAAGAACAGGAAGAAGAGTCCATCGACCAAGCGCAGGGACGCCCAACTCTTGGAGGCCTCCTGGAAGGGGAAGAAAGAGGTGAGCGAGAGGATGGAGGTTCTGGAGGCGGTCGCCAGTTCCCCTCCTAGTCCCACTAGTACACCCAACCAACTGCCAGTTCCTGAGCCGGTACTGTTGGATGAGGAACGTCTGGTGGAGACTGAGGAGGAACTGGAGGTTGCGTTTTCACCACCTCCCACCCCTCACTCCCCTCTTCCTTCTCTACCGGATAGCCCGGGTGTGTCGATCACAGCAAAACAGCCACCTCAGTCTGCAGCCACCACCGAAGACATGAAGAGAGCAATAGAACGAGCAATTGAGATAGGACAACAAGCCATCTCCGAAACCCACGAGTTCAGGAAAAAATCCCAGGCAAACTCCAAAAAGGCATTAGACGCAATCCAATCACTAAACTCAACATCATCGACTTCCACATTATCTCAACCACCTCCAAAGAAAAAGAGCCGGAAGAAGCCCATGCGGGGGTAAGCCTCCCCCCTCCTTTCTTTTCCTCCTCTACCACGCCTTGACATTCAACAAAAAACGAACAGTCAATGAGGGTTGAAAGGGGCTTTCCCCAAACCGTCCCTGCGCGACTTCGGCGCGTGAAACCATTCCGTTCGAGCTTATTCGTTTCTGCATTTTCGTCAGTTGGATTATCCCGGGAATTTGTCGTGACAGGGGAGAACAGAAACTAGTCTGAAATTTTGACCTCCTTCCGATGTTAAGATTTTTTTTCTTAGCTATCGTGTAGAAAAATTAAGTAACATAAACATTGTAGTAGTGTAATAAAAAGTCAAATCATGTGGACTCCACGGGAATTGCCGTGTTAGTTACTAATTCTGTGGGCAAGTAGGTAGCATGCCCACGGTCTAGAAAAATCTCTGTCCACAGAAATTTATGTGGGCAGTTGAAAGGTAATTTGCCCACGGTTTTCCACAACCACTGTGGACATGTGGAAAAGTGACTGCCCACGGCGACTGTACTGTAAGTAGCACTGAAAAAATCAAAGTTCATCTAATTTGCATAATTTCTGCACGAGAAAAAAACCCGTATTATATGTCATGTATCCCATGGTACTAAACAATCATACAAATGAAAGTGTCAATGACACTGTAGCTTAACTTGTGTGTTGTATTTGATGAAAAGGATAATGTTCAATGTTTATGAAAGGATTATGAAATAAGACAAGAATTGTGATAATTGGGAATATGTTCATTTCTGGTCCCTGTATGCTATGTTTTTGATAAAAATAATATGAGGTGTACACTGTACTAAAGGGCTGAGGGGTGGGTTAATATGACTTCACAGTTAATGTATGTGGCCCTCACAGTTAATGTATGTGGCCCTCACAGTTAAAGTATATTAACGAAAGTTACCAAGTTACAGTGCAATTATTCCAAAACGAGTCATCCTATCAAGTTACATTGAAATCCCTTCATAAATATGGCCTGTAGACTGTGCTAAAGGTTTTCGGGCTTCAGGCCTCTGTAGCCGTCACAGTTGCCCAATCACGTTCAAAAGGGGACCACCTCATCCAGACAATATATGAAGTCAACCCATCAAGTTACAATGAAATTCCTCAATATGACCTGTAGACTGTGCTAAAGGTTTCTGGGCTTTGGGCTCGGGCAGCCATCATGGTTGAATGATCACAACCAAAAGGGGACATTCTCATCTGGGCATCATCTGGAGTGATCCTATAAGGTTTCAATGAAATTCCTTCATAAATGACCTGTAGACTGTGCTCAAGGTTTTTGGGCCCCTGAAGCCGTCAGTTGACCAATCATGACCGAAAGGGGAAGTCATCATCTAGGCATTATATGGAGTCAAACTAACAGGTTACAATAAAATCCTTCCATAAATATGACCTATAGATTATGCCAAAGGTTTTGGGCTCGGGCAGCCATCAAGGCTGAATAATCGCGACCAAAAGGGGACGTGCTCATCTAGACATTATTTGGAGTCATCCTACCAAGCTACAATGAAATCCCTTCATAATTATGACCTGTAGACTGTTCTAAAGATTTTCGGGCTTCGGGCCCCTAAAGCTGTCACAGTTGCCCAATCGTGTCCAAAAGGGGACGTTCTCATCTAGACATTATATGAAGTCTACCTACCAAGTTACAATGAAATCCTTTCATAAATATGACCTGTAGACTGTGCTAAAGTTTTTCGGGCTTCGGGCTCAGGCAGCCCTCCTGGTTGAATGATCGCAACCAAAGGGGACAATCTCATCTGGGCATCATCTGGAGTGATCCTACGAAGTTACAATGAAACACCTTCATAAATATGACCTGTAGACTGTGCTTAAGGTTTTCGGGCTTCGGGCACCTGTAGCCATCACAGTTGATCAATTGTGACCAAAAGGGGATGTCATCATCTAGGCATTATATGGAGTCAACCTAACAGGTTACAATGAAATCCTTCCATAAATATGACCTTTTGCCTATGCTAAAGTTTTTTGGGCTCGGGCACCCATCAAGGTTGAATGATCGCGATCAAAAGGGGACCTTCTCATCCAGACAATATATGAAGTCAACCCACCAAGTTACAATGAAATTCCTCAATAAATATGACCTGTAGACTGTGCTAAAGGTTTTCGGGTTTTGGGCTCAGGCAGTCATCACGGTCGGCAGATCATGCCCAAATGGGGAAATTCTCATACATAAGGAGTCATCCTACCAAGCTACAATGAATTTCCACCATATTAAAGATCACCTGCAGACTGTGCTAAAAGTTTTTGGGTTTCGGGCTTGGGCAGCCATCAAGGTTAACAGATCATGCCCAAAAGGGGACGTTCTCATCTAGGCATTATACAGAGGCATCCTACCAAGTTACAATGAAATCCCTTCATAAATACGACCTGTAGACTGTGCTAATGGTTTTCGGGTTTTGGGCTTGGGCAGCCATACCGGTTGCCCGATCGTGACCAAAAGGGGACGTTCTCATCTAGACATGACCCCAAACCTACATATGAAATTTCGTGACGATCAGACAAGAACTGCGGGGTGTAGCCCATGCTAAAGGAAAATGTGAACAGACTAACAGACTTCCGCAAGCGTGATGGCAATAGCTTATCTTGACTATGTCAAGTTAAGCTAAAAATTATTCAAATCAGTGCTTTCATATGGAAGGTCTGCGCAAAAATCTGATTGCACCTAATTTTGTACAAAATGGCTGCCAGCAGCAGTCTTGAATTTCGGACTGGACCCAAAAACACTCGTTCTCGTCTCACAATGATAACAAAGGTACCCAAGAAGTTTCGTAAAGATCGGTTCATAAATACGGTCTCTAGTCAGAGCCATATTGAAATGTTGACAGACAGGACGGAAAGACAGACGACTGGCCATGGCATAAGCTCAAATTTGACTTACGTCAAAGTTGAGCTAAAAATGAAAAAATGAAAATTTACTGGCGATTTTTGTGAATAGCGAAAGTCGGTTTGGTCGTTATGTTGGGTAAAATTAACTTTTGTAGTAAATATCAATTGTAATATTGAGAAAACAGAAAAAATTAAATCTAAAGTAAAGAACACTATAAATGCATTGATTTGAAGAATGTATTGTCAGACATTTAGACGTTTGCCTAGTTAAGTTATACTTTCGGAAATAAGAGAAATATAACCTGACTGTACCCATAGTCGCTATCTTGCCGTTTCGCTTCGGTGTGAATTGTAAATAAATGCCACGTGATGAGGAGGAGGCAGGACTAACATCAAAAAATATGGGACTTTAAAAAAAAAAAAAATAATGTCTATTGATTAAATTCGTAGTTACACTACGAGTCGGAAGTAGTTGTAGCAAAACCGCAATTATTTCGCGGTTTTAATCGCGGTCATAAACGAAAATATAAACGCGAGTAACGTTTGTGAACAAATATAAAACCGATAAACGCATTTGCCGATCGTTTGCAACCAGAGTGGGAAACGCAGATAAACGATAGAGCTTTTCACGTTTCTTGGTCGGAAATAAAGAAAAGAGAAAGAAACGCATTTGTCGAGGCGGTTAGAGCACGACGGAGAGAAAATTTGTCATGAAATTGTCTCGAATAACACAAAACCTCCAGGCTCCCTTTTGGGATGTGTTAGTAGCTGTGTATATTTTGGGGGAGCGGAAATTTTAAGCACCCCACTTCTCCCACACACACACACCTACCCTACTGAATGGTGGACCCCCTCCCCCCACGTCACACACATTAAAGACGACACTTGCAAAATACATTTTTCAAAAAATCTATTTCAAATTACTGTTATAGTGATACGGTACCGGTCGGGATACCCATCAGGTGTCACAGCTTGGGTGACGGAATTTGAAGCCACTGAAATAGCCATTATTACAAGTGCAGTGTACACATTTGTGGATAAAGTACATAATTTTGCCAGTGGCGTATATAAGGGGGTGGGGGGGTGGGGGTGGAGCCCCCCCCCCCCCCCCCCCCCAGAAGTTTGGTCGGAAATTTTTTGGGACCATTTTTAGGCGAATTTATGCCTAATAACATTAAAATGCTGGCTTTGGGGATAAAAACATGCTGGCTTTGGGGATAAAAACATGCCATTTTGGGTAAATTTTGGGTAAAAAAGACCAAGTTTCAGTACATTTGCAGTAAACAACAGATTCTTTGTTTGTTTGGGTTTTTGTTGTTGTTACACTGTCGGAAAATTTTGGGCTTGCCCCTCCGCCAGCGAAAAGCTATCTACGCCACTGAATTTTTGCATTTGTTTTTGATGCACATGACGCAGTTCGGGCGGAATCACTCATCAAGGAAAAAATTTAGTCATTCAATTCATTATCAATGAATTTTGTGCACTGCTGTACAAGTAAGGGCAGGCCTACTCTTCAGAAAGAGCCGTCAGAAAATGCTACTAATGGATGTTCCACTTGATTTTCTTTCACAGTTCGCAAAAAAGGACGCTTTAATTAATTTCGATCGAATGTTCAATTTGAACCGATGAAAAGTTGGGGTGAAATTGAGTAGGGACGAATTGTCCTCAATTCCCAAAGCACATGGTGAACGATGACATTGTTTCGTACGGTCAACGTTGCTGTTGCTCATTGTGCACTGTCATTTCACTTGAAAATCGAAACTCTGGTTCACATTCTCCAATATCATTGCGAATAAATGATTGAAATGAAACAAATTCTCCTGTTTTCTGTCACTTGAACGTGTTATTGTTCAATTCCAATCAGTGAACGAAGCAAGTGGTTCAGGTGACCTTGTCCGTGAATATAACTAACAGGTAGGCAATTGGCATTTTTGGGAGGGGACATTGCAAAGTGGTGGTTTTTGTAAGAGGCGGGAGATAGTGTTGAGTGATAAATATGCGAAATGTTTGGAGGGAATTTCTGTGAGACAAAGTAGCTACATGCTATGCAGGCGATTTCTGTGCTGTTGTCTTTTCTTCAAGTTTGCTGTTGTACATTCAAGTTGAAGCACATGTGCCAATACTCGTTATTTGCCGAATGGATGAATGTTTATCTTCGTTTACAATTGGGAACAGAAACGAACTGTTACATGATATCCCCGGAGGATAACCACGAAAAAAAGCGATAAACGCATTTATCTTCGTTTACAACCAACTGTCAAACGATACTCCTGGAGAATAACTGCTAAAAAAACGATAAACGCATTTATTGAAAGTTTACAACCGCGTTTCGATTCCTGATTATACCGCGGTTGTTCCTACAACTACTTCCGGCTCGTAGTGTACATTAAAATCAATAGACTGTTTCTTGAAATCTTGGTATCTTGACATCATTGGTCCATGTGTTAAAGTAACAAAGTATTGATCATGTCAAGGAAAGGATCAGATAATGCAATAAAAAATAACTTACCATATTTTCCTTTGATGTCACATCAATAAATTCCAAAAAACTTATACTTCGATTGGCATGGTGATTAACATTGTTTTTTGTGGTATAAAACTTTCTATATTGTTCTTGCATTCTTAGCTTGTGTTGACAACACCCACAACACTTCCGGTGTGTTTTACCAGTTTCTGCCACATTCATGCATCAGCCAACATATTTCGGTACGTCCGATCTCAGAAGTGTTCTAGTGTTTGTGGCATGGAATGTTTTGACACATTTCTTTGTCTCTAATGGAGAAAGAGGCACTGCATTGTTGGAATGTTTGGCTTTTGGGATCAGCTGCCTGAAAATGAACAAAATATTTTGGTTATCTACATGCCCCAAATCTATTCTTATCCTTCAGTGGTGAGTCTAAGTCTCCTTCATAAGAGAAATCAAATTCCTGTTGATCTAAAATGTTGATACTTGTGCCATCAATGGAACGTGTGATCAGCTATTACTGGGAAATTGAAAAACACAACACATGGCTTCACACTTCATTCAGGCATCTTGACTGTCATGGGGCCATACGAATCAATTTCAATTCGAATAGAATCTCGACCCGAATCGGGAATATTATTCGAAATGGAATCTAATCTCGAATTGAATCTGGCACCTTAAGGTTGACCAGTTAGAGAGGGAGCTGTAAGGATAGTAGCCAATATCAGGCCTGGCATTCTTAAAAATGCAGGAGAGCTATAAATCGCCCCCTCGCATGTCCTAGGGGAGCGATTAGATCTCCTGAAACATACACAAGCTAAAAGTGGAAAAATGAGGTTTTACTGTTTGTAGTACAGTAGAATCCTCTTAACTGAATATCCATTTTGCCAGTGAAAATTATTCAATTAACAGGAGTATACAATTAACAGGGATTTGGTCAGCTCATAAAGCTCTGTCAAACAAGATATAATAGAATAAATGCCTGTATTGATGTAGTGAGGCCAAAAAGGTTGATAAATAAGGGGAATTTGGTGCGTGTCACAGCAATTTTTTCGACATATTACAAAATTTATATACAATTAACAGGAGTTTACTCTACAACCCATATGCAATTAACAGATCAAATTTGTTCTGAAGGTATGGTAAATGGTTTTGTGATTGAAAATTATATTTGATTAACAGGGATATACAAATAAGAGATATCCAATTAAGTGGGCTCCACTGTACTGCCATTCTGCCAAGTGGGCTCTATTTGTTGCTGCTGCCGACAAGGTAGTCTCTGAGACAGCTACACTGCGCCCTCCCACACCTCCGGGCCTTAGTGAGACCCGGAGGTGTGTGTGTGTGTGTGTGTGTGGGGGGGGGGAGGGATTGGGGGTAGTGTAGCCGACTCACAGAGATCATTAACACAGCAGAGATCTGAAAAGATGTGGGTTTTACGAATAGGCTGATATGGTATTCATTACTCCCTAAGGCCAGGAGGGCCAGTTTTCGCCCTCCTTAATATCTAAGGCGATCAGTAGGCGAGCGTATATAAATCACTCTCCTGAAAATGCCAGGCCTGTAATATGGGGCAGGGTGTAAACCTGATCTGTTCCGTCTGTGATGGCTGAAGTCCCGTTTGATAAAATATTCCAACTACATCATCAAGGCGTTTGTTTGTCGAAAGCGTGCATTGTTGATGTGGTTGGAGCATTTCTTAAGTTGTAACTCAAGAATGGACGCTACATCCCAGCAGCTCACCTACATTCATGCTTGATAAAGTCGGTCCAATGCAAAGAAAGCTCATTGAAGCTGCAGTTTTATATTTATATCACTCCAATTAACCCTTTTTTACCCAACGAATTTCACGCATCCGCACGCGTAATATGCAAATTCAGCAGTTGAAAAAATATTTTTCAAAAAAATTTCAACAAAACCATATCATGTGACCCCTCGTTGGAACGAGCTCGTCGGGCTCGTTCCAACGAGGGGTCACATGATATGGTTTTGTTGAATTTTTTTGAAAAGTTTCATAAAATTATATTTAAAATAATAAATTTTGATATCGTCGGCGACCGGCGTTGGGTAAAGGGTTAAAGGATATATTTAATACTGTGATTATCATGAAGTTAAAATTACTGCAAAGGTTTTAAGTAATCACGTCTGCAATGTCAACGATCTGGACAGACCCATAGAAACAAAACTCACAACACAAACATTTAAAGGCTAAAATTGAAGTCCCAGACAAACATGGAAATTGAGAAAAATTTATAAAAATTCAGTTAAATCTTCATACAGTAAGTAGGCTTAATACCTGTAGATTCTATTGAAGTTAACTTAAGGCCTACAGTCAGCACAAACACTAATATGATTGAACCAATGAATGCTAAAGTAGTGTAACAGGGGTGGGGGTGAACGACTCCCCAGGGGCTAGAACCCTGGCCGAAATCTCCCTGTTGTTCTTCAGCTGGAATAACCAGATCCTGGTAGCCTCGCCAATTTGTAACAGGGGTGGGGTGAACGACTCACCAGGGGCTAGAACCCTGATCGAAATCTCCCTGTTGTTCTTCAGATTCGTGAGGATCTGGGTCAACGAGCAAACCATGGGTAAAATATAACTCAACTCTAGAGGTAGAATAACCATTAAGTTATGTGCTGTGGTCTGGATGAATTCACAATAAAATAGAAAATACAGTTTATACGTGGTTTATTAAGAAGCCAAAAATAGTATGATATGAAATGGGCATGAATATGAATGACGGATCAAAAACCACGGGCCCACTACACTTTCAACCAAAAGGGGTTTAAATTCCACCCAACATGTGTATTGACTTGAATGGTTCCCACAGAACTCGGACCTGGAAAGAATCAGTGTCAGAAACGGTGATTCTCACCAGGGCCGAGTTGAATGGGTCCGAAGATGACGGCACCCATTACGGTTAACCTATTTTACAGGTTACAAAGTGTCCCCATAACTAACCTCAACAGGCAGTTAAGCTTTAATGCCAAGACGTGGGTGGCGAATTATGAGCGAGACCGCTCTTATATAGGATAATTTCGTGGGGAAAGATTTCGAATACTGGAATCTGATTGATCCCTCGCTTTCACCTTGACGAATGAAACAACAGCACAATGCACTACGGCGTGAACCAATTAGGTACATCGATTACATGGAAATGACTTGAAGCCAACAAAAATAGAATTACACTTCTGTTTTGAGCAGTCGAATTATAACAGAGTAATTCAGAACTTCTATTGCATATTATATTTCAACTGCTGTTACCAAATCCGTTACAGTAGTTCAGTCTAGATGACAAAAGTATTTGTCCGAACCCAGTAATTTTGAACACCTTATCTTTTTTAACATCTTAGATTCAACCAAAATACAGCTGAAAACATTAAACTGGACTATGACCAAGATGTCCATTTGCTAAAACATGATTTGGGGAGAAAATGCCTTTCAGTTTGGGGTGGGGGTAGTCATCTGATGTAACAGTCTCTGACACAAACCGATGACGACTTGACCTGAATGCATGCCGAGTAAAAGCTTTCAAACATGATTAATATTTGATTAGTATGTTCCTTCAAATCTCACAAAAACAAACAGCTTGCTTTATAATGGGTTTATATGAGCGAAAATACTGAATGGCAAGATGCAGAAATTGACTATGTTTGGTTGACAATTGGACAAAGATTGCCATTATTAGAGTTGCATATTTTTGTGATAGTCACGCCCACCCATATAGTCTACATGTGCAATATGAAAGCCATGACCCCTCTTTGAGAAAATGGTCTAAATACAATTTTTGTTTACAAAATTTGGAGACGTACTTCTTACAATAGAAATTAACAAAGTTTTCATGTTAAAAAAATCAAAAATAAAATTCTAAAACAAGGCTCAAGTATTGTAACAATGGTCAAAATAAACCATGCTGCAAGTTGAAAGACCTTGAGCAACTGGGTCTGAAGAAGCAAACTCAAACACAAGCTCTTACAATCCGGATAATGAAGCCGACTTTAACCTTTTATCCAACGCAGACGATAACAAAATTTATTATTTTAAATGAAATTCTTTGAGAAATTAAAAAAATGATAACAAAACCTTATCATGTGACCCCTCGTTGGAACGAGCTCGTTCCAACGAGGGGTCACATGATATGGTTTTGTTGAAATTTTTTGAAAAATAATATTTTTTCAACTGTTGAATTTGCATGTTACATGGGCGGATGCAGGCGATTCGTTGGGTAAAGGGTTAACTGGTACAAGTTCAGACGTTTTGCTGCAAAAAAAGGGAAAGCTACCAAAATAACATAACACATACTTAGTATAAGCCTTATAATAAGGAATACTGTATTTACTCTATATATTGGGACACTCTATAATTTGGGACACACATTTTTTCCAGAAAAATATTTTTTTTTATGCTCCAATTTTTGGGACACTCAGGAGACTTGTTTCCAGTTGGCCCAGTCACCTGATTTTCGTATATACATGTAGTGATGGAAAACAAATCACACACAACTTGATTCAGCATCAAAACAAGACCAGGTTGCGTTTTTTCCCCATTTTCTAAGATGTGGGACATCTGAAAATATTTATTTTTAGCAGCCCCAATACATAGAGTAAATGCGGTAACCCTTTACCCATCGAATCGGCCACATCTGACATAATATGCAAATTCAGCAGTTGAAAAAATGAACAGGTCACATGATATGGTCTTGTCTTGATGTCGATGAAATACTTCAAAAAATTTTTAAAAATATTTAAAATAAATTTAAAATAAATTTTGATATCGTCTGCATTGGCTAAATGGTTAACAGAAACTGCGATTACAACAAAACACATCAACAAGCAAAATAGATTACCATAAAGTTTAATTTAACGCAACTTCTCACAATATAATTTCTCTAAGCTTTCACCTAAAAATTTCGAAGAATATGTTTGGAAAATAAGGCTAAAGTGCTGTAGTCATGGTCCTACATGTATATAACCCACAATTTCAGTATACAAGCTCTGACACAACTGAATTGAAAGAATCTGACTCACCCACGAACTCTTGAAATTCGAATATTGGAGATGACAAACATTAATTGTTACAAAAAGTTCAGGTTTTTTTGCTAAAAATGGGCAAAATAACTCTGCATTTACTTAGTATAAGGGTTAACAGAAACTGCACGTACAATAAAACACACCTACAGTATGCATAGGGTGTATTATCACTAAATCACCCATGGAGTGGAGATTCCACCCAAGAAATAATTGCAAATTTGTTTCAAAGCATAACAGGCAAAGTTCCAGCCAAAGGGCCTCCGAGTTATACCCAGAGGTCTATTGGCTGAAACATGCTTGTGTTTTGTGTCCACATGTACAGAATTTGAAAGTGATACTTTGGGTGATAACTCCACTCCCCAGATGATTCAGTTGCAATCCACTCTCCACATACTGTATAAGCAATATAGAGATCACCATAACATGCAGTAAAGTTCACTACAAACACAGCCTCTTACAGTTAAAACTAGAAGTCCTGTCACGAACTGTGCGCGTATCTAGGCTTAATTGCGTGTGGGAATTGCGTGCAATTGGCATATCGAATGGCATCCAAAGCACGGCAGGTTCTTCCGGTTACTCATAGCAAACACAGGCAATGTTTCACCAATGGACCTCCGGGTTACTCAATCAAAAGCGGTTAAAATTGGACGTTGACGCCAATGCCGCAGGGGTCCTCACACTACCTCACCTCTACTTCGTAGTAGGTGATTTAAAAACAGTAATGGCTACGTTTTGAGACGTTTTGCAAGACGAAAATATACCAAGAAATACATGTAAAAAGATTTGAAAGGAACGAATATAGATATACCAAGATACATCTTTAAAAAGACCCAAAACGAACGAACAGGCAGCCAATTTTGAAACGAACTGAATAGCAACTGGTGATCCAGTCCTTCTCACGAAGCGGGCGCCATCGCTCTCGCGCCCGGGAACGCCCGTTTTTTTTTAATTTTCCAAGCCCAAATTGATGCGCCAGTCTACCATACTCCGGTAAGACAGCTTGCGCGTGTCAGTTGAAGTGGTTCGGGAGCAGGACAGGATTATTCAGTCAGTTGAAGCCAGTGAGATGGGCGCATAATATACAGTGGAATATTTAGCGAGGTACATGTAAATGCAGTTCAAAACACTCAAAGTGTGCCCATTCTTTCAGAAATTTAGTGTCAATAAATTCCACATCGCCATTACATTTATCTTATTTAAATATTAAAATGGCAAAAATTAACTTGGATTATCAACATTTTGCTCACAATAGCTTGATCTAGAACGGACTTTAGGTATGACAACGTTCATTTCATGAAATAACATGCGAGGGTAAAGTAAAAATTACTACCTATTAACCCTTTACCCAACGTAACGGCCAAAAACGGCCAGCGCTATTCTCAAAAATCACCAATTATTTTTCAAAATATTTTCATTTTTTGTCTCAAAAAAATAGGTTATGACCCCTCGTTGGAACGAGCTCGTCGAGCTCGTTCCAACGAGGGGTCATAACCTATGTTTTTGAGACAAAAAATAAAAAAAAATAGTTATTCAAGAATTTTTTTTGCAGGTGTCGTCTGCTTTTCATGTTAGGTAAAGGGTTAACATATCCTTAATACAAGTTTCGGGATATAAACAACAAACATGAAGGATAATAGGTACCAAGAAATGTTACGTGTCCCCCGCAGACCAGTATTATCTTTCAGTGGCATGATATATATGGCTAAAAAAAAATAGTCGACAATGAAAAATAATAGACTCTAGTACCTAACCTTACACCGGTTATTCCATTAATTGAATAGGCGAGACAGTCAAGTGTTTACAGTTTCTGAAACTCTCACATTGTTGAGCCTGACTGAGGTAAACTAAAAAAAGTAATTGCTTTTTTTTACATGTGCACGTTTGATCTTTCGCTGCAAATTGTAATTGCATGAACGACTGCACGCCATAAAAATGAAGGTTGGCATGGGTTGCTGTTTTGGAAAATTCCGGGGATAAAAAATAATCGGTTTTTGAGGTGGGTGAATAGGGTGGGGTGTGTGGGGGGGGGGGGGGGGGGGGGCACTGATATGGTTTCTAGTACCGGGTACTGATATTTTTCACCACTGGGCTCTCATTTTGAGGCAGAGATCTTTTCGTTTCGGGAAGAAGAAGGGGGGGGGGGGGGGGGTGGTAACAACAACAGTATACATGTAACAATAATATATAATATATTATCCAAGAAAAGGATCACATTCAGTATAATTATTAAATTAATTATGATAGCGTCGAAGAAATACAAAGTTAAAAAGGTCAGAACTAGCACATCAATAGACCAGTTTCTGTTTTTGGACCACAATACCTCCTCACATAGCAAGATGGAACAATAATGCGAATCTGAATCCAGTGCCCCCCCCCCCCCCCCCCCCCCCTCTTCCCAATTACTGGGGCTCAAAACATACGTTTGTGCATCCCCCACCCTCGAAAATTGTTACACTCTGAAAATGCTCCATAACAGGCATTAATGAAAGTGTCAATGACACTGTAGCTCAACTTGTCAAGACAAAGACATGTACATGTATAGTATGTGACACAGCAATGACAAACATCTAGGTAATGACCTGATAACAAAGGTACATATAAAGTATTTTAACGGTCTGTACATAAATACTGACCGTAGCCTGTAACAAATGTATAGGTAAAGTATTGTAAAGGTGGGCGACAGTCAGATGCTAAACTAGAAAATAAATCTTAGTCCCACAGTGGGTCTGACTGAACCCCAAAATATTTGTTCTCATAGCACAGTGATAACAAAGGCACCCCAAAACACACTCATTCCTGTCCCCAAGGTGAAAACAAAGGTACCCAAGAAGTTTCGTGAAGATCAGTTCACAAATATGAGCCGTGTAGAAGTTGTGACAAAAAACTGATTGGACCTAATTTCGGTACAAAATGGCCACTGACAGCCATCTTGAATTTTGGACCGCGCCCAGAAACATTCGTTCTCGTCCCAAGGTGATAAAGGTACCCAAGAAGTTTTGTGAAGAACGGTTCATAAATACAGCCTCTAGCCTGAGCCGTATTGACATGTGCACTTACAGAGTATAAGTAGCACTGAATAAATCAAAGTTCATTTAATTTGCATAATTTCTGCACGAGAAAAAAACCTGTACTATATGTGATGTATTCCATGTTACTAAACATTCATACAAAAATTTATTCAAATCAGAACTTTCATACAGAAGTTCTGTACAAAAGACCGATTGCACTAATTTTGGTACAAAATGGCTGCTGGTGGCCATCTTGAAATTCGGACCACACCCAAACACTCGTTCTCATCCCACTGTAATTACAAAGGTACCCAAGAAGTTTCGTAAAGATAGGTTCATAAATACGGCATCTAGCCTGAGCCGTATAGAAGTTGTGTACAAAAAACTGATTAGACCTAATTTCGATACAAAATGGCCACTGGCAGCCATATTGAATTTTGGACCGCACCCAGAAACACTTGTTCTCGTCCCAAGGTGATAACAAAGGTACCCAAAATGTTTCGTGAAGATCGGTTCATAAATACAGACTCTAGCCCGAACTGTATTGACATGTGTACTTACTGTGTGTAAGAAGCACTGAAAAAATCAAAGTTCATCTAATTTGCATAATTTCTGCACGAGAAAAAAAGCCGTATTATATGTGATGTATCCCATGGTACTAAACATTCACACAAAAAATTATTCAAATCAGCGCTTTCATATAGAAGTTCTGTGCAAAAATCTGATTGCACCAAATTTCGTACAAAATGGCTGCCATCGGCCATCTTGAATTTCGGACCGGACCCCAAAACACTCGTTCTCGTCCCACGGTGATAACAAAGGTACCCAAGAAGTTTCGTAAAGATCGGTTCATAAATACGGCATCTAGCCCGAGCCGTATTGGCATTTGCACTTACAGTGCTGAAAGTAACACCAAAAAACATCAAAGTTAGTCTAATTTGCATAATTTACGCACGAGAAAACCCGTATTATATGCGATGTATCCCATGGTACTAAACATTCATACAAAAAATTATTCAAATCAGAGCTTTCGTATGGAAGTTCTGTACAAAAAACAGATTTCTGCATCGTCGGTACAAAATGGCAGCTGGCAGCCATCTTGAATTTCGGACCGCACCCAAAAACACTCGTTCTTGTCCCACAGTCATAACAAAGGTACCCAAAAAGTTTCGTAAAGATCGGTTCATAAATACGACCTCTAGCCCGAGCCGTATCCAATTGTTGACAGACAGACGGCCAGACGGGCCATGGCATAAGCTCAAATTTGGCTTTGCCAAAGTTGAGCTAAAAATGGAAATCTCTCTATCATTGGAAAATTGCATAAACATGGCATAACAAAGCCTGACTTGAGTTATCCCTTTCAAAAATGCACGAAAATCACATTGCAGTTGGTCAATAATGGTGATGTGTCATTGCGAGAGCAAACAGCTCCTGTGATTGATTTTGCGAGAGCAATTGTTCACTCCCGGTGCAATATATTCGTGAGAAGGACTGGTGATCCGGAATCAAATCCAATTTCGAAGCTTTGTAGGGCTCTATTCTGTCAGTTTGAAAATCACAGGAGAGCCACTACCGTTGGGCTGCACGGTATGGGAAACTGAATACTGGTATCGGTGACCCAAAGAAAAAATGACTGGTCTGACTCATTGCCACTGAGTGACCTTTGTTTACATCTTTTTTACACTAATATAACAATAACATGATTTTGGAGGGCATTATGATTCATTAGCGGCCCTGCAGCAACGATGAACAGCCCAAGGGTTTATTAGACAAGGTCGAGGGCTGTTAATAAGCCCAAGGGCTGTTCATCATTGCTGCAGGGCCGCTAATGAATCATGATGCCTGACAACAATCATGTTATTACTATTATTACCACTCCTTGTTACAGCTAATTGCACGAGAGAATTGCTGGAAGAAATAATCACTAAAGTAGGTTCATGCTTTCGACTTCAGTTCAGAAATACAAAGGGACGTCATCCGAATGGGAGTAATTCATTTAGATGGAATCAAAAAAATAGCCGGGCCGCTAATGGCTATTTATACCATTATGGCCCGCGGCCCGGCTCCGTCGAACGACGTCACTGAAATTATAGAGTTTTAATAAACAGCCCTCCAAAATCATGTTCATCGACTAGTAACTTATAGATTGAGTAGCAATAATTAAGGTGACTGCGTGCACTATCCAGTAATACCTGATGCCGATATCAAAAAACTTTATATTCGTTTGTAGCCCCAGACACTCATTGGATTACAGAATAAAGTCCAGCTTGACATACGAATGTATTTATATAGAAGGGGGGGGGGTGGAAAATGTTTGTGAATGACCGAGGAAACGTTTACAGTGAAAATTGATAGCGCAATGCTATTGAAATACGTTTGCAAGGCCCAAAACGAACTTTCTAAAAACAGATGCGAGATCGACAAAGAAAATCATGACGGAAGTGAAAAACTGACCGTTTTCCCAGTGCACTCCTTTGGAAAACTACATTCCAAACTTAATCCAGAAAATAAATTATGGCAGCGTCACCCAGTCTCTTTCAATGATATGGATATCACTTTTTTTCAAGTCGATTCGTCCCCAAGTACCGTAGTCGATCCAGCCCCAATTAATTGTAGTTATCTTATTGCAGTCTAGATGACAAAATTAAATATGAAGTATGAAATAGAAATACAATGAAAGTGTCAATGACACTGTAGCACAACTTGTCAAGACATGTACATGTTTTGTATGTCACACAGCAATGACAAACATCTAGGTAATGACCTGATAACAAAGGTACATATACAGTTAAAACTAGAAGTCCTGTCATGAAATGCGCACAAATAGCACGTCGATTTTCGCGTTAATCCACGCATTATGACAATAATAAGGCTATCAAATTCTGTACATATGGCCTGTGCACAAGCAATGTTTCAGCCAATGGACCTCCGGGTAACCCGGAGGTCCATTGGCAGAAACATTCAGCCAATGAACATCTGGGTGACCCGGATGTTATAGCCCCCATATTATATTGAGATTGATATATCCTTAAGTTGATAATTATGTGAGAAAGATTTTTTTTTATTTCTGCATTTTCTGACTGGTCCAACTCTTTTGCACTCAGTGACCTTGTTTACATCTTTGTTACACTGATATATTGTACATATAGCTGTTGATTGTTCAATTGTTTAAATAGGTCAATGACCTTGTTTACTTGAACTTTCACAGAATCCCCCAGAAACTAATAGAACATTGCAGAAACTTCCTCTTCTGGGACATTCTATCTGGTTACTATATAAAGGTTTGTCAACAGAATTCAAAAACTCATTTCAGAAAACCATTTCAGAAAGACTAACTTCAGTTGTTTTCATTGGAGATTATTATTGTGTCAGAACAGTGCTTTTATTATAGAAGCAGTGCTTCTTTGTGAATTTGGAAGATTGATTCCAAAAGAGAATTTTGAAGATAATTTGTTCGTCTTGGAAAAGAGAATTTATACTTTCTGTGAAAAAGAATAATATTTTGTGAAAAGCCAGGATTCTACTGGATTGTTTGGAAATTACTGGTGGCGCCAATACTTCTTGGATTTTTACTCCATTTGAATTTTGCGGAGAATTTTATTATATTTTATTGGAGACTGCTGAAATTTCTAAGTGAAAATTTTATTACAAATCTACGGGATACTGTTTCTGAAGAGACATTCTTTGATTTAATACTACATCTACCAGCTGGTAACTTTCTTCAGAAGATACTTCACCACTGGATTACTGGATTCTGTCAAACTGTACTTTGGACTAATTCTATAATTGATAAGTACCATTGTATTTTTTTATTTTCTGTAACCCAATTAGTGTAAAAGATCTTTGTATCATTTTTTTTTATATATTAATTCTTTTTAATTAAATTTCAGAATAGTTAAATTCATAGTTTTGTTGCTGATTCTCAGATTTCTTTCTGTTACCAATCATTAATAATTCCACACCGTAACATCAGAGGTCCATTGGCAGAAACGTTGCTTGTGTTTGCTTTGAGTAACCAGGAGATTTGGATGCCATTCAATATGGCAACTACGCGCAATTCCAACGTGCTGTTAAGCCTAGATAAGCGCACATTTCGTGACAGGACTTCTAGTTTTAACTGTAAAGTATTGTAACGGTCTGTACATAAATACTGACTGCAGCCTGTAACAAATGTATAGGTAAAGAAAGTACTGTAAAGGTGGGTGACCGTCAGATGCTAAATAGAAAAGAAATCTTTTGAGTCCCAGAGTGGTCTGACTGAACCCCAAAATATTTGTTCTCATAGCACAGTGATAACAAAGGCACCCCAAAACACACTCATTCCTGTCCCAAGGTGAAAACAAAGGTACCCAAGAAGTTTCATAAAGATCGGTTCATAAATACGGCCTCTAGCCTGAGTCGTATAGAAGTTGTGTACAAAAAACCTAATTTCGATACAAAATGGCCACTGGCAGCCATCTTGAATTTTGGACCGCACTCAGAAACACTTGTTCTCGTCCCAAGGTGATAACAGAGGTACCCAAGAAGTTTCGTGAAGATCGGTTGATAAATACAGCCTCTAGCCCGAGCCGTATTGACATGTGTACTTATTGTGTGAAAGTAGCACTGAAAAAATCAAAGTTCATCCAACATGCATAATTTCTGCATGAGAAAAAAACCTGTATTATATGTGATGTATCCCATGGTACTAAACATTCAAACAAAAAATTATTCAAATCAGAGCTTTCATGTGGAAGTTCTGCGCAAAAATCTGATTGCCCCTAATTTTGAACAAAATGGCTGCCAGCAGCCATCAGAATTTCGGACCGGACCCAAAAAATAATCGTTCTCGTTCCACGGTGATAACAAAGGTACCCAAGAAGTTTTGTAAAGATCGGTTCCTAAATGCGGCCTCTAGCCCGAGCCGTATTGGCATTTGCACTGACAGTGCTGAAAGTAACACTAAATAAATCAAAGTTAGTCTAATTTGCATAATTTAAGCACGAGAAAAAAAAACGTATGATATGTAATGTATCTCATGGTACTAAACATTCATACAAAAAATTATTCAAATCAGAGCTTTCATATGGAAGTTCTGTACAAAAAAACAGATTTCTGCATCGTCGGGACAAAATGGCAGCTGGCAGCCATCTTGAATTTCGGACTGCACTCAAAAACACTCGTTCCCGTCCCACAGTCATAACAAAGGTACCCAAGAAGTTTTGTAAAGATCGCTTCATAAATACGGCCTCTAGCCCGAGCCGTATCCAATTGTTGACGTACAGACAGACGGAGAACGGGCCATGACAAAAGCTCAAATTTGGCTTCGCCAAAGTTGAGCTAAAAATGAAATGAAAATTGTATTTCAACGACTTGTTTATTACTTAGCACCAATCATTAGTCCATTCACGATTATGTGGATCAGATATATCAATTCAGGACTACCGTGCTATTATACAAGGACAATTAGACATAAAAATCTTGTGCAGTGAATGTAAATGCGAGCCCAATGAGACTGCAGATGAACCGGACTACAAGGTACCCATGAATGATACACTTGATGAACTTGAGGCCTCATTAGGGCCGGTTCCGGAACCAATGTCACCGTCACAAATGAATGCAATAATGAATGATGGACCAGTACCAGTTGCGGGAACCAATGTCACCGTCACAAATGAATGCAATAATGAATGATGGACCAGTACCAGTTGCAGGAACCAATGTCACAGTCACAAATGAATGCAATAATGAATGATGGACCAGTACCAGTATGAGTCGATTTTGTTCCAGGACCAAACCCTCGCTAACATCCTACAGATCCTGGACTAATGGAGAAGACAAAAAACTTCATGCAGTTTATTTCAGGATGGCACAGCCGGGAAAGCTGGAGGAACCCACCTCCACTTCTATCGATTAGTGCCAGAAGTACTGAAGCGAGAATGAAAATCGAAGAAGTCGTCGTGGAAGGGGAGCACTCGGATTGCGTCCCAGTTGAATCGGGTGTACCACAGGGAACAGTGCTGGGCCCTCTCCTGTTTCTCCTGCACATGAATGACCTCCCGCTCGAGGTAACTTCCAACGTAAGGCTATTCGCCGATGACTGCCTCCTGTATCGGGCAATAAATAGCATCCAGGACCAACAGCTGCTACAACAAGACCTAGCAAACCTGCAGGCGTGGGCCATCAAATGGGGCATGAGATTTAACGCCAAAAAATGCTACATCCTCCGTCATCAAGAAAAGGCAAAACACTTTCCTACTTCTACAAAATTAATGAACAGATCCTCCAGGAAGTCAGTGACAATTCATATCTTGGCCTGATCTTTGTAAACAACCTAAAATGGGACATCCACATAAACAAGATTAATGCGAAGGCAAATAGCACGCTTGGGTTTATAAGACGCAACCTAAAATACGCCCCAAAGGCACTGAAAGAAACGGCCTACAAATCCCTGGTTCGTTCAAAACTTGAATACGGTTGCACAGTCTGGGATCCGTATACCATGAAGAACATTGACAAACTTGAAATGACACAGCCACGGGCGGCACGTTTTGTTTGCAATGACTATTGCAGAGACAGCAGCGTTAGTAAAATGCTCCGTATTTTGAATTGGCCATCTCTACAGGAGCGAAGGGCAAACAAACGCATCCAGACACTCGATAACATCATATCCGGGTGCGATGCAATCCCGAAAGAAAAATACATCCAAATGGGGACGACCCGTACACGAAGTAGAAATGACAATAAATTGGCGGTCTATAGAACGAATACAGAGGAATTCAAACACTCGTTTTTTCCACGTACAATTGTGGAATGGAACGCCAAAAATCAAGCCACTGTTGATAGCATTTGTGGCACCACCACTGCGCATGTGTGAAACACCACATCTCCCCTGTGTTTTTATACGCGTCATCACGGTTTACACAGTAACTCTATTCAGATTCATGGTAATTTTTTAGAACAGCGCTAGTTAATCTAGGATTCACCCATTACCCAACGTAACGGCCAAAACCGGCCAGCGCTATTCTCAAAAATCCCCTATTAATTTTAATTATTTTTTCATTTTTTGTCTCAAAAACTTAGGTTATGACCCCTCATTGGAACGAGCTCGTCGAGCTCGTTCCAATGAGGGGTCATAACCTATGTTTTTGAGACAAAAAATGAAAAAAAATAGTTATTCAAGAATTTTTTTTGCAAGTGTCGTCTGCTTTTCATGTTAGGTAAAGGTTTAAAAGGGTTAAACAAAATTTGATGTATATACGATATGTATTCTGTTATTCATCTAATTTTCATTGCTGCAAAAACTTTTTAAAAAATAGTTAATTAGGTAAAGGGTTAAATAAATATCACCCCCTTAGTGCTTAAGTAAAATTCACTGGTGCTCGTTACGATGTTTGTATGCTCTATATTGATTTGAATTGAATTTGAATTGAATTGAATTGAATTTTATTGGAGCTCGTAACCAACAATAACGTTACATTTTGCTCAAAATGATGAAAAAAAAATATTAAATTACAATTCTGCTGCATTAATATCAATTATGAAATAACGGTGAAAAACAGTGAAAATGAGCCATGATACATGAGATTAATATGTTTTATCAGGGAAAAAGATTTGATTCAGAGTGGAAAATTGAGGAAAAATGGTATTGGAGAAGCAGAGAAGGCCAAGTTAAGTTGATACCGAATCAAAAATTTAACTGATATAGTGGAACCCTATCAGTTGCATAATTACATGATTTGTTTTTCTGTTATGTTTCTTATTAAATAAAGTTCATCTCGGAATACTGTTTTTTTTTGTTTTTTTTGCAAAACCCTCACTGAGCAATAAGCCAATTTCGAAACTGCCATCTTTGGACTTTAATCTATGCAAGGTCACAGGTCGCGAGGTGTAAACAGTGCGATTTCATTGCTAACAAAGCGTTTTCTTGGAATGTTTATACCTCGCGACCTGTGAGTGTGACCTTGCAAAGCCATAGATTAAAAGCCAAGATGGCAGTTTCGAAATTGGCTTATACATAGCACAACTAATGAATTGCCCATGGGGCCGGATCGTCTGGGGACGGATCGTCTTTGGGGCCGGATCGTTGGGGCCGGATCGTTGAGGCCGGATCGACCTGTCACCTCACCTGGTACACAAAACAGTCAAGTTGGAAAAGATTCCCCGAGTTCCTTCATCGTGACACGTGTGAGTAAATGCTGTGAACTCTCGGTGTCACTGTCACAAGTTTTTATCAACCATTACCTGCGGCTGCGCGGCGCGCGCAACAGGTACTACCACAATTTTGGCAAGAAACAATTTCTCGACGGCTCAAATCATGTCTAACTCGACACAAGTCAGTTAACTCTGTTTATCACAGAGTCTCAGCCGAGGAAAGAACTGCAATGGACACAATAAAACTGTTGACAATTCTAGCACACAACAAATACCTGTTGCTGGCCACGCTGAAAGAAATGAACAGCCTTCAACTTCAACAGCGCTCGTGACAGTTGCCAGAAATCAGGACGCTTTTCTGCAGGAGGCGCACAATGGGGAACTTGAAACATTGGATGGAGCGATGCTAGAGGCTCTTTTCTCTGACGATTTCAGCGACAAACCAATAGATTCAGCATCATTAAACGTAGCTGACGAGGGTCCACGAAGATGCATCATCTTCACTAACTGCAGCATTGGCAAAGTTTAAATTATATTTCGAAAGTGAAACAACAGTCCCGAACCTTAGAATATAGTTATATACGGTACAGCATTAGCTGTGATATTCAATTCAGTTTTAATTATAAATCAGACACCAATTCTGATAAATTCTGATGAAAGGATATCACCATCACACAAGAATGAATCAAAAAACTACTATCCAAGTTAAACCCACGAAGCTGCAGGGTCTGATAACTTGACACCTCGAGTATTAAAAGAATTGGATACTGAAATAGCTCCAATATTGGAACTTATCTTCACCAGACCTCATCAGTGAAACAGGAGTTGTACCATCAATATGGAAAGTAGCAAATGTCTGTCCAGTCTTTAAAAAAGGAAAACGGTTTGAAGCCATCAACTGCAGACCGGTGTCCTTAACTTGCATATGCTGCAAAGTTATGGAACACAGTTACCAGCCACATCATAGGCCATGCTGATAAAAATAACATCTTAAATACCACCCTTATAAAAAAGTACCATGGTAAATCCCAAAATACCCTGGTAACTTGGTAACACCAGGGATTTTTGGGATTTACCATGGTTTACCATGGTACTTTTTTTTATAAGGGCAACTACCCAGCATGGCTTTAGAAAACGACTATCATGAGACTCAGCTAATAGAATTCATTGATGACGTCACAAAAACTTCAAATAATGGTCAACAAACAGACTGCCTTATGGATTTTTCCAAAGCATTTGATAAGGTTAGCCACAGCCTCCTGGTTCATAAACTAAACCATTACGGAATTAAAGGCAAAACAAACAGATGGATAAAGAACTTTCTGACAGGACACAGTGTGTATTGGTGGAAGGGGAGAAGTCAGATTATATAAGTGAAGAATCTGCAGTACCCCAGTCTCTTCCTCTTCTATTTGTGAGTGATTCTCCAGAAAAGGCATGATTTCATTTTTGATTTTTAAAATTGAATTAGTTATCATACTGCCAAGTATGTGGCATTTTTTGCTCTGTGATGCCATCAGTTAGAAATACAACAGGGAAGATCCCTCAGCTTAACATTTTTTTTGTTTTCAGCACCTGCGACTTCAGGATACCATGATGGGTTGCAGTGGTGTTACCCACGAAATGTAAAACAGAGGGGGATTATGAATGTGCTCAAATATGAATAGCTGCGTGATATGCAATGGAACAATGGTGTGCATTTTGAAAATAATTGTCCATGTCTTGTGAATTGCTCAAATGCACCAGAAAAAGCAAATTATAAATGACAATTGTTGATATGAGCATTTTAGCAAAATGTCTATTTAGTTTTTTTTTCTTTTGATTATTTCTGTTTTCATAAACAAAATAAATCCGTCAGGTAGACTGGATGTGATTATAATGTTGGGTAAATTTACAATTATCACCACGCTCCTGGACACGTCTTGGTTGGACTGGACAGACTGAAATTGAAAGCTGCAACTCATTCCAGACATGTTCGATTGAATTGAGGCCAGGGGATCTCTTGCTGGCCAGTCCGTACGCTCAACCCCTCCCTTCCTCTGTCGGTACTCCCGGACAGCATGGGCAACATGCGGACGGGCATTATTGTCCATCAGAATGAATCTATCGCCCACTGCACCTGTATACAATCTGACGTGGGCATCCAGAATCTCATCAATATACCGCTGTGTGTACCACGGTCAAGGACACAGAGCTCTGTACGTCCATCCCAGGTGATGCCGCCACAGACCATTATTGACCCTCCATCATAGCGGCCATGCCCAGCAATGTTGGCTGCATGGAATCGCTCTCCTGGTCTTCTCCATACCCTAACACGCCTATCTGTGTTGTTTAGGCAGTACCTTGACTCATCTGTAAAAAGGACAGGTCGTCAGTCACCTCTGGTCCATCCAACGTGATCCATGGCCCATTCATATCGTGCCCGGCGGTGGTTCTGCGACAGCTGAATGCGAATACATTGTCTTCCCGATCGGAGACCACCTTGCCCGGATAGTCTGCGACCAAACATTTACCCCGGATGCATTTTGAAGGTCATTGCGAAGCTGGGTTGCTGTGTCAAAGCGGTTCCCATGGGCCTGAAGGATCAAAACCGGTCTTCAGCTGCAGATGTTGCCCCGTCTCTGCCACCACCATGTCGTCTGACTGGTGTGCCATACTGCTGAAATCTTGTCCAGGCTCTGGTGATCACCGTTTGGTGCACCCCAAGGGCTTCACCAACCTGACGATGGGTAGCCCCTTGTTCTACCATCCCTACAGCCCACCACATTTCTGCTTCAGACAAATGTCTTCTTACATGTGCACTCGCCATATTCAATCATTAAATCACAATGGTTTGTGTTGAAATGAAGATGGAATACCCTATACATCTCACGTAATGTGGACAGTTCACGAAAACATCATGGAAATCAAGGGATACATGCGTTCCATGACTGTCACGAAAAGTCTGCCTGCCTAAAGAGCTAATGTAAACACTGGGGACCATCTCAATACATTCCTCAATCATATCCACCAAAAATATCGCAATTGTGTCAAGAAAATGTCACAATGATGTGTCAAATATGTGGTGCTTAGCAAACTTTGAGTCGTATATAAACAAGCGACAACGGCTTTTCGAGAGATTAGAATACAAGACTTCGATGTACACGTGGCTATAGCGGGGCACTAATCTCAAACTGGACAAAGCTGCAGTGGCGCCAAGGCTGACTGGAAAACCGTGGGCCGAAGCCATTATAGTCACTAAACTGTTAAACAAAATAATAAATAATTTAATAATCTTATAATTTCAGATGCAACATTATTGAATACCAAATAAAAGTACAAAGTGGAAAATTATCAATACTACTACCCAGTACTATAGAATCTTTTGAATGTTGTGGTGTTCGACTCTCCAATTTATTCTACATTTGCCTGCCTGCCTGCCTGCCTGCTGCCTGCCCGCCATAGAAACGAATATGGGGTCACCCAGAGTGCCCAAATTGAGTCTACTAGGGCCGATCTAGGGGTATTTTTTGTAGCATAGTTCATCGTCAGGTATAAAAAGTACCGGGGGTGGGGAGGGGCACCAAAAGTTATGACCAAACATTTTGGCACCGATACAGGTCTTCAAAGGGGTCTACTAGGGGTATTTTTTATCACGAATTTAATGGTGCAGTTTAAAAAAAAGTGCCGGGGTGGGGGTGTGGATGGGCATTTTTTTCGCTCAAAAATGCGTTTGCGACAAAAATCAGGATCGAACCCCCGCCCTATGGGCGGGGCCGAGTGTCTCTCCCGTAGGGCGGGCCGGTCGAAAAATGCGCCGTCTGTTTTTTTGTTTTTTTTTTCAATAAAAAACTAATGAGCTTTAAAACAGTAGTCACTACCCCCTCAATTTCGAGGACAATTTATATAGATGTTTATATATATTTTTGTTTCCAAAGTTTTGAATAACATGTATCGACTGCAACACCCTCCCCCACCCCTTCCACCGAATTATGAATACACAAGAGCAGAAGTTTTATAGTATTGACCCCGCTACTCGGTTCACGGCCCAGTGCGCCGCGATCATCACTGTATTACTCAAGAATGTCACTAACCCAGTATTAAGGCTACTAACATAGTTTTTCAGATCCAGGCGACGAGTCTCGAACTCATGAACTCTGTGTGAAGACATTACAAGAGCACACGCGCAACCATTGAGGTACCGCGCAACATAATTTTTAATTTTCACACTTGGACACGCTTTAATAATGAAGTTTCTTACAAGTTACATTTAACCCTTTACCTAATAATAACTCTTTGGTCAGCCGCTGATTTGTCGCGGTCCTCATAAGAGAAGGCCATCATTCCCCCTGCACCCCACCCCCTCTTCCCCTCCTCTCCTCCCAGCATTCAGATATAAACTGCTTAATAGTGTCCCTCACTTCCTCTTTTTCAATTTCTTCAATAAGCATTCCTACCCTCTCCCTCGTGTCCCCCTTCAGCCATCTATCCTTTGTTTCTTCACCCCACTTCTGCATTATTCTTCCAGTAAATTTTATTCTATGAGGTATATACTGTGGGCATTCCAAGAGAAAATGTTCCAGGGTCTCCACTACTCCAGAGTGGCACATTTGGCATCCCTTTTCCCCGTCTCTCCCAATTTTTCCCCGAAGCTCCAGTGATCTTGATCTCAGTTTGAACAGCAGTGACCCTCCAAAGGTGCCATCTAGGTACTTCTCAAAAGCTGGCTTTTCTTTATATTGTAACCCCTGCAGTGATCTTTTCACGCTAACCCCTGCTCGCCAGTTTCGATTGCAATCTTCCATGACTCTCTCTTTGACAAACCTTTTGCCTTCTTTCATTCCTACTTCTATGTTTGTGACCTCTATAGAGTAATTGTCCATTAGTTCCCTCACATGTTTTGACCACCCCGTTTCTATATTAGAATTCCAAATGGTATCGAGCATCAATTTGCACCACCGGTTGTCAGGCAGGTTTCTCAAGTAGTTAAAGTAACACAGTTTTCCCAAATCTACCCTGTCCTTGATTTTCATCCACCCAAGCTCCCCCCTTACTGCTTCCAAAGCTGCAGCATTACTCGACCCTGTTATCCATCTGCCGGCATCATTCTGAGTACTTTCCAACTTCTTAATAACGGTTTGGTTTAATGGAATCACGTCCGTGCCATACGTTATACTTGGTAAACCCACCCTCTCCCACAGTGTTTTCCCCACAAAGACCTTGTTGAAACTATTTTTCCCTAAAAGTTTTAGTTGGTTCAGAATTCTTTTCCCCTTCAGAATCAGTTTGGCTGAGTAATTTCTGTACACCCCTCTTCCCGTTATATTTATGCTTACCCCTAGATACTCATACTCTCCCGTTTCTCCTACAGCGATTTGTTTGCTTTCCCCTTCGGGGATTGAGAACTCCCCCACTCTCCATCTCTTCGTCATATCTACCTTGCGTCCAACGGGTATTACCTTGCTTTTATTTTCATTTAGTTCGAGCCGCCAAGTGTTCCCATATCTACCAACAATTTCCAGCAATTTCTCTAGCCCCTGTTCGGTTCTAGACATTAACACCATGTCGTCCGCAAAGAATAAGCCTGGTATCTTTATGTCTCCAACATTTACCCCCTCCGCACTCTGAATTAGTTCGTCCCCTAAATCTTTAACATACAATGCAAACAAAATCGGTGAAAAGATACACCCCTGCTTGAGGCCTATATCCATATGGACTCGTTTTGTAGTGATACTCCCTAGACTGAGTTGGCTTTGCACATCTGTATACAGTGCTTTCATGATTCCCACAAAGTCCCCCCCCCCCCCCCCCCCCCCCAGTCCGATGTCCTCGAGCTTTCGCCACATACCTTCCCTCCACACTCGGTCGTACGCTTTTTTCACATCTAGAAATGCCAGAAACATCTTTTTCTTTTCAGCCTTTGTTGATTCTATCAGTTGGGTGAGTGTAAATAGGTGATCAGTGACTCTTCGTCCTTTCCTGAAACCATTTTGAATTTCTCCTAAAAAACCTCTCTCTTCAATAACTTCCTCTAGTCTACCGTATATGACCTTACAGAATACTTTTCCGATGTTACTACTAACTGATATCCCCCTATAGTTATCTAGAACTTCCTTATCCCCCTTTTTGTGTATGAACGACACCTTACTTTCCCTCCACTCTCTGGGGACCTCTTGCTTTCGCAGAGCCAGGTTGAAAAGGTTTGTCAGGACTTCAATAAGTGCCTCCCCTCCATTTTTGAGGAATTCGTTCGGAATTTCATCAGTCCCTCCCGCTTTACCATTTTTTAATTTCGAGACCACGTTCCGCACTTCTTCTGCCGTTATTTCGTTACATACACGATTGGATAGGTTCTCCTCCACCAGTGTATTTCTTTTTGGTGGGGACCCACTGCCCCATCGACTATCGTTTATCTTTTCCCAGTGCTTGACTAACTCTGAAGCGATACGGCCTTTATCTTCTGTACTTTCCCAACCACTTTGATACTCTGCACACTACTTTTCCCCCGTTTATTTACCCAGTTCCAAAATACGTTTGAGCTCGAACCCCCCGTTTTCTTTATTGTTCTGGCAAGACTGCAATTGCGCTCCTTCCTATTATTATTCTTTATCTCATTCACCTTTTTCCGTGCCAGTTCATATTCTCCTTTCATTAGTCTCGTGTCATTGTTATCCACCCCTTTAAGCTTCCTACTTCTTCTGTAAGCAGCGCATTTTACCTTCCTTTCTTTTATAGCCTTTTTCAGTCCCTCGTTAGCCCTGTATCGAAGCTCTCTCGTTGGGACCCTCACCCTTCCTATACAGTCCTTCCCTGCCTCTGTTAGGCTATTTACTATGCCATCTGAAATACTCTGGACATTTGCATCCCTAGGTATACATTCAAGATTTGGTTTTAGTTTTTCCCGAAACTGCTTCCAGTCGGCTCCTTGTTTTAGTCCCCAAACTTCCTTGAAGGTATTTCTGTCTCTATTCGTCTTTTTGCCCATAATCTTAACTGTTATCAGGTTGTGATCACTACCCAAGTCATTTTTTCCCTCGTCATCTATTTCTGTATCTATAACCTCCCTCCATACGCTAATGTCAGTGAGTATATAATCAATTATTGTTTTCTTATCGTTCCTCTCCCAGGTCCATTTACCCTTACATTTCGCATCCCTGTTCAGGATCTTTAAACCAAGCTCTTTTGATAGGTCCAACATCTTCCTCCCATTCGTGTTAATTTTCCTATCACCTCCCTGTATGCCCTCCTCCTTATCCCCGATGTGCCCATTGAAGTCCCCCATTAGGACAATACTGAACCCTCTGCTTTCAAGCTCTGTGATATTCGATCTAAGAGTTGTATATATTGAATCACTCCACTCGGGCTTACTTCCCTCCACTGCTAAGTATACAACACCAACGGCAACACTCCTGCTTCCTAACTTGATTTTTGCCCAGACTATTTCGTTGGATACTGGAATCTGAGTCCTTGCTTCTGTGAGATCTGTAATCAAGGAGGGTTGTAATTCCTCTTTAGCGTAGATGCCAACACCCCCACCCCGTTTCTGACCCTCAGTTCGCCCAGCTCCTATCCACACGCAACCCTTCATCTGATCAACCCGCTCATCCCGTCGTATCCACGTCTCACTTAGACCCATTATATCGAAGTCTCCTTCGTCCATCATTGTTGATATTTCGCTTACTTTCTTGTGCAGACCCTGGATGTTGCAGTACCCAAACTTAATGAATCTTTGTTTTTTTTGTCATCACTGGCACATTATTATAACCCTGGTATGTCCCTGTGCTGTGCATGTTTGTTGTTCTTCCTATGTTCCCAGCATTTGTGCCCCTCTGGGTTATCGGCTGTGGTCCCCTACCCCCCTTTTCTCCAAAAAAGGCCCAGCCACCTGTAAAATTTGTTGGCCCAACAGGTCTGTACCCATCCTACTTGAATGCAATCCGTCTCGCCCATACAACTCTCCTTGTCCCCAGAATGAATCCCAGTGGTCAATGAAATGTATTCCCAAGTCTTTGCAGTGCTCTTCCAGCTCCTCGTTTAGTGCCATAATCCGCGAGTTCCTCTCATTCCCATCACCCATAACGGGGAGCACCCCAGAAACGACATGACATGAAAAGCAGACGACACTTGCAAAAAAAATTCTTGAATGACAATTTGTTTTTCATTTTTTGTCTCAAAAACATAGGTTATGACTCCTCGTTGGAACGGGCTCACCGAGCTCGTTCCTACGAGGGGTCATAACCTATGTTTTTGAGACAAAAAATGAAAATTACTTGGCGATATTCGTGAATAGCGCTGGCCGGTTTTGGCCGTTTCGTTGGGTAAAGGGTTAATCTAATAGCATGATATTAAATTAAAATATTTAGGATAAGATAGGTTCAAAAGTAATGTGTCAGTGGTGTTATCCATTGGTCAGTGGTGTTACTTCATGCAACACCACTGACCAGGTAACACCACTGACTTCTCATCATATTATTGGATTATTCCCCTTCCCCTGTAAAAAGTTGTTGTCTGCTTGCTAGTTTGAATTTTAGAGTTCCAGCTAATTACTTATTTGGATAATGTTATTTAACCCTTTACCTAACATGAAAAGCAGACGACACTTGCAAATAAAATTCTTGAATAACTATTTTTTTTCATTTTTTGTCTCAAAAACATAGGTTATGACCCCTCAGAGGGTTCATAACCAATGTTTTTGAGACAAAAAATTAAAAAATAATGAAAACTAATTAGCGATTTGTGAGAATAGCGCTGGCCGGTTTTGGTCGTTACGTTGGGTAAAGGGTTAATATTAAAAAGTAAGCATACAGATTCTATACCATTAACACCACTGACATGCAAAAATTATACACGACATAATTTACCTCTATTGTCTGCTTTCTTCTTTTTTCCAAGGACAAAAAAAAATCCGCCTTTTCTCTCTAAAGCAAAAGCCTGGGAAAGATTGATGTTCATGTAAGGGAGAAAACTCCAATATTAAGCTCAATGCAATAGAGTTACGTATCTTAACGGATCAGATAACACCACTCACTGTTTTTGCTACAGATCACCTACCCACTGTGGTGTAAAAAATAAATAGATTCAGCGGACATTCTGCCGCGTCATATGACAGCCTGGATACTCACAGTTTGAAAAGTTGAAATTGTTTTGTTTGCACGACCGCATTATTTAGTATTTCGTGAGCTTATAATTTACAATTTACCATCTGCACAGGAAACACCACTGACATGGGGTGTCTAAGCCAGTCATTTTTTAATCACCGGGGCCCAACCAAATTCTATACACGGTCACGTATGAGCAGGTCCAAGGCACATAATAATTTGGAGACAATGGAGAATGTTTTCTCGATTGGTGGAGAAAACGACAAATTAAACGATTCATACGTTTTCTGAAGAATCGCCCACAAATGACATGCCCCAGGATATTATCTCTGCAGTGAGACTCTTTGCAGATGACCCTATTGCATACATCACTGTCTCCTCGGACGATAACACGCTCCAGGGGGGGGTCTAAATGAACTGGCGATCTGGGAAGAGAAATGGATGATGAAATTCCATCCTGATAAATGCCAAGTCTTATCAATCTCCAAGAAGAAAGATTACATCAAGAAAAACTACTTCCTTCACAACCACATCTTGGAACATATTACATCCGCAAAGTATCTTGGCATAACGATTACATCAGACCTAAAGTGGGAAAAGCATATAAACAACATCTGTCAAAAGGCAAACAAAACTATTGGCTTCTTGAAGAGAAATTGAAACATCTCAAATTGTAGTATAAAAGAAACAGCATATAGATCTCTCTCTTGCACAACCAACAGTAGAATATGCAAGTTCGGTTTGGGACCCCTACCTACAGAAGGCTAAACACAAACTAGAGATGGTGCAAAGAAGATCGGCTAGATAAGTCACAAACAGGTACCGTAATACATCGTCGGTAAACTCCATGCTGGACCAACTAAAATGGACAACGTTAGAAAAACGAAGAAAAAATGCACGCATCAGCTTGCTGTACATGATAGCAAATACATGAGTCAACATAGATGCCGAAGACAAGTTAAAGCCACCAGACAGACTCTCTAGAAGTATGAGCATGTACTCCTTCCAAGTTCCAACATGTGATACCACCGCAAGGTATGAATCCTATCCACGCACAATTGAGGATTGGAACGCATCACCCTGGTATTACCAGGGTATTTTGGGATTTACCATGGTTTACCATGGCACTTTTTTTATAAGGGCTAGAGTCACTCAAAAGACTATACTGAGCAAGGTGCAATACATGGCGCAGGCGCAATCCACGTAGTGGCAGAATAGCCAACTTGATGACGGTGGCCACTAAATGGTAGAAGTAGAAGTAGGGAAGTTGCGTTTTCAGAGAGTATGAATCAGATATTTGTTTCAAGAATATGGTGATTTTAAATGTTTAAAATACTTGTGTACGTGTGTTTCTGTGGGAGGTGAGGGGTGAGGGGTGGTAGAATGTGAAAAATAGTCACTTGCTAGTTAGTGTAAATGTAGCACCCAGGCCTGGCAATCCAGAAAATCAGGGAGTACAAACAATTTCCCTCCTCAAATTGCTTGGGAGTGCAATTGCACCTGAAAATGTCGATGCAAAAACCTGTAAGCTATTTTGGTTATATTCACGTAAAGGTATTAATAATGTGTCTGAAAAATTGTACCACATTCAGCTACCAAGAGGAAAAATTGGCACACACATCTTCTCATTATTCAAAATGTTACATTCAATTCTAAAGTGACTGTCTTCTACACTCAAAATGTATGGAAATGCGACACAGAATGGGTCATGAATTATTGCGAATCACTGCCACATTGACAGTGGGCACAGAGAACACATTGGATCTCGGGGGACGAAATGATAACAGATTTCAAAGGCCGTCCCAAACAGGTCTGGCATTACAGAAAATCAAGGGGTGCAAAAAATTGCCATCCTAATTTTTTTCTAGGCGTGCAGAAGGCGTGCAGCACTCCTAAAGAACGCCAGGCCTGAGCACCACGCTCCTGCACTCACAAAGAACGCCAGGCCCGAGCACCACGCTCCTGTACTCAAAAAGAACGCCAGGCCTGAGCACCAGGCAAATGAAAAAGAAAAACACTTTGATGGATAGACAAACATTATTTAATCATTTATTGGTGTTCAAGGTCAGCATATTTCTGCACAAAAGCTAATCGTGACTACAACATGGAGATAAAGTCAAGTTCACCCAATCGTTTATACACGTGGTGCCCATTGTAGAGGACTTCCATCCCAAGTGTTGGTGACTGGGTCCTATTTTACCAGTAAAGCAGAGCTTGTTTACCACAGTAAAAAAACACTTCACTTCCAGTGGTTCCCACGGGGATATGATAGACGGACATGCAGTAACATATTTTGACTATTAAATATAAGAATACTGACTGCCAAACGATGAATATAGTGAGAACCGGGACAAGGTTGTCAAACAGAAAAAAAAACTCTGCGGACCCTGAATGCTGCAGTACCAACGCAAATGATAGGACATTGAAAGTATGCCATTAACCGCAGTTTAAAAAAAAACATGCTTGACAGTCTTTCTAATTCTTTCTCATCAGCTGAGGGGTTCAGTATGAGTGGGTCCTGATTCAAGGAGAGAACAGTCTTTCAGAATTATTACAGTAGTTTGTGCTGTAACATGGGAATCCTAGCAACACTAACATTATTACTGGACTACATGTACCATATCGGTAGCTGTGCACAAAAGCCATTCATTCACATTTACAACTTAATGTTATTTTTTCCACTGTACCCCATCCTCCCCAAATATGTGTTCCAAAAGACTCTTTCAATGAAGAAATTGTTTTAACTCTTTACCAGACGTAATGGCCAACACAGGCCAGCGCTATTCACAAAATTACAATTCACTGTTTTTTTTTTTTTTCATTTTTGAGTCGAAACATAGCTTATGAGCTCTCATTGGAACAAGCACATTGAGCTATTTCCAATGAGGGCCATAAGCCATATTTTTTACTCAAAAAATAAAAAAAATGTTTATTCAATAATTTTGCTTGCATGTGTCGTCTGCTTGTTTTTATGCTGGTTAATGGGTTAACAGTGTATGGAAAAACAGCATCTACAGTTAAAACTAGAAGTCCAGTCATGAAATGCGCACAAATAGCACGTCGATTTGCGCGTTAATCCACGCGTTATGACAATAATAAGGCTATCAAATTCTGTACATATGGCCTGTGCGCAAGCAATGTTTCAGCAAATGGACCTCCGGGTAACCCGGAGGTTCATTGGCAGAAACATTGCTTGTGTTTGCTTTGAGTTACCAGGAGAACCAGTCGGGCTTTCAGCCTTTGGATGCCATTCGATATGGCAACTGCGCGCAATTCCAACGCGCTATTAAGCCTAGATAAGAGCACATTTCGTGACAGAACTTCTAGTTTTAACTGTAAATACCCGTGAACAGAAGTACAACATAGTTTTTTTGGCTGTATTTTAATTGTTATTTGTGAGAGGGTTGAGAGATTGGAATCGCGCTTTGTCCCAAGTACTATGAGGGAGAACCATGATTTAAATTTGTTAAGAGGGTAAAATAGACTTTTTTTGGCATTTGTCAGAGGTTACAGTGTGCTCCTAGAGGCTCCACTTGCTAAAGATGTGAATTTTCTTGCATTGATAGCCTTACTTTCGGCAGTATATAGCCATTATTGTTGACAGTGATAAAATATAACTTTTCAAAAAAAAAATGAAACAATGAAACAGAACAGTAAGGTGTGTGGTCCCCCAGTGAACTTTTAAATGTGAAATAGTCTCCAACAAGAAATTGTCACACGGAAGTGACTATACCCCTACTTGGCATTGACCTTGATCTGTGACCCCGACCGCAATTGAATAAAAAAAAACATTTGCGCTCGACACATCGTCCCCCACCCCACCCCCCCCCCCACCCCACCCCATAAGCAACATGTCAGGTTTCAACAAAATCCAAAGTATCTCAGAGTTATGGAGCGGACGCGAACATCTTCCTGACGGACAGATGGACGAACGGAAATGACAAACACTATGCCCCCCAATAATAAAAAAATCCGGGGCATAAAAATTATAATTAAATCAGGATTGGAAGCCAAATTATGTATTTCCAACAATCAACCCAACACTACCAAAGATACATTAAACTTCTTATGTGATAAGAGAGTCATTTCTGCATGATTATTCAACTGTTGGCTACTGCTCAGTCAAAAACATGGAAAGTTTGATCATTTAAAGAAAAGTGTCCAAACTCTGTCAAATGGGCTAAAAAACTGGTATTGCCTCCAATAGATTTTTCTACCCTGTTACCTAATGTGTAAGCAGAGAGGGAAAAGAATTCAGTTTTCTTTGAAAACTAATCTAATCCCAAAATGAAACTAAAATCTGCATCAGCACGCCAAACGTTGGGAGATTCATCTCAGGCCTTAAAACTTGCCTCGATTCACGAGAATCAGTTTCGATTCTCGCGAGCTCCTATTGCGAGAATCAATTTTCAGTTCTTAACTATTTTGAATGTGAGAGTACTGTTATGTGAGTGCAATATTTACATATGCCATAGTAAAAGGCAAAAAATCATAGTTTTTTTCAGAGAGTTTTCCCTTTATGGGCCCCGTTTCCATTTTGTCGAGTTTCTCATACACGTACACGAAGAACACATGTTCCAACAAACAGGCTTTTGGTGGTCTGGCTGATGGAAATTACAGTATCGTGGCAGTGGTGTCTAGTGAAGTCTTGGCTGCCTATATAGGCAGCCAAGACTTCACTATACACCACTGCTAAGTGTAGTGTTTTTACCTTATTATGAGCGGGCAAAGACAGAGCATTCTCTTGGCTTGTTAAAGCCACCTTTAGAATCTACGACAAGAATCAAATCAACATTTTGCGCGAATCTAACTTGATTCTCATTGTTTCCCTTGCGAGAATCATTTGCGCGAATCGATTCAGATTCGTGCATGAATTTTAATCCCTGCATCTCATCTGTCTCATTTAACTATACGGCAAGAGAAAGGATGGTGTTCCAACCCCCACGAAAACATAAATGTCAAGTTTGTTTCAAAATTTGGGGTTGCAGCTATATAATTCACGAATATCAATAGACAGTGCCATTTTATCATAGCAACTGACGTACAATGTTCTACATACTGATGTAGTAAAATATAGTCCTGCATGAATGTGTCCAAGTATGCCACTTTTCACCAAAAATCAGACCTGGCATTTTCAGGAGAACGATTTATTCGCTCGCCCACTGCTCGCCTTGAAAACACCAAGGGGGCGAAAACTAGCCCTCCTCGCCTTAGAAAATAATGATTACCATAACATCCTATTTCTAAAACGCACATCTTTTTCGGATCTTTGCTATGTTAGTGGTCTCTTTGAGACGGCCACACTGCCCCGCCCACACTTCCAAGCCTTGCCAAGGCCCAGAAGTGTGAAAGGGGTAGTGTAGCCACCTCACGCAGACTATTTTGTCAGCAGCACCAAATAAAATGTACAAAGCCCACTAGGCAGAATTCATTAATAGTCAAATTTCATTTTACCAGTTTTAGCTTTTGTAAGCTTAAGGAGAGCTAATCGCTCCCCAAGGTCATGCAAGAGGAACGATTTTTTGCCATCCTGCATTCTCAAGGATGACGGGCCTGGACAACTATGATATAATTCATAAATTAATAGATGTTTACACAAAACAAACCTCTTGTGATATTAAATTTCCCATTTGTGAGTTTTTTAAATCACATTCCGGCTTCTAAAGACTTTTCACATTGTGTTTCCATTCTTGTAAAAACGCCTGTTTTCTCAGTTATTATTTATTTATTGGCGTTTAAGGTCACATACTTATGCACAATGGCTAATCATGACCGTGACAGTTTTATGGGTGGAGGAAGCCGTAGTACCCGGAGAAAACCACAGAGCATCGACGAGCAACTGTCAGCTCAACATTCTAACTCGGTTCAACCTCCGCTCAAGCAGGGTTGCAGCGGCTGAAGACATGTGCACCATCGACGTGCAGTACGCCTTAGTACACGGCGTCATCGTGCCCCCATGTTGGCAACCGGGATAAAGTGCCTTGCCCAAGGACACCACGCGGGTCGTTCCGGGCGGGGATCGAACTCGGGGCCTCTAGCATCGATGTCCAACAGTCTACCACCCAGCCACCGTGCTCCCAATTTTTTCAGTAAAGGCACCTAGAGTCATTGGTATTACACTGACAAAAACATTATAAACACTGATTTCTTCCAACAGTATGGCCAGTACTGCTCCTGTGGTATATCATAACACTTAAAATGGCTAAAACCATCGAATATTAATCGTACAGTGCTGTGCTTGTCCTGTGAACTTTTACAACCTTGGATTAATCCCTACAGACAGCCATGACCAATTCTGATAAGGGTGAAATTGTGGAAAATATATTTCCAAAGAGGATGAATCTTATATTTATTTAATTGTTGGTGTTTAAGGTCACATATTTTTGCACAGTGGCTAATCATGACCACAACATGAGTATCAACTCAAGACCAGGGGTGAGAGTTAAGCCATGTTGCCCAGTTTAGAGAGGGTTTGCACCTCCCAAGCACTGGTGACTGGGTCCTACTTTACCAGTAAAACAAACTGTTTACCGCAATGAACAGACACTGCTTCACTTCCAGAGGATGAATCAGATGTTTGCTTCAAGAATATAGGGCTCTTTAACATTTAATATATTTGTGTATGTGTGTCTGTGCGACAAATAGTCAGCTTCCAGTTGTAGAAAATGTAGAATCGGGCAAATGAAAAGCAAAGAATCGCTCTGTCCGATGGATAGACAGACAGACATTAATTACTTATTAGTGTTTAAGGTAATATTTTTGCACAATGGTTAATCGTGACCATAACATGCAGATAAAGTCAAGTTCACTCAATCGTTTATTCCCATGTTGTCCTATTTCACAAGTAAAACAGAGCTTGTTTACAACAGTACAAAAGCAATGCTTCACATCCCGGGGTTCTCATGGCCACAGGGATATGATAGATAGACATGCAATCGCAGATTTTGAGTCTGGGTAAGAATACTGACTGGCATACAATGAAAATTTTAGTAAGAACCAGGACAAGGTTGTCAAACAGAAAAAAACAAAACTCTGTACCCCAAGTGCTGCAATTCCAAAACAAATCAAAAGAAAGAGTGTATGCTATTAACTTCAGTTAAAACCTGCTGTACTGTCTTTGCAATTGTTTATCAGCTGAGGTGGATCAGTATGGGTGTGTGTGTGTGTGGGGGGGGGGGGGGGCTGATTCAAGGAGAGAACAATATTTCACAATTGTTACTGTAGTTGTGTGTTGTAACATGGTAATCCTGAAGAATCAGTAGTACGGGACTACTGTACTGACAGCAGCGGTGCACAGATGCCATTCATTCAAATTTGCAACTTTAATATGTATTTGTTCCATTGTACACCCTCCCCCCTAAATTTGTGTTCCAAAGTATTCTTTCAGTGAGTAGATTTTCTGGCTTTGTTTGAATGGTGATTTGGAAGGGGGTTGGAAGGTTGGAATCCTCCTCTGTCCCTGGTACTATGAGGAGGAACCATGGTTTAAACAAATGTGTTAATAGGGTGAAATAGGCTGTCATTTGGCATTTGCCAGAGGTTATAGGATGCTCATGGAGGCTACACTTGCTGCAGATGTAAATTTGCTTGCACTAACAGCCGTAATTTCATTAAGTAGGATGGCTACTAAGTGAACGTGTGTGGTAGAACTACTAATATTTTCAACGTGCAGCCTTCAGGCTGCACGTTGAAAATATTAATTGCTCTACCCCCAGATAATGGATATGGACTCTTCCAATTTCTGCCATTTAACTGGCATGGAAGGTACCATAAGTGTTCAAAGGATAAAAGTCATTATATGATTGGGCTAATCAAAATCTAGCCACCATCATTATCCAAACTAATCTTGGGGAGACGACTTACATAAGCTATCAGCTTCATGTCTTCATCCCCTCCCTCATTACGCTACTAACTTATGTCTGCCGCTATTTTGTGTACTTATGTATTTTATCTATAAACTGTATTGTCTAAATTGCCAAACATTCAAACTCTGTGCACAAATAAACTTTTTGGAATAAATATTGTTTAAACTAATCTTACAAAAGATGTCAAAATAGTAGCATTTGAATAATATTAGAATTTGAAAAGATTAAATTGAAAAGGAGGAGTTTTTAGCAGGTGGTGTGTATATATAGTATATATAGTATAACACATTTTATATTATGCATCAACCTAATATGCAACCAATTTGAGTGTGTGTGAAAAAACTGAATTATTTATTTATTGGTGTTTTAAGGTCACATTTCTGCACAATGGCTAACCATGACCGTGACAGTTTTACGGGTGAAGGAAGCCGGAGTACCCGGAGAGAACCACCGAGCAACGGCGAGCAACTGTCAGCTCCCCAACATACCAACTCCATACAAGCAGGGTTAGCATTGGTTGAAGACAGGTGCACCATCGACGTGCAGTACGCCTTAGTACACAGCGTCACCGTGCCCCCACGTGGGCAATGGGGGTGAAGTGTCTTGCCCAAGGACACAACACGGTTGTCGCAGGTGGGATTCGAGAAAAAAATTGAATACAGTACGACGAGGATGTGGTAGGTTGATTAGTTAAGTATATTTTTTCACTCGGCAATCAAATAACAGTTTCTGAGAACAAAGCACACGTAGCACTCCATGAAATTTCAGCCCAAGGTACACGGGACAAACCCGATGGTCTATGACAGTGGTTTAGATTACCCAAATTTCAAAACGTTTTAAGTGTGCCCAAATTAGAGAAAGTGTGAAAACATCAAGAAAAATGTATAAAATCTGTGCCTTTTCTATATTTGAGAATAACTTCCATTATAACATGACCATACATGTCGAAACACAAAGGAAGGAAAGGCAATAACACAGGATAAGGCTGTTATTTCTGATTTTAATGTGCCCAAATTTCGGCAAAATGGTATGCCCAAAATAAAATAATTTAAAGGCCTGCTTGAGATAACTATTTGCTAAATCGCCTTGTGGTTCTTTAAATGTAAATCATTGGGCGGAAAATCTACTTAGACCACTATTTTTACAAATGTTCAATTCACGTGTGGGGGTGGGGGTGTCGAGAGTGTACAGTTTTATAGACTGTCAGGTAAAGGGTTAACTATGCGAACTCAAATTATTTTTTCTCCCTCCTCTTCATGGCATCGTTGATGGGGCGCGGTGGAGTTGCGGTAACGGTTCTCGTCAGATCACCGAAGTTAAGCAACATCGAGCCCGGTTAGTCCTCGGATGGTTGACCATCTGAGCGATCGATTCGGACGCCCGCCCTGTGTCCTTGGGAAAGGCACTTAATCCCCATTGTCCACATGGGGGCATGATGACATCGTGTACTTGGGCGTACTGTACGTCGATTATGCGCATCTCTTCAACCAATCTAATCCTGCCTATACTGCAGCGCTCGACTCCGATACATATTTTGTACATCCACATAATGGTAATAATCTCTGTATATCAATCATGTATTGTAATTCTCTTTATTCAATGAATGAAGCTTGTTTGAAACTTTGTGGCAGTGTTCTCTGCAGGTGGCCGAATCTTCTCGGGTCGAATATTCAGCCCAAGCCAAGTGGTGTTTCTCAATAAATATCCGCAAAATAATGAATTCATGTTTTAAAGTTATCAAGTTGTGCGAATTGCGAAAGTATTCAAAGCTATAATATAGTAAGCATATTACTGAGAATCTGTACAGTGGAAATATTTTGTAACTATTTACAGGAAAACACCCAATGGTGCTTTGCATTAAACAAATGCAAATTTATGTATTGCGATTTAACGACACTTTTGACAGCCAGGGCCACCTCGTGTTGGGTTGTTTTAAGGGAGCAGGAAGCCGCGGTACCCGGAGAGATCCACCGAGCAGCGGCAAGCAACTTCCAGACTCCCAAAGTGCTAACTCCACACAAGTAGGTTTAGCATCGGTTGAAGACAAGCGCACCATCGACGTGCAGCACGCCTTAGTACACTGCACCAGTGTGCCCCCACGTGGGCAATCTGGATTAGGTGCCTTTCCCAACTACACAACGCAGTTGTCCCTAGCGGGGGGTCGAACCGTGGACCTTTCGGTTTGAAGCCAAATTCCGTAACCACTGAGCCACCGCGCTCCCAACAATAAACTTACTTTTTAACTTCAGCACTCAAAATATTCTTTAGATCAAAACAGTATCATTTCTTGTCATTGTTTGTCCGAAAATCTTTTAAATCTTCTTGCCTAGGAACGCTTTTTTTTATCTATTTGAGAGAATTCACCGGTTCCGAAAGACCTTAAAACACGAAAAATATATGCAATCAACTAGCAGACTTGACAGCAGGCATCAATGGTTTCTGATAGTCTACCATTTTCGTATCTGAACTGATAAAAAGATAATACTCAAGGAGAACCACACGGGACCAAATGTGCTTCAGATATTCAAGAATAAGGCAGGCATTCGGAACTTAGCACATTCAGCGACAGGATTGTGTTTGGAAAAAAGTCAACTCTGTCTGCATTTTTTTTTTACCGAAGAATGCTTTCATGGCCGACAGACATGTATATATCACGCGATACCATGGATTTTCATGGAAAAACAATCGCGTAATTCTTAGATATTCAAACAGGCTTCGTGATACCTCGCATGTAACATGGCAACTGTGATGTCTCCATATAATATTGTGAGGGCGATCAGCCTTTATTTGAATTTCGACCACAGGTACTCCGCACAAGCTGTGAAATCGAAAGGAAAATATTTGAAAGTATTTTTGAATCAAGGCTGACGTGCCCTGATAATGGTATAAAAATATTAACACGTTAACCAACTCGCTTTTCGAAAACGATAGCACCCATCTTCTTTATTCCCCTTCAAATTTGATTCACATCTAACATATCCAGTAGGGCCCGGTGTCTTTACATAAGCTTCACAGTGGTGTGTTACACGACAGTGGGTGTTCTTGGGTTGTTCATAACTGGGAGAAGTCGCAGAAAAAGGTAGAAAAACATTTAGTCGGACAAGATACTGTTCAGTGCAAAGTGTGTTGCGAGCGACACTTCTCCAATTTATTACAATTCGAGGTCCCATTGTCTGTGGATGGCAGATTCAGATATTAACAGTATACCTTTATCAATTTCCAATCTTGGGTTCACATAAATTCATTTCTGGGGTTCAAATTTACTACAGTTCATAATCAACGCATAGTGTTGAGAGAAGGCACCACTGGTTCCTGGAAGTCTGCTACCATATTCGTAACAGAACTGATAATACAATAATACTTGCCGAGAACAATTTGTGGCCAAATGTGCTTCAGATATCCAATAACAAAGCTAGGCCATCAAAATTCTTTATAACGCAGTGGCAGTGTTGCATGGGGATAAATTCCAAAATCTTCGCTTTTGTTGACATAAAAGTAATTTCGATTTCCGGTCAACGTGATCGGACGGAAAAAGCAGCGATATACAACACCGTCTAAAATCAAATAATGAGAAAGATCGCTTATTACAACAGGTGTTATAAAAAGATTGCACAGTTGCCATATTCAAAGCAAGTTATGACACCTGTGGAAATTTCTTTGAATTACTATTTTGTTTTTCGGTGGAAATTCGTGGTATCAAGAAATTCGCGTATGTCTGTCGAACATGGAAACCATCTTCAATAAAAAATGCAGACAGTGTTGTCCTTTTTCATAAATGCAGTCCTACTCCTGTATTCGAAAGCGTTTTGAATGGCTAGCTTTATTGGATATCTGAGGACATTTGTCCGCAAGTTGTTCTCGTGAAATATTGTATTACCAGTTCCGGTACGAATACGGCTGCAGTCTTCCAGGAACAAAGCTAGGCATTCAAAACACTTTCGAATGCAGCGATAGGACTGCATGTTAGAAAACGACAACACTGTCTCCCTTTTTTTAATGACGATGGTTTCCATGTTCGACAGGCATGCGCAAATCACTCGATACCACGAATTTCCATCGAAAAACAATCGCAATTCTAAGAAATGTCAACAGGTATCATGATACCTTGCATTGAATATAGCAACTGTGCAGTCTCTAAATAAAAATAGTATACTGTATTAAGGCGATCTTTCTCATTATTTGATTTTAGACGGCGTTGTATATCGATACTTTTTGCGTCCGATGACGCCGACCCGAAATCGAAAATTCAAACAAAAGCTAAGGTTTTGGAATTTACCCCCATGCAGCTCTGTCGCTGTATTTTGAAGAAGTTAGATACCCAAGCGCAGTTCTTGGATATGTAAAGTACACTTCGCCACAAGTTGTTCTCGTGAAATATTAAATTATCAGTTCTCGTACGAATACGGTGGCAGACTTCAAGGAACCAGTGGTGCCTGCTATCAACTCAGAGTTGATTACACGTGGGTTTCGTGCGCTATACATCTCCATCTTCATTTTAATGTACAATTTCATTCCTTCCTAGGTTTCAACCAGGGATTCCCTGATTGCAACCAATCGCTTAGGGAAGGAATGACGTCATTATGTTTAAAAATACAAAACATGGCTGCCAACTTCATTTTTCGAACCACTTCGATGATATGAATCTTTCGTTTCTGAACAATAAGGTGACCAAGCGCTTCCGGCATACAGGTTTTTGTTTTTTACAATTATCCTTCTTTCGGTCACATAACAAAAAGCTTCTGGATATGCCATATTGTTCTCACGAGGCGAGATAGACCAGCAAGTAAATCGTTTGCAGGTCGTATAGTACAGCACAGGGATCGAGAGCGTTGGACCAGTTACTGGAAGTTGTGGATACAACCACTTTTTTCACTGATAACAATGAAAGCACCACGTCAGTCCTGACCCCATGTTACACATACAGTAGTCTATATAATAATTGACAAGTAATGAAAGCCTATTTTGCATTGACCAATACCCCCTTCCCAGTTCATTTGTGAATTCGTTCATTGAACAAAGCTTCATCAACAGTTTTCTTGTACAGCTATCCACAAGGTATTTAACTTCATGTTTATCATAAATTAATAATCAAATCATCATACTACGGCTTCTTTATTTGATAAGAAAAAACTCTCCGTTCGACTTTTTTGCCCGCGACTCGACGCCATTAGAACAATGATGGCGGGACATTTCGTTGCTAGGCTGTACAAAAGTTAACCCGGAAAGCGAAACTACGCAGTGCGTTGTTCTTGTGCTGCAGACGACAGAACAGAAGAATAATGGGTGTGGGCTATAATGTAAGAGTCTTCCCTGCAAAACAATTGTTGCACCCCTGTCCTCGAGTTCTATTTATTGTCAAGGCACAACCAACTTGTCCGAACTTTGATAAAAAAAAAAACTGGTGCTTAATTTAAGACAGCGCTACCCGTACCGTGTTGTCAGAAGGTGAAAATGCAGGAAGCTTTGAAAGGAATAGGCCTATGTATTGGCGGGTGGAAAGGGTATTAGATCCAGGCTATGGGTCCATATGACAGACAGGGAGGGATGAGAATGATCTCATGGCCTGTATAAAAAGGAAATTCTATTGCATCTCTTTTTTACAATGCCAGCTTGGAATCGTGAAATTGGCAACATTTAAATTTAATGCTGAACAACATTAATCATAATTAGGCCCACTAAATGCTGGTTGAAGCGGGGGGGGGGGGGGGGGGGGGGGGGGGTTGGAGCGGTGAAGCTTGATGTAGGCACATATTATTCAGACGAAGCACTTTACCGATAAAGATATCTCGGGCCTCGGGGTCTCAACAAAAAATCTTTTCCGGAGACATTTTTTTAAAGAAAAAGTTAAACCTTTCTAGAAAACCCACTGTGAGCATTTGTGCGTGCGTTTGGGAGTCGGTGGGGAGGCAAGGGCAGTGATGCTTTTGGGAGAACGCCGTTCCCCTTGACCCCTTCTGCTTGCTGCTGCAAACGTTCTTCCTCCTCAGTTGCCAAATTTGAACTGGCTACATCAAAAATTACCTGTTTCTTGCATGATGAGTGAAACGTAAAATTAGAAGCTGGTGAATGGGAGATGGGGGGGGGGGGGGGTGGTGGCTTGTAGGCGCAGACTTTCAGATGCGGCGCTTGGTGGATTATTAACGGCCCTCGACTCTCGGGTAGGTAATAAACCCTCGGGCTTTTATTCATTCCTCTTGGAACGGCAAGGCCCTCCAAACTCATGGTATTGTTATATTATTGGAAGGTATCTTAGGAATCTGTAGTTTATGTTAACTTGGCTGCTCGCAGTTACTGGCTTTCTTGCCTCTAGATTCATGGATAAGCCTATTGTGACTTTTTCCCAATTAAAACAAAAATTATACACATCAGGCCAAACCATGGTCGGCCCAGGGATTTCCAGACCCCTGCCCGCGGGAACCCCGGGAAGTAAAGCAGTGCCTATTCACTGCGGTAAACAGGCTCTGTTTTACTGGTAAAATAGGACCCAGTCACCAATTCTTGGGAGGTGTAAACTCTCTCTAAAATGGGCAACATGGCTTATTAACGCTCACCCCTGGTGTTGAGTTGATACTCATGTTGTGGGCATGATAAGCCATTGTGCATTAATATGTGATCTTAAACACCAATAAATAAATTGTCTAGACCCCCACCCCCCCCCCCCCCCCCCCCCGGTGGGGGTCATACGCCTACATCGGGAGAATGTTGGGCGCCACCCCTAGATTGCGACGCATTTCCAAAGTCAAATAACCAGAGAGAACGAAATAAGCAACACTAATAAGGCGTTTCAATGGGGGTAGGCCTAGACTTTATTTAATTTTTTCCTTTGAACTTACCGTAACATTAGCTGCACATTTTCCGCACACGCAGATACTGCTGCCAACATGTCCAACTTCTAAGTACTCCTTTTTCTTATCATAAATAGCGTAAAACATACGACTGCAGTCTAAAAATTCACCGACAATCACTGTAAAGCAGATGACAAGAACTTGATCCGTTTCAGTATTCCGCAATGATTTTTAGACGGTATTTTTAGACATTAGAAACGTTACGTCATCATTGTTCTAATGGCGTCGAGTCGCGGGCAAGAAAGTCGAACGGAGAGTTTTTTTTATCAAATAAAGAAGCCGTAGTATGATGATTTGATTATTAATTTATGATCAACATGAAGTTAACTACCTTGTGGATAGCTGTACAAGAAAACTGTGTTGATGAATCTTTGTTCAATGAACGAATTCACAAATGAACTGGGGAGGGGGTATCGTTCAGGGCAAAATAGGCTTTCATTACTTGTCTTTTATTATATAGATAATAGACTACTGATGTGTAACACGGGGTCAGGACTGACGTGGCGCTTTCATTGTTAATGTTATCAGTGAGAAAAAGTGGTTGTATCCACAACTTCCAGTAACTGTGGTTGGACCTACAGGCCGTACCAACCCCAAAAATTATATTACGGACTGTGGGTCCAGTTTGGACTACGTGTGTTTGTGCACGACTTTTCCTCTTCTCTCGAAAAGATGAACACAAAATTGTTTTACGGAATGGATATGTGTTATTTATTTATTTATTTATTGGTGTTTAAGGTCACATATTTCTGCACAATGGCTAATCATGACCACGACAGTTTTATGGGTGGAGGAAGCCGGAGTACCCGGAGAGAACCACCGAGCAACGGCGAGCAACTGTCAGCTCCCCAACATACTAACTCCACACAAGTAGGGTTAGCATTGGTTGAAGACAGGTGCACCATCGACGTGCAGTACGCCTTAGTGCACAGCGTCACCGTGCCCCCACATGGGCAATGGGGTGAAGTGTCTTGCCCAAGGACACAACGAGGTTGCCGCAGGTGGGATTCGAACCGAGGACCTCTCGGCTTGCAGCTTGCACCTCTACCTACTGAGCCACCGCGCCCCCTGTTAAAATCTGCTTGGGTTAATCGGGGTGTTTGGTAGAAACAAACAGCGCTGCCGACACAAGGCAGGCGTTTGAATGTAAACATCGAACATGCGGTGCTGTTTACTGGGAAGATAGATGTAAACATTATCACTGTGTGGGAACGATTTTCTACTTAACCGGAAGCTACAGATTATCGAGGCGTGAATGTTTAGATTTTTGCCAAAATATCAGCACACACTTCGACGAAAAACTCCGTAAAAGAACTGAAGGTTCTGTTTTACAGCAAGCCTTCAACGATTTCTGGTAAGATAATACAATGGATTATCCTTCGGCTTCTATTATTTGGTGAAATGTTAAACCATTTTTTTAAAAATAAGTGAACTTTTGAATTTAATCATCATAAATTTAGAATATGAGAACGTCTGGTGGCGTGAATAAATTAGAGGTTGATGCGAAATGATTTTAAAAGCAAAATATTTTTCCCGTTTCAAACAAGAAAAACATGCCTGCGATCCGGTACATGCATCGTTTCTTCCTCAATGTCTGTTTTAAACATATAATTCATTCATTCAGAAGGGCACTACGTTTTTGATACCTGTCCGATTAGCTGCTGTAGAGTGTAATCATTAGTTTCTGCAAATGCATAAAAAAATGTCCGGTTAGTTATGATTATTTATCTTATACCTGTTTGCGATAAAGGGTGTGTAATAAACTTTGTCTTTATTACACGCGTGTGTAATATAGATTTAGTGAGTTCACTATATGCACATGACTCACTATATGCTTCACTTAGAAAAAGATGTTTATGGCCTTTTTGGATATCAAAAAGGCATACGATAGAGTATGGAGGGAAGGTATGTGGCGCAAGCTGGAGGCTATGAGCTTAGGAGGCGAGTTTGTTGGAATTAGGAAAGCATTATATAAAGATGTACAGAGTGAACTTAGCCTGGGAAACATTACAACGAAACGTGTGCCTATGGAGATAGGCCTAAAACAGGGGTGTATCCTTTCGCCGATCCTGTTTGCATTGTACATCAAAGGTTTAGGAGATGAACTCCTGCGTATCGAGGAGGGGGTAGCAGTTGGGGACTTGAAGATCCCAGGGCTATTTTTTGCAGACGATATGGTTCTAGTGTCAGAAAGCGAAGAGGGGCTAACGAAAATGCTGGAAATTGTTGGGAAATATGGGAGCAAATGGAGACTCGAACTTAATGAAAGCAAGAGCAAAATTATACCTGTGGGCCGCAAAGTGGACCCCACTCGAAGGTGGAGAGTGGGTGAGTTCAGCATTCCGGAAGGGAGCAGCAAACTTCTCAGTGTGGCAGAGACAGTGATTACGAGTATTTGGGGGTAAATATAAACATTACAGGAAGAGGCTTCTACCGGAACCACACAAATAAATTGATTCTGAAGGGGAAGCGAATCATTAACCAAATGAAACTTATAGGGAGTAAAAGTTTCAATAAGGTTTTCGTGGGGAAAACCATTTGGGAAATGGTGGGGCTGCCAAGTATAACATACGGTACGGAAGTGGTACCCCTAAACCAGACGGCCGTAAAGAGCTTGGAAATCCTGCAGAACGATGCAGGCCGATGGATAACGGGGTCGAGTAATGCCGCAGCGCTAGAAGCAATCAGGGGTGAGCTTGGGTGGATGAGGATCAAGGACAGGATAGACCTGTTGAAGCTCGGTTATCTTAATTATTTGGTAAATCTTCCCGACAGCCGATGGTGTAAAGCAATGTTCCTGAGAATTTTCAACTCAAATATCAAAACGGGGTGGATGGTCCAAGTGAGGGAGCTAGTAGAGAACTACTCATTGGAGATCTCGGACCCGGACGTTGGGGCAAACCAGGGTTAAAAAATCGTCAGAGAAAGGGTCATGGAGGATTGTAACCGTAATTGGCGAGAGGGAGTCAAATCAAAGAGGTCTTTGGGTGGCCTGCGTGATAAAGAGAAGCCAGGTTTTGAAGAGTACCTTGATGGCACCTTTGGGGGTCACTGTTGTTCAAGCTGAGGTCGAGATCCTTGGAGCTGAGGGGAAAAACTGGGAAAGACGGTGAAAGGGAGTGCCAGATGTGTAACTTGGACATGGTGGAGACCCTGGAACACTTTCTTCTAGAATGCCCAAAGTATCAGCCTAAAAGAATGAGATTCACTGGCAGTATAATGGGGAAGTGGGATGGGAGAATGAAGGATATGTGGGTGGGGGAGACTCAAAGGAGAGGGTTAATATGCTAATCGGAGAGATTGGGAAGAATGGGACAAGGGATATCATCAAGCAGTTCGTCTCCGAGTGTTGGGAGGAGAGGAGAAGCGTGGGAATAGGGAGGCAGTTGGGAGTACATGGGTGACCATGGCCTTCTCGTCCAAGAACCGTGACAAATCAGCGGCTGGCCAAAGTGTTATTATTATTATTATTATTATTAGCAACGCTCGACTCGCTTCGAAATTAGGTTACGTGATATAAACAGTATGGTATAACACGTGTGGATTAAAGTTGGTTGGTTTAAGTTATTTGAATCATTGAATGTATTTTCATCTCAAATAAAATTGCCATATTTTACTCCAAATCTTACCCCCTTCTTGAAGCCAGTTGGCTTTTCACGTGTATTCACTATCCATACGCAAGGGCAAATTGAAAACTACTAGCTCGAAATTCCGCCATTTCATTTCATAAATGACCATTAGCTCGAAATTCGGCCATTTCATTCCATAAATGACCCGAAAAAAAACCCCATTAAAATCATCTTTCAATGTCAGTATAAGATAAATACAACAATACCATAGTGTGTTTCGAGATGGCTTGTATCTCAACGAGTTCAAAGTGTTATATTCGCGAGGCTCTGTCGAGAGAATATACCACTTCGAACTCGTTGAGATACTAGCCATCTCAAAACACACTGTAGTATTATCGTATCTATACGAAACTAATACTGTTGATATTGGTGTAAATATTGATATTTAGTATAGGTTACACCATAGAAAGCGAGTGATATTGAATATACAATTGCGAGGGTGCCCACGAGCGCTTTGCTCAAGTGAGTACTCCCGAGCATTTGTATGTTCAATATCACGATATGATATGGTGTAACCGACTTGTCACATACGGTTGTTTTCTTAGACAAACAAAAGGCACGACCACAACACGAAAGTCTCATTGTCACTTCTAGCTAAAATGAACTGGATTCTTTTCAATCGAGACACCAATATTGTCGTTCTGCGCATTAAACATTCGTAGTTTTTGAGTTTGTAAAAACATTCGTGACTTCGCGGGTTTTTTTCGGCTTGATGTGATATTCAACGAATCCGTTAAATACAGCATGTGCTCTTATCAACCCTTCGGGATATATCACTTGTTTGAAACAAAAGACTGATGTCATAGGTATGTGCCAATCGTAGATACAGCAACTGTGAGCTTTTTGCCCACCAGTACATATAATAGATCACAAAATAAGTTAAGTCCTGAGCTCACATATACAGACTTACAGCTGAGCCAAACAGAGTTATCAATTAACTTAAATTTGAATGGACACTTTGTTAAAAAATTGCACTGATTGCATCTATATAAAGTAATTATTTCCTCCATTGATTCATCAACTGGGGCAATCTGCAATGAATTGTCCATTATACATGAAATATAACAAAACGAACCTACCATTAGGTAAGAACTAGTACTTTCACCCAATTTATCATCAATATAGGTATCGACGATTTTCTCTCGTAATCGGACAGATGAGTCAACTGGACCATCGATGAAAAAATAGCTTGTTTTCTACAAACAGGTAACACACGTCAAACGGCCATGTCTCCCAATAAGGAAAAATAATTTATCTTCCGATATTTCGTACAAATATTACCTTACTCGGATGAGTATTACATTAAAATAACAGTTTTCAATGTGATTTGCATCCTGAATAACCAACTTTGTGGGGATTTCGTGACGTTTTTCTCACTTCTAAACGCAAGAGATACTACATTCACCACAAAACTTGATGAATATTACAGTAATAAAACATATTACTGGCAGTTAAGTCTTGAAATCTTCTCTTTGTGTAATTAAGAGGCTTCAATCTGCCACTGTGTTGGTAACGATTCGATAAAAAAAAAAACGTTTTCACCTCGATAATCTGTAGCTTCCTGTTTAATAGAAAATCGTTCCCACACAGTGATTATACTTTCAACACGAAAAGCATATCGAAATGCCTTTTTTCACCGACGATGATTTTCGTAGTATCAAGGCGTGCTGTTTGTCGTTCATCACCCAACGCTTACCAAATATTCTTAGAAAAAAAACTTCTCTGTCACAGAAACGGTTTGGAAACAGATTCGCGGTGATTCCTAAAAGACAAAAACTGTTCCACCCATTCGTAACAAAGGCGTTACGACATATACTGCCGCGAACTCCCAACAATGGCGTGGCTGTAAACAGATTTTAGCATGAAAATCCAAATAAAACGTCTTAGAAAAATCTATTAATGCAAATTAATTTTACAAAGGGCACCGGATTCTGATAAACAAAGGCAAAGGCTTTGGAATTTTCCACAATGCAGCTCTGTCGCCGTGTTTGGAAGAATTTTTATCCTCTAGATTTGTTCTTGGATATGTAAAGCACATTTGGCCACAAGTTGTTTTCGTGAAATATTATTAAATTATCAGTTCTGGTGCGAATACGGCAGCAGACTTCCAGGAACCAGTGGTGCCTACAGTCGACTCTATGAGTTGATTACACATGTGTTTCGTGTTCTATACATTCCAACCTTCATTTTGATGTACATTTTGTGTATATTTAATTTGAATTGAAGGAATATCAGAGGTGAGAATTTTCCAAATAAACAAAATTTCATTACTTATATAGGCCCTTAATATTTCACGAAAACAACTCATGGCCAAATGTGTTTTACATATCCAAGAACAAAGCTAGGGGATCAAAATTCTTCAAAATACGGCGACAGAGCCACATGGGGGTAAATTCCAAAGCCTTTGCTTTTGTTTACGTATGAATATACTTTCGATTTCAGGTCGACGTCATCGGACGGAAAAAAACATGTAAAAACAACGCCGTCTAAAATCAAATAATGAAAAAGATCGCCTTCATACAGTATACTGTTATTAGATAGAGATTGCACAGTTGCTATATTCAATGCAAGGTATCATGATACCTGTTGAAATTTCTTAGAATTACGATTTTGTTTTTCGATGGAAATTAGTGGTATCGAGTGATTTGCGCATGTCTGTCGAGCAAGAAAACCATCTTTCAATAAAAAATGCAGACAGTGTTGTCCTTTTCCCAAATGCAGTCCTATCGCTTTATTCAAAAGTGTTTTGAATGCCTTGCTTTGTTCTTGGATATATGAAGCACATTTGACCACAAGTTGTTCTGATGGAATATTATTTTATTATCAGTTCTGGTGCGAATACGGTAGCAGACTTCCAGGAACCAGTGGTGCCTGCGGTCGACTCTATGAGTTGACTACATATGTGTTCCGTGTTCTATACATCCCAACCTTCATTTTGATGTATAATTTGTGTATATTTAATTTGTATTTTAGGAATATCCGCGGGGAGAATTTTCAAAATAAACAAAATTTCATTACTAATATTGGCCTTTAAGGTTCCTGGAAGTCTGCTGCCGTATTCGCACCAGAACTGCTAATTTAATAATAGTTCGCGAAAACAACTTGTGGGAAAACAACTTGTGGCCAAATGTGCTTTACATATCCAAGAACAAAGCTAGGAGATAAAAATTCCTCAAAACGCGGCGACAGAGCTGCATTGAGGAAAATTCCAAAGCTTTGCTTTTGTTTACGTATGAGTATACTTTCGATTTCCTGTCGACGTCATCGGACAGAAAAAGCATGTACAAACAACGCCGTCTAAAATCAAATAATGAAAAAGATCGCCTTCATACACTATACTGTTATTAGGTAGAGATTGCACAGTTGCCATATTCAATGCAAGGTATCATGATACCTGTTGAAATTTCTTAGAATTACGATTTTGTTTTTCGATGGAAATTCGTGGTAACGAGTGATTTGCGCATGTCTGTCGAGCATGGAAACCATCTTCAATAAAAACGCAGTCCTTTTCCAAAATGCAGTCCTACCGCTGTATTCGAAAGTGCTTTAAATGCCTAGCTTTGTTCTTGGATATATGAAGCACATTTGGCCACAAGTTGTTCTGATGAAATATTATTTTATTATCAGTTCTGGTGCGAATACGGTAGCAGACTTCGAGGAACCAGTGGTGCCTACAGTTGACTCTGAGTTGATTACATATGTGTTTCGTGTTCTATACATCCCATCCTTCATTTTGATGTATAATTTGTGTATATTTAATCTGAATTGAAGGAATATGAGAGGTGAAAATTTCAAAATAAACAAAATTCCATTACTTATATAGGCCCTTAAAGGCCTATATAAGTAATGGAATTTTGTTTATTTTGAAATTCTTTATGAAGGTCGGGATGTAAAGAATACGAAACGCATATGTACTCAACTCATAGAGTGGACTGTAGGCACCCCTGGTTCCTGGAAGTCTGCGGCCGTATTCGCACCAGAACTGATAATTTAATAATATTTCACGAAAACAACTTGTGGCCAAATGTGCTTTACATATCCAAGAACAAAGCTAGGGGATAAAAATTCCTCAAAACACGGCGACAGAGCTGCATTGGGGAAAATTCCAAAGCCTTTGCTTTTGTTTACGTATGAGTATACTTTCGATTTCCGGTCGACGTCATCGGACAGAAAAAAACATGTAAAAACAACGCCGTCTAAAATCAAATAATGAAAAAGATCGCCTTCATACAGTATACTGCTATTAGATTGAGATTGCACAGTTGCCATATTCAATGCAAGATATCATGATACGTGTTCAAATTTCTTAGAAATACGATTTTGTTTTTCGATGGAAATTCGTGGTAACGAGTGATTGTCGAGCATGGAAACCATCTTCAATAAAAAATGCAGACAGTGTTGTCCTTTTGCAAAATGCTGTCCTGTCGCTGTATTCGAAAGTGTTTTGAATGCCTAGCTTTGTTCTTGGATATATGCAGCACATTTGGCCACAAGTTGTTCTGATGAAATATTATTTTATTATCAGTTCTGGTGCGAATACGGTAGCAGACTTCCAGGAACCAGTGGTGCCTACAGTCGACTCTATGAGTTGATTACATATGTGTTTCGTGTTCTATACATCCCAACCTTCATTTTGATGTATAATTTGTGTATATTTAATCTGAATTTAAGGAATATGAGAGGTGAGAATTTCAAAATAAACAAAATTCCATTACTTATATAGGCCCTTAATTTGAATTGAAGGAATATCAGAGGTGTGAATTTTCAAAATAAACAAAATTTCATTACTTATATAGGCCCTTAATTATCGTGTTTTGGAACCATTTGTTTTTGTCAATTTGGGATAATTCGCCAGTTCCAAAAGACCTTAAGGAATATGAGAGGTGGAAATTTCAAAATAAACAAAATTCTGTTACTTACATAGCACCTTAATCACGATCCATCATTTATCTTTAGAAAAAATTATAATGAAATATAGGCTCACCTAATAGGCCGGACGAACATGTGTCCCTTTTATTCCTCATCTTCATCGTTGGGTTCTAAACTATCAATCAAGGAAAAATATCTGTGTTCACTTGAAAGCTCCCAGTACAGAAATAAATTATAAAATGACAATATCTTTCGCAGTTTCCGTGGATTACTTCGCACGAGTTTAAAGAAAGCGTGCAGTAGGCGACCATCCGTGACAACTCAACTGCTGTACTGAAAATAGCACGCTTCTCCTATGAGATAAATAAGAACTCACTTGATCCAAGTCAGAGAAATCATTCCAATTAAATTACTGTTAAGGGAGATCGAATGTCAATTAACCCCGCTCTCCACAACTGGAATCTGACAAGTCATTAATATTTTATACAACGAACAGTTTACAATCCCTTCATCATTATTCAGCATTTATGTAGTGGACCCAAACACCCAGTATTAGCCTTTGTATCGTCCTCTCCTACCGCCTGATCAATTGAAGGAGCGGGGACAGAAGATTGCCAATTTGACATAAGAAAAAAATAATCAAATTTTTATAGGGCTGTGAATTAACCTCAAGCTCACAAGCCACCAGTCTAATTACGTTCGACGGTCTTATTGCCTGGAACAAGCCGACTTCTTAAGGTGCTACATAAGTAAGGGAAATTTGTTTTCTTTGAACTTCCCACCTCTGATATTCCAAAAATACCGTTTAAATTATTTATTGGTGTTTAAGGTCACATATTTCTGCACAACGGCTGATCATGACCATGCCAGTTTTACGTGTGGAGGAAGCCGGAGTACCCGGAGAGAACTACCGAGCAACGGCGAGCAACTGTCAGCTCCCCAACATACCAACTCCACACAAGCAGAGTTAGCATTAAATTTGGTTGAAGACAGGTGCACCATCGACGTGCAGTACGCCTTAGTACACAACGTCACCGTGCCGCCACGTGGACAATGGGAGCGAAGTGTCTTGCCCAAGGACACCACGCAGTTGTCGCAGGTGGGATTCGAACCGAGAACCTCTCGGCTTGCAGCCTGCACCTCTACCGACTGAGCCACCGCGCCCCCACCGTTTAAATACACACAACTTAAAAATCAAAATGAAGGTTGTGGTGTCCAGAACATGGAAAGTATATGCATTCAACTTACAAAATTGAGAGCATGTACCAGTGATCCATAGAAGTAAATAAATAAGGTGATATTTAAGAATTGGATGCAATTTTTATAATCTTTATTGGAGTATGAACGTGTGGGAATGGGTACAAATTGTATGTATGAAGGGATTCATACAGTTTGTACCCATTCTCACACGTTCATACTCCAATAAAGATTAAAACAATTGCATTCAGTTCTTATAATTACATTCCATAACTGTTTAAACTACTTTTTACCAAACAACAAAGCAGAAAGACGAAATAAAACATGTACGAACAAACGAGGCGAAAAACCACCCTCACAGAAAAGACAAATCGCACAACTCTTGAGTTGAGCACCGGTTTTCGGCATTGACCCAAATTTGTCAAATTGCCGTCTTTCGCAACGAAACTTGGAATGTTCAAAACAATTTATTTAACATATCAGTAAACTATAATCACTGATCACTGCGAGAGGCGCTAAAAGTTATAACCCAAAAGCTCTCTCGAAGCGTTTTTAAGAATTTTGATGTCCTTGCTTTGGTTATGTACATCTTGACACACTTAACAACGGGTCGTTTGCCTGAAATATAATTTTGTTATCAGCTGTGGTAGGAATACCGTAGCAGACTGCAAGGAATCATTGGTGTCAACTTTCTGAGTTTATTGCATATATTGTTCGTGTTCTGTACATCACAGCCTTCACTTTGATGTATAATTTGTATATATATTCAATTAGAATTTATGGACTACCATATTTTAAAGTAAACACATTTCCCTTACTTATATAGCATATTACAGGCCCGTCGGAACGAAATTTATATTGGGGGGGCTGATATTGCTAATTTGGGTGAACTGGCTGATACTAAATGGGTATGGGGTATCCAGATGCCGAAGACATCTGGCGCGAGTGCTGAAGGCACGAGCTTTTTAAGGGGGGGGGGGGGGGGGGGTTCTACTCCCCAAGAAAATTTTTTGAAAAGGGCAATCAAAGGAAGCATTCTGGTAGCTTTTGAAGCAAAAACCTCTTGATTTTTTTAAACGGCAAAAGTTGTTTTTTTAACAAAATGTTTCAAAAATCCCAATAGAACCCCATAACATTTGGGGACAGTTCTCACACCGGGCTCACCTGCAGGCCGTGGCCGTATTCCGTCATGCTAAAAAACAGTCAGGCCTTATGGTGGATTCATTAGTTTTATCATTACGCCAGCGGTTGTCGTGGTCTTCTGAGCTGCCAAAGGAATTGCTCAAAACGTTTGCACATCAGCATATGCAGGTGCATGTTATACATTCAGTGATACGTTCATAATTCTAATCCAGGGGCGTAGTAAGCTAATTTTATTGGGGGGAGGGGTAGGACCTATATTCACACGACGCGACGCGTCATCCGAGCGACGAGTGGGGGTGAACACGAGAGGGGATACCCTCCGTCTCGTTGGTGGGGGGTCCGGGGGCCTCCCCCGGGAAAATTTCCGAATTTAAGATGTAAAAACATGCATTCTGGTTGATTCTGAGCAAATAAATCGTATATTCCTATGACGCGTAGCGTCATCCGAACCGCAAAAAGGCGAGTGGGGGTAAGCACGAGAGGGGGTACCTCCCCGTCTCGTTGGTGGGTGTCCGGGGGGGCCTCCTCTGGGAAATTTTTTTAATTTAAGATGTACAAATATGCATTCTGAGTGATTCTGAGCAAATACATCGTCAATAAGGAAATACGTCAGCTCTCTGATCAATTCAGCGTGATTTCCGAGCAGAATGACAGAAATAGTGAACATGCAATGAATTACTCTGTGGTTGGTTGGGGTTTAACACCGCTTTCCACAATTAGGCGAAGAACACAACTGTCAGTTTTATTGGTGGAAGAAAGCCCACATGGAACTCACTCAATCCAGTAATCATTAACAGTAATGTCGGAATATGGTAACCAGTGGGCATCCCGTGTGGAGAAACCACCAACCCAGCCCAGTAAAGCCTACTTTTGACAAATTTGTGGGGGTGGGGGAAATATCTCCCTGACCCCTCCCCCCCCCCCCCCAACCGGTTCCTACGCCACTGTTCTAATCTGAGTTCAATAATGTAATGTCCAGTTTTATTAAGATTACATCGGTTGCTCCCATCATGGATAAACTAACGACAAAATATGAGCAAATTATTGGGGGGGGGGGGGGGGGCTGCAGCCCCCCCAGCCCCCCCCCCCCCGGTTCCGACGGGCCTGTATTAACCATTTGAACCCCAGCGGCCCCCAGGAACATGATACGTCATAACGTCATTAAATAAGATGGTTTGTCAATAAATGTATGTGTAGACCAATCAGTCTTTTCAACGTGCAGCTAGAGGCTGAACGTTAAAAAGACTGATTGGACTATCCCAAATAATGAATATGGACTCTTCTATTTGCTGACATTGAACTGGCATGGGATATACCACTAGAGTTCAAAGGGTTAAAACATTCCTTCGACTATATTTACATTACAGTTTGTGGAATATTTCAGTTGGAACTTCGCCAAGATGTTTATTGCATATATTGTTCGTGTTCTGTACATCATTGCCTTCACTTTGATGTATAATTTGTATATATATTCAAATAGGATTTATAGATTATCAAATTTTTAAGAAAACAAATTTCCCTTACTTATATAGCATATTAACCCCTTAAACCCCAGAGGCCCCCAGGAACATGATACGTCATAACGTCATTGAATAAGATGGTTTGTCAATAAATGTATGTGTAGACCAATCAGTCTTTTCAACGTGCCATAATAACCGGTAATCGGTCTGCGACCATTTTTGGTAATCGGTTGAACACTAATATTCACGTGAAAAGATTCGAAATGAAACGAATCGGGGAGCCGATTTAAAATCGAACCGAACTGTAATTTAAGATTCGGAGTCGAATCGAATCTTCCCTCGCACGGGTACAAGAAAAATTGGCTGTGAGAGAGCAAACAATTAACCCTTTACCTGACCTGAAAAGCAGACGACACTTGCAAAAAAAATCTTGAATAACTATTTTTTTTTCATTTTTTGTCTCAAAAACATAGGTTATGAACCCTCATTGGAACGAGCTCGACGAGCTCGTTCCAATGAGGGGTCATAACCTATGTTTTTGAGACAAAAAATAAAAAAATAATGAAAATTAATTGACGATTTTTGTGAATAGCGCTGGCCAGTTTTGGCCGTTACGTTGGGTAATGGGTTAAAGGAGCAACATTACACGGCAATACTTCCTATCAATTTTGGTCTAGTTAGCCAATTCAATATGGCCACCACAGCGACCATATTGAATTTGGTTTCCGTCCAATAAATAATGAATGCTGACTCGAATCATTTCATTTTTTCAATTATGCATTGTTGGTGTCCACAGGAAGCTTCTTTTCAATGTTGTTCAGTCAGCTAACCATGATGGCCGCCAGTGGTCAATTCATGATGGCATCCATGGCGGCCATCTTGAATTTAGTTTCCGCCCAATAACCCAATGGATGCTGGCTCTAATCAATTTCAATTTTCGGCTATGCATTATTGGAGTCCTGACGAAGATTCCTCTTAATTTTGGATCAGCTAGCCAACTCAACATGGCCGCCATGGTGGCTATATTGAATTTGGTTTCCGTCCAAACACTAATGAATGCTGATTCGAATCATTTCATTTTTTTAATTATGCATTGTTGTTGTCTAGAGGAAGCTTCCTTTCAATGATGGACCAGTCAGCTGAACCAAGATGGCCGCCAGTGGCCAATTCATTTTATCGCTTTTATGGTGGCCATCTTGAATTTGGGTAATTTAGTCTAAACATATTTTTATTTGCCACTTAACATGTCAAACAGGGACTGGAGAACAAGTGTTTTCCACTTAGGAAACTCTCCTCTCCCATTCATTTTACATAGAAACACTATTGTAACTGGCAACAGAGGTAAATATGTACAAAATGAAAATAAAAATGAAATACAGAAGAGGATGATGGTGATATCCCTTTAGTAACTTGAAAACTGCAATGTGGCACCATATGAACATATAGGAGAATGATATATGCCATAATAATAACCAAGCTTTTAGTTATAATATTTATTCATTGTTTATTTATTGTTATTATGGGCATCTTTCAGCGTTAAAGCTATGTTGTGACTTCATGACAGATGAGGCTGGTTTCTATTTCAAAATGAATGCTGGTAAAATAATATTACTCACACGATTTCCCAACTTTCTCGGTTTCATTAGGAAGTCACCAAAGCGTTGGTGTCGCACTTGCCGAACATCACCGAATATCACTTATTCGGAATGTCTTGGATCATCCATCTTGTTGAACAAATCTATTTGGTTTCCCAATAACTTTCTGCACTGCACTGAAAATATAAACATTGTATTCATCCGTTAAATTAGGGTCTCCATATAATAGGTTATCTGCACAACTCGGTGCGATGCTATGCTTTGATAATGTAGTAATTGAGTCGATTGTTGCGGTTGAGTGCAGAGGGCATTATGAAAAATAGTTCTCGGCATTCTCAACAAGAACACACTAAAAACTAAAGTGTTAAAACTGACACTTTCAAAGTGTTAAACCCATTCTAACTCTTAGGGTTTGATTTTAACACTCAAAGTGCAATGCTTTAAGCACTTAGACATTACAATCGTCAGACATCTGAAAATTGAATGGATGGCACTTCCCATTTGGTGGTTCTTCCAGAATCGTCCCTAATTTGATTTGCGCTTGGTGGGTACATAATTAAAAGGACACAACGCAGATGACGCGGATCAGGCTCGAGAATTCGAGCCTGATCCGCGTCATCTGCGTTGTTTCCTTTTAAGTGTCGCGATATTACACTTGTCAAGTGGTATTATTGTAACACCTGTCAAGTTCTGGGGTATCTACACTTGAACAATGTGCTAGTTCAGCACTTAGTAAGTGTTAAATACAGCACTTCAAGTGTAGTTTTTAACACTTTAGTTTTTAGCGTGAACAGTTGGGAAATTCTGTAATATAACTCACAAACCTTTCACCATTTAATCAACACATCCACATCCTAACCCCCTTCACTCTGATGTCAAAATACCAAAATTTCAGGAAGCTGTTTTTTCCCATAATGCATCTAGACATTTAACCAATTCAATATCGTTTGACAGAGCTCATAGAGCTCTGTCAAACGAGATTGAATTGGTTAAATTTCTAGTTGCATTATGGGATTTTTTTTCTGCCTGCAGTTTAGATATTTTGACATCAGTGTGCAGAGGGTTAAACGAGAAAGTAAGACATGTAGTTTCCGTTTGCCTATTTTGAAATAAACCGGTGGTCAGCAGGATTGGGTAGATATGATTTTTTTAAAATTCCGATAGTTAAACATTCCGTGTCGCTTCCTGAAGACCGTTGCACATTTCAACACAGAATGGGAAAAGGGAACGTTTAAACAATTCAGTTCGCATTCGATATGGCACAAAGTTCATGGCGGTTCTTACGCTATAATTCAAATTATCTTCAACTCTGGGAGGCAATAACTCTATCAGAAAATATGGGGCCTGGCCATTTACGATTTATGAAAAGTACATAATTTATGCAGATTTCTCCTTTCCTGTTTGTCATCCGATTTCCAAAAGACGACGTTGACGCGACACTGACCTAGTAACACCTGTAACAATGCGGCGGAGCGGAAGGGGGGAGGGGGGAGCGGTGGCGTTGCGGTAACCGGTTCTCGTCAGATCACCGAAGTTAAGCAACGTCGAGCCCAGTTAGTCCTTGGATGGGTGACCGTCTTAGCGATCGATTCGGACTCCCGCGCTGTGTCCGTGGGCAAGGTACTTCACCCCGATTGTCCACATTGGGGCACGATGACACCGTGCACCAAGGTGTACTACCCGCGGGCATGTTTTCAATCAATCTAGCCCTGCTTGTGATGCAGTGCGGAGTTACGATGTTGGGGAGCTGATAGCTGCTCACCGTTGCTCGGTGGTTCTTTCCGAGTACTCCGGCTTCCTCCACCCATAAAACTGTCACCGATACGATAAGACCTTGGCTGTTAAGGTGTCGTTAAATCCCATATTAGATAAATAAATAACAATGCGGCGGCATCACAGTGTATGCTATCAAGCCGTTTCAGTAAATTTTCAGGTGTACCGCCCCATACTGGACCAGCGAACTCAAGAATGGGTAAAATGAATGCTTTGTACAGAGTTCTTCTGTTCAGAATGAACTTTAATTTTCTTAACTGAGATAGTCTAGGGCAGGCTTTCTTCGAAATGTGGTCAATATGAGCTTCTCAAAATTTTAATTCAACAATCAATCCCAGGTGTTTATGAGAATTTACGAACTGGAGCTATTCATTATCGAAAGTTATATTTGGATAATGTATGTTCTTACTCGGTGAAAAGAACATTGCATTTCTGTTTTGAGCATTGAAAGTTACTAACCACTGTTTAATCCACTCATTCAGTTTCCTGAAATCGTCGTTCAATTTCGGAGGAATATCTTTTAATTGCCAAATGTTTCAGGGAAGCAGGTGCCATCTGCGAAGAGACGAATAATTGATTCAATATTTTCATCTGTATCATTAATATACACTATTCAAAGAAAGTAAGGGATATTTGATAAAAGTGAGATAAATGAAGAAACATATTTATATTGTCATCAACAAGACAGTTGAGGCATTGCACTGTGACATCTTGTGAATGATTTCAGCGATAGTTGGGTGTCTGACGAGCACACATTCCACGCACTGAGCTGTAGAAGACATGGCGGCGAGTTCCTAGACAATGGTAGGGGGCAGTGGGCGTTGTCCAATGGCGACTGCCAAGCATATCCCAGACGTGCTCGAATGATGAAAGGTCTGGACTTAGTGCTGGCCAAGGCAGTGTAGTGATGGCTTACTCCTGGGGGAACGCTGTGTGCTCTTGCATTGTCATCTTGGAAAATGAATCGACGGCCGTGACATCGCGCAAATGGCACCACATAAGCTGCTAACATGTTGCCACAGTAGTACTGCCCTGTGACACGCCATTGGATGACATGTTATGCTGTTCTGCTTGTCATGGTTATGCCTCCCCACACCATAACAGATCCACCACCAAAACGATCGTGCTGCCTAACGGTTACGTCATGGTATCGTTCGTTTCGCTGCCGGCACACTCTGTTTCGCCTGTCGTGGAAGTCGAGAGTGAACCTCGATTCATCGGAAAACATGACGTTGCTTTACCGACGATTGTCCCAGCGCTGTCGTGCTCCACACCAATTACGCCTTGCTGCGATGTGACGTCCAGTCAAACGTGGAATTATTCTAGGTCGTCGAGCGTACAAATTCCAGCTGCGTAGGCGATTTTGGATAGGCTGACCACTGTCTCACACACCTATCGCTCGGTGCAGCTGTTGTCCAACGGAATGCTGTGTTCGGATGAAACGATCCTGGTTAGCAGTTGTCGTCCATAGACAACCTTACCGACGTCTGTCTTCAGCATTGCCTGTTTGACGGTAGCGTGATCACAACCTGCTAATCACCGATCGAGTAACATTGAGAATTTGAGCCACTGCAGTCTGGCCGTTGCCAGCTTCCAACATGTCAACGGCACGTAAACGTTCGTCACGTGTCAGTGTTTGCATACCTCAAAGGTTACGTTAAACCAGAAACTATTGATGAACGAGTTTATACCAAGAAAAGAACGATGGGACCTCCGAAAAAGACCGTCCAGTACAAATAGAAATTTCAAAACGTATCCCACAGACATTAACGCTGCGCTTGTGCGAAAAACCTGCACGAAGTTTTTGTGGGCCGGTGACATTCATGATCCACACTAAACTTGGTAACATATTGATGTTTCCAATCACGCATATCCAATACCATTTTCCGAAAATATCAACATCAGTTTGGATATCCCCTACTTTTTTTAATAGTATAATAGAAATAATTCACAATTTGCTCTAAGGATTGACTCAACTGAATAACTATTATGACCGACTTTTCACGAATGTACAGTTATGCAGGTTTTCACTCAAAGTTTAGCCCGTGGGTTAACATCGAAACGCGCTCGTGAGCTCCCTCCGATGAGGTAAAATAAGCTACGTTACATTGAGGAACAACGTAGTTTGGAGAAAAAACCTTTGTTTGCATATCGACTTATTTAGCCTTAGAATCCTTTACCCACCGTAACGGCCAAAACCGGCCAGCGCTATTCTAAAAAATTGCCAATTAATTTTCATAATTTTTTCATTTTTTGTCTCAAAAACATAGGTTGTGACCCCTCATTGGAACGAGCTCGTCGAGCTCGTTTCAATGAGGGGTCACAACCTATGTTTTTGAGACAAAAAATGAAAAAAGTTAGTTATTCAAGATTTTTTTTTGTAAGTGTCGTCTGCTTTTCATATTAGGTAAAGAGTTAAATACCATTGGTTATATACACTAAGCATATTATTATTTCTCTAAATAATACAAATGTTTCACCTTTTGCTCAGACATTTGTTTCATCTGAATAACTTTTATGATCACGTATTCGCAATATGTACAATTGTGCAGGTTCTGCTCTCAAGACGCACTATTTGACTCTTCATTGAAACGTGCTTGATGAGCTCATTCCTATGAGTGGTCATAAGCTGTGTAACATTGAATTACATCCAGGAACAGCGTAATTTGGTAGAAACGCCCTTTATGTCTCGATAGAATTTACCTTTTAACCCTTTACCTAACATGAAAAGCAGACGACACTTGCAAAGAAAATTCTTGAATAACTAATTTTTTTCATTTTTTGTCTCAAAAACATAGGTTATGACCCCTCATTGGAACACGCTCGACGAGCTCGTTCCAATGAGGGGCCATAACCTATGTTTTTGAGACAAAAAATGAAAATATAAAGAAAATTAATTGACGATTTTTGAGAATAGCGCTGGCCCGTTTTGGCCATTACGTTAGGTAAATGGTTAAACAACATTGGTTGCCTATGTCACCCGTGTTGTTATTGAGTTCGATATAACCAAAAATAATTCATATTTGCTCCTACACTTGGCTCATCTAAAAATCTTTTCGATTACTTTCCCACAGTAATACGGTTGTACAGTTAAAACTAGAAGTCCTGTCACGAACTGTGCGCGTATCTAGGCTTAATTGCGCGTAGGAATTGCGCGCAATTGCTATATCGAATGACATCCAAAGCACGGCAGGTTCTTCTGGTTACTCATAGCAAAAACAGGCAATGTTTCTGTCAATGGACCTCCGGGTTACCCGGAGGTCCATTGGCTGAAACATAGCTTGTGCACAGGCCATATGTACAGAATTTGATAGCCGTACTATGGTCATAACGCTTAGATTAATGCGCAGATCGACGTGCTTTTTGTGCTCATTTCATGACAGAACTTCTAGTTTTAACTGTACAAGAAGCGCTCCTAAAACGCAGCCCATCACTCCTCATCGAAACTTGCTAGATGCTCTCGCTTCGATGAAGGTGCACAGGTTACATTACATTCCATATTTATTTATTTATTGGCGTTCAACGACACGTTCGACAGATTACATTCCATACAAGAACAAGATGGGAGCGTGGTGGCTCAGTGGTAGACTGTTGGACTTCAGTGCTAGAGGTCCCGAGTTCGATCTCTGGACCACACGCGTGGGCAAGGCACTTTATCCCGGTTGCCTACATGGGGGCACGATGACGCCGTGCACTAAGGCGCACTGCACGTCAGCGGTGCACATGTCTTTAACCGATGTAAACCTGCTTGAGCGGAGCTTGAACAGAGTTAGAATGTTGTGGAGCTGACAGTTACTCGTCGATTCTCGTGGATCTCTCCGGGTACTCTGGATTTCTCCATCCGTGAAACTGCCACGGTCACGATTATCCATTTTGCATAAGTATGTGACTTTAAACACCAATAAATAAATAAATAAATAAATAAATAAATAAATAAATAAATAAATAAATGAATAACAAGGTAATTTGTCAGAAAAACCAGTTCGCGTCACGATCTATTTAACCCTTTACCCAACGCAGACGATATCAAAATTTATTATTTTAAATATCATTGTTTGAAATTTTTCAAACAATTTGAACAAAACCATATCATATGACCCCCTCGTTGGAACGAGCTCGTCGAGCTCGTTCCAACGAGGGTTCACATGATATGGTTTTGTTCAAATTTTTTGAAAAATAATATTTTTGCAACTGCTGAATTTGCATATTACGCGGGCGGGGGGGGGGGGCGATTCGTTGGGTAAAGGGTTAACATTTTGGACAACAATGGTTGCATATGCCACCCGTGATACATGTATATTTCATTCAGAATGACAGAGTTGTCACACTTTATCCTAACAATCAGTAATTGGCTCATTTCAGATGCTTTTACGATCACTTTTCACAATGGTTGCATATGAGAGTGGTGGCCGAGTGGATAAGTGCGCTGGTCTCTCATGCCAGAGGTCCCGGGATCGATCCCCGGTCGGGAAAAGTTCTCGATGTGTCCGAACACTCTCTGTCCGCATCAGTTGTGGGGTTGATGCTGTCACAGCGTATCGTCCTATCGGGTGGGACGTAAAATGGCTGTCCTCTGTGCGGAGAGAGACACACTCTGTGCAGGCTAAAGATCCCCTCGTAGTATTCGAGAAGAGCTAGGCCACGAAATTGCCGCTATGAAGGTCATCCCACACACCTGCGCCATTGGGCCAAGGAGAGGCGTTAATATAAGTTGCATAACTTGTTCACCAATCCTTGTAAAACAAATAAGATTAAATAAATACACTTTTCACAATAAGTACAATTGTGAAGGTTTTGCTCTCAAGATAGAGCCTTTGACTCCCGGTCGAAGCGTGTTCATTGAGCTCGTTCCGTCGGGGTCCCACAAGTTACATTACATTATATTCTAATCGAGGAACTACGTAATTTAGATGAAAAGTAGCTTGTGTCACGATCGATTTTGTCTTTAAAACAGCACTGATTGCATGTCATTGTGCCACTTATGTTATTTCTTTCGAATATTTCTTTGAATTTGGTTTCCGTGCAGTAACCAAGAACCACTTATTTGATCAAATCATAATTTTAGGGATTATTTGTGGATGACAATACGATTTTGCGATTTAACTATCCTTTTGATGGCTATGGTCACGTCGTGTCGGACAGTTTTATATGTGCAGGGAGCCGGAGTATCCGGAGAGAACCACCGAGCAGCGGCGAGCAACTGTCAGACTTCCCGACATACTAACTCTACACAAGCCGGGTTAGCATTGGTTCATGACAAGTGTACCATCGATGTGCATTACGCCTTAGTACACAGCCCCACCGTGCCCCTACGTAATCGGGATTAAGTGCCTTGCCGATGGACTCAGTGCAGTTCCCCTTTGTGGTGATGGAACTGTGGACCTTTCGATCTGAAGACCAATGCCGTAACCACTGAGTCACCGCGTCCCGATTCGCCGTTACACACACAAAACTAGAGCGGTGACTGACAGAATTTGCGGTTTTAAGAAGGTTCAGTAACACCATCATGAAAGTAGAGAGATTCGATTCGAGTTTTGATTCGATTTCAAATTCAATTTGGAATTCAATTATCACGTATTGAATACACCATCAGAAAACACCATCAGAACACACCCTCAGAACACACCATCAGAACACACCATCATGACATACCCTCAGAACACACCATCAGAACACACAATCAGAACAAACCATCAGAACACACCATCAGAAAACACCATCAGAACACACCTTCAGAACACACCCTCAGAACACACCATCAGAAAACACCATCAGAACACACCCTCAGAACACACCATCAGAACACACCATCATGACACACCCCCAGAACATACCATCAGAACACACCATCAGAACACACCATCAGAAAACACCATCAGAACACACCATCAGAACACACACTCAGAACACACCATCAGAACACACCATCATGACACACCCTCAGAACACACCATCAGAACACACAACCAGAACACACCATCAGAACACACCATCAGAAAACACCACAAGAACACACCATCAGAACACACCCTCAGAACACACCACCAGAACACACCATCAGAACACACAATCAGAACACAGTCAGTATACACCGTCAGACACATCAGGACACACCATCAGAACACACCATCAGAACACCCTCAGAACACACCCTCAGAACACACCATCAGAAAACACCATTAGAACACACCACCAAGACACACTATCAGAAAATAGTCAGAACACGCCATCACAAAACACAATTAGATAACACCATCAGAACACAGTCAGTACACACCATGAGACACATCATCAGGACACACCACCAGAAAACACCATTAGAACACATCTTTAAAGTATATCATCTGAACACACCATCAGAACACATCATCAGAACACACCCCCGGAACACACCATCATACACCATCGGAACACATCGTGAGAACGCACAATCACAACATACCATCACAACACACCATCAAAACATACCACCAGAACACACCACCATGAGAACGCAACAACAGAACACACCATCAAAACACATCATCAGAACACTCCATCAATACACACTGTTAGGACACACCCTTAGAACACGTAATCAAAATACATCATCAGAACATGCCATCTGAACACACCCTAAGGACACCATATCAGAACATACATCCTCAGAACATATCCTCAGAACACAATCAAAACACACCGTCAGAACACATCAGAAGACCCCTTCAAAACACGTCAACAGAACACACCATCAGAACACACCATCAGAATACACCATCAGGATACGCCACCAGAACGCACCATTAGAACAAACCATCAGTATACAGCCTTACCGCATACCGAGCAATCAAAACACCAATATACGCCAGAAACTTTATGGAGAACCCTGGCAACAGCTTGTGTCCAAGAGATTCAGAGACGTATATACGAGGTCTTGGGGGCGGTTTCACTTCAGGATTTCCAATTCCACCCCCCCCCCCCCCCGGTAGGCAATATTCCTACTACCGCTACATGATTTCCAAGCAGAATGAAATTCCATTATCCCACAACTTCCCCCCCCCCCCCCCCACCCATTACCGAGTCAGAATTTTCCGACCATTTTTTAGCCTTTTACCCAACAAACACAATATCAAATTTTGGTATTTTAAATTTTTTGAAGTTTTAAAAAATCAACAAAACCATATCATGTAACAACCCCTTCATTGGAACGAGTTCGACGAATTAGGTGTCACATGATACCGTTTTGCGGAAATCTTTTGAACAATAGTTTATTTTTTTCAACAGTCCAATCTGTAAATTCCACGGGCGGATGTAGTCGCTTCGTTAGGTAAAAGGTTAAGAGGCATAATTCAATTTGTATCTCTCACTTACTGTAAATTATCCATATTAGGCTCCTGATAGTCACAACTTCCAACTACAAATCAATATATGAGGTTTCAGTCAGTATTTGGAGAACTTCTTTTCAGTCTAAAACTTCATGTTTTGGCCAAATCCAAATTTCACATGTTTGAAAAGATTCCTGCGCCCTGCATGAAATTTCCAACTTTTTGCAATCAAGGGCTTCAAATTCCCAAATATTGTAAAGTTGACGGTTGAAGACGGGAAGGGGCCCCATGGCAATGTCCCTGGGGAGATTACGCCTTTGGACATCAACTCAACAAACCATTTTCCACGAGACGAGGAGCAGACGACAGTTGCAAAAGAAAAACTGCTGAAATAACTAAAAAGTTGCACTTTGTTGTTCCCACACAACATAGATTAGGCCCCCCAGTTGAACCGAGCGCCACGAGGTCGTTCCAATGGGGGGGCATAAGCTATGATATGAAGGCCAAATTTTGACCAGCCTGGGTCACACTTGTTGAAATTACCTTTGAAAAGGGTAAATGTATGGGATAGAGATGTCTGAACTTTTATGGCCTTCAACTCCATCCGTACCTTCCAACCGTAATCATCTTTTTCGTGGTTATGTTTGTATCTTTTAATACAAGTTACTCATTATAAGGTCACATGTCACAGTTTATCAATTATTATATAACTATAATTAATTATAGTAAATGCGCAAAAAATAGTTATTCGTAAATTTTAGTACTGAAATGGTTAACCGGATAACCGGTTTGAGACCGGTTACATACCTAACCGATTAAAAAAATCGTCAACCGGTTATCCGAAATATCAATAGTGATCGTCATTGCACGGTTAAAACGTAATAAATCTGCCGCTTCTCCTTTGGGATAGTTTTCACCTCGAAGCAGCGCTGTGTATATTGAGAAATAATCGACTTTGGCGTTCAAGACTTCGTTAATGATCGGCAATTTCCGTGAGTTCTGAGTAACCGCAGAAACTATTCCGTAGTATGTATACAAACGAACGTTGTCGAGTACTCGACAACGTTCGTTTGTATACACACTACGGAATAGTTTCTGAGAATGCTGCTTTCCAATTCCTATAGTTTTGATCCCAGATTCGGTGAAATAATGGCTACGGTTAACCGTATATTATCCGGTTATAGCTCTCGGTTAGTCGGTTGTGAAAATGAGCCAACCCTTTCAGCTCTAGTAAATTTTAATAAATAAATTTATTAATTTTCATTATCTTCTATCTTCCACGAAATATAAAGAAAAAACAAACATAAATTCACAGAAAGATGCGATATAATGTCGCACTGTACATTGTCAATGCTGTATATTGTGCCACCTGTACATTTTCCTACTGCATACTCTCGCGCTGCACACTGTCAAAGGCACAAGAAGCATCCGGGGCAGAGGTATCGAAAAGGGCAGTCGACTCTGGGTAGGAGTTGAGACAAGGAATGTACAACGTACCATGTGGCTAAGTGGCTACAATATTGGATTTCAAATCGAAAAATCCAGAGTTTGGTCCCCGTCAGGGGTAGCTGTGTCGTGTCCTTCGGCAAAGCACCTAATCCCAATTGTCTACGTTGGGGTACGGTTGTGCTGTGTACTTCGGCGTACTGCACTTTGATTGTGCACTTGTCTTCAACTAATGCTAACACTGCTTTGGCGGAGTTAGTACTTTTGGAAGTCTGACAGTTACTCACTGTTGCTTGGTGGTTCTCTCCCGATACCCCTGTTCCCTCCACCCATAAAACTGTCCGACACGAGATGACCCTCACTGTCGAAAGTGTCGTTAAACAACGATAAATAAATAAATAACGTATCATAAACTGCAAGATGACACTCAAGGGTATCAACATTATATTCATTTTAGTCCATTGAGCCGAGAGATCCTCGGTTCGAATCTCTCCTGCGGCAACCGCGTTGTGTCCTTGGGCAAGACACTTCATCTCCATTGCCCGCGTGGGGGCACGATGACGGCGTGTACTAACGCGTACTGCACGTCGATGGCACATATGTCTTCAACCAATCTAACCCTGCCTGTGCTGCAGTGCGGAGTTACGATGTTGGGGAGCTGGCAGCTGCTCGTCGTTGATCGGTGGTTCTCTCCGGGTCCTTCGGCTTCCTCCACCCGTAAAACTGTCACGGTCATGATTAGCCATTGTGCATAAATATGTGACCTTAAAACATCAATAAATAAATAAATTTAGTCCATTGAGAGGAACAAGGTGTCACCTGCAATGCTTTAGCATTGCAGGTGACACCGTGCTCCACCCATGAGCCGATATAAAGCTTTAGAAATCCCACTCCCATTGTAAAATGTCTTTGTTTGGTGTGCTTGCAGAATCGTAATAGTTAACCCTTTACCTAACCTGAAAAGAAGACGACACTTGCAATAATAATTCTTGAATAACTAATTTTTTTCATTTTTTGTCTCAAAAACATAGGTTATGACCCCTCGTTGGAACGAGCTCGACGAGCTCGTTCCAACGAGGGGTCATAACCTATGTTTTTTAGACAAAAAATGAATAAAATAATGAAAATTAATTGGCGATTTTTGAGAATAGCGCTGGCCGGTTTTGGTCGTTACGTTAGGTGAGGGGTTAAACATAATAATTATGACACTACCAGGCCTGAGGCTAGTGAGAGTGTCTAGAGACGTTTGGCAACCCTCCACCATAACCATTTCTGTCGGGAAGTTTTGTTGATCGTCGGAGAAATTGTTGGTTTCTCGGATGACAACGTTCTCTCTGACTGTCGCTCGTTTAGAAAAAGGGAGAAAACTTGACGAAACCACAATTTTAATTAGTTAGAAATAAATTTGGTATGAGCGTGTTCGTTATAAGTTTACAACAATCGAGTGGTCACTTCTTGTCAGGAATTAATTTTGATCAACGAAAGTTAATCTTTAAACGAATAACAATAAATGAACGTTTCCTATATGTTTCGTTTGTCCGACATGTTTCGTTTATTATTGTTTCAAAGACGTATTCTAAGGCTTCAAGCTCCTACCGACAGTCAGCGGCACAGCAACTTTGTCGAAAACATTTAACTTCTCTCCCCCCCCCCCCCCCCCAACAATATCGGAAAACTTTGGGCCTGGGCATCACGTTCACTAAAGTCGTAGGCAAAGAAATAAAATTTTAAAATATGTTTCCAAATGATGCTAGAATGTCTCTTGAACTATACATAGACAAAGAGTTCACTGCTCAGATTCGAGTACGATTTTAATCCTCGATTGGAGGGGGTGGGGGGGGGGATATATCTCACGAGACGTTAGCAGAGTGAAATAATCCGCGTGGCCCATGAGTGGATACATATAGAATATACCCATAGTAGCTTGGTGTACCAAATGTTCACCACGAGTGGTGAAGTGGTGTTAACGCGATCCTTTGGCGCGCGGTTAACACCACTTCACCACGAGTGGTGAACATTTTGTACACCAAGCTACTTTGGGTATATTTTATTTATACCATGATCGTCAGATTAATAAGAGTTTAAATATTAAATAAATCAATATTCACACGTGCGAATATTTTTGTTTACACGAGCACTGGTGGGAGGTACTTCCGCTAGCAATTTTATCACTGAAACGAAATAGAAAACGAAACGCGCAAATTACGGGGGCCTTTATCATTTTAATAACATAATAACATAGTATTTCGAATTATCGATGCTTTATTAACATGAGACAACGTATGTTTGTTATTTTCTTGTATGTAATGAAGTAAACTTATTTAAAAATGTAATAAATAATTACCGGTTTCATTTCACTCTGCACGAGACGACGAGTGAAAAGAATTTAGACAAGTTTGCATTCAAGCCGAGGTCACCAAAGGTCATCTCAGATGTAGTTCCACTGTAGGTGTATATATTAATTATTGAAATCCCATCCCGCTGAAAACGCAATACGACGCTAGCTGTGGAATACGGCGAGTGGAGGTACGATTTGTTTTGGGGGAAGAAAACCGAATGAAAATAAAATAAAGATATTATATCTCACGTGACTTCCTTGCATTCTGATTGGCTGAAAGATGATACCCTATTTCGTGTAGTTTGAATCCACAGAACTGACCAGGCACTACACCCAGGCACTACACGTTTTCTATTTCTAGCACACTGCTATATCAGTTTTCTTTTCATACTCGGCGAATAAAACTAATCAGGCTAAATTTAAATATTGATTCACAGAGGCACAACATCCACAAAACGACCCGAAAAGAAATCATTGTGGAAAAATGTATCGCTTTTCGATTGTTGAAGTCACATTTTCCGAGGCGTTCATTTTATTCCTGGAGAAGATGATCCATATCTCGTTTCGAAGAGAATGATCCATACCTGGGTCCAACTTTCTTGAGAACGCGTCCGGATATAAAAAATCGGTTGTTTCGCTGCTCATATTATTTCGCTATTTAATTGTATGTTTTGGGCAGTAAACGAATAAATAATGGAATTCACTTGAATCTTCGGAGTTTGTATCCCGTGCTGACCCATTCGGTAATGTATATGTGTGACAAATGTGTGGAAATTATCAAACTGCGTTGTCAAATTTCGAAAATTTTAGCTTTCATTCGCGAGTTGCGCGAGTCTAGAATACACAGTTCCGTTTGGGGGAAATGTTTTGTTTACTCTTGCCGACCGATTCAAAATCTGTCTTCTGCTCATATCAATAATCCAAGTTAGCCGTGTTTTGGAGGAAACAAATGTTTTTTAAAAACTACATTGTATTTTTTTCTATATAACGCTGGTTGGTAGGGCTGCTACCTTGGTAATAGATTAACAAATCAGACAGATGTTTTTCTTGATGGGTGTTCGATATAATATAAGGATTAGTGCATGTCTTGCCGTTGACTACGCCCATATAGTGCCCAGTGAGGTGGTGTAGTTCCCTCCGCTTCGCGGAGGGAACTACACCACCTCACTGAGCACTATATGGGCGTAGTCAACTCCAAGCCATGCACTATTCCTTAAGTATTTATTTATTTACTAGTATTCCAATATCACATATTTCTGCACAATGGTCAATGGTTACCGCAACATGGACATGTAGTAATGTCCAGTCAATCGTTTATACCCATGTTGCACATTTTAGTAGACTTCTGCCCTGGGCATTGTTTCCGGATCCTTTCTACCGGTAAAACAGACCTAGCTTACCACAGTAAATAATCACCCCTTCACACTAAAAACCAAAGTGTTAAAACTGACACTTTCAAGGTGTTAAACCCATTCTAACTCTTAGGGTTTGATTTTAACACTCAAAGTGCAATGCTTTAAGCACTTGGACATTTCAATCGTCAGACATCTGAAACTTGAATGGATGGCAATTCCCATGTGTCTAGCATTGGTGGTTCTTCCAGAATCGTCCATAATTTGATTTGCGCTTGGTGGGTACATAATTAAAAGGACACAGCGCAGGTGACGCGGATCAGGCTCGAGAGTTCGAGCCTGATCCGCGTCATCTGCGTTGTTTCCTTTTAAATGTCGCGACATTACACTTGTCAAGTGGTATTATTGTAACACCTGTCAAGTTCTGGGATATATACACTTGAACAAAGTGCTAGTTCAGCACTTAATAAGTGTTAAATACAGCACTTCAAGTGTAGTTTTTAACACTTTAGTTTTTAGCGTGTTCACTTCCTGGGGTTCCCACTGGGACATGTAGACACTGCTCAGCTTCGATAATGACAGTAAAAAATAAGACCCAAGAATAATAAAAGTTTTCATCTGTATTGATGAGTGATGAGGTCACAAAAGTGATCACTTTCTCACTCGAACTGCGATCCAGTCAGGATGCACTAAAATCAGTTGGTCGCGATTTTATCAATAACATATTTTGAATTCAAGCACACAAACGAAACTTTACAAAATTAGCATCTAGTATTCAAGCTGCAGCCACACTTTTTTTCTTTCTCAGCAGTTGAGATTGAAAACTTTTGTTGGTGGGAAGCCGACAGTGAATTTCGACCAGGGACCAACACTATAAAACGTTTACAATTGTATTCTCTAGAATTGTGTTTTCTAGTTATGACTTTGAATGGGTTGAAATTAACCATTACCATTTTCAAAGATGTGGCAATTTGTCCGTTGCCATATCTTTTAAAATGCTAATGATATATTTTAGTCTGTTATATTAATAGGTAGAAAATCGGATTATATAAAATACAGTTGTAAAAGTTTGATAGTATTGGGTCATGCTGGTCGAATCGGGTACTACAAATCTATATCCAATTATCAAATCTCGTCCTTTAACCCTTTGAACCCTCGTTTGCTGGAATGGTATCGCCTTTGTGTACATTTACAGTGAGATGGGTCAGTCCAATATCAATATACAGGAAGGATAAAATAAAAACTGCAGTCTGCAGCCGTCTGGCTGCAGACTGCAGTTATTATTTTATCATCGAAGCTCCTTATTTTGACCTCTTATAATAAGACAGAAGTGGGACGAAATTATGTCGTGGACCCCAAAATGGGTCTTTCGAGTTGAAAGGGTTAAGAAAGTATACGCTTATACGCAAGAGGGAATTGATATCAAGAAACAAAATACTTTACTTGTATCTCTTTTCACATTCAGAATTGTTTCCCCTAGTCTTGCAATAGCTCGTGTTACAGAGAAACGTAAAGATGAACTGGGGCGTAGCCATGAGTCTTTAATAGAGGATGCCCTAACCATTTTTGTGTGTGTGTGGGGGGGGGGGGGAGGCGGGCGGGTGGAGGGGGGGGCAAAGATGATATATATCGTGTGGGGTTTCGGCGTCGGTGGACGAGTCAACAAGGGAGAAAAGTGTGACAATGAGAACACGAAGCGTTCGTCTCTTTGCCGGATAGACGCCGTTAGATCCCCCCTCTCCCCTCCACACCACCAGTGAGGTAGTTAGGTCAATTTATGCACGTGGAAAGTAAAACCGTTAGGTCGTTTTTTGCTTGGTCTTGCGGTTAGGCTTTCCGGTTTGCCACAAAAAAAGGGAACCGAACCCCAAAACATCCCTTACTTATATCATGAAAATTGACTTTTCATAAAGTTATCTCCCTTGAAATTATTGGACGTGCAAGGAAAATCAAATTAAAAAACAAGTAATTCTTGAGCAAATACCCATGATCGGTAGAAAATAAAGCCAACTTTCCTTTTGTTACTTTTAATAAACGGAAACAACAGACAGCCCGTGGAGCTGTCTGTTGTTTTCGTTTATTAAAGGTAACAAAATGAAACTTGGCTTTTTTATGGCAAGTTGATTAGAAGCAACTGATTCACAGATAATCCGGCATTAAGAATATCTATCTGTCTTAAACACGCCAACACTGAAGTGCTCTTTGTTTGGCGAATGTATTTTTACAGTAATTTGCAAGTTTTTATTCGTCCCAGGACAAAAATAGCAAGTATCACCTCCTATAGTTTATATTAATCGGAAGGATAGTGTATGTATTATATGTCACGATGCTCACACTGTTGAAATAATAAACAGAAAAAAATTACGGAACATTAAAAAATGGCGAAAACGCCGTTCTTGTTTTTAAATGGATTTCAACAAACAATAATACTCCAGCGTTCAAAAGGTTAAAAAGCTTAGAAAGCCACAGGAAAATACCGTAAGTTTGGGAAATGATAGGTTCATCCATGGAAAAGATTCGCTAACATTTCGAAATTTCAATTTTTATATGAAATTTCAATACCTTTAATGTTAAATTGACTGACAGTTTCAGGAACTGTCGGGAAAGGAGTCTGATCGCTCACACTCGTCATCACTCTCTAAACGTTTCATTAGGGGAGCAATTATTCACTCTCCTTCATGATGTGTGAGTAGTAGGACAGGGTCTAGACGTCCCCCATCTTATGGACCCCGGTTGGTGGACCCCGGAAGTGACGTCATACCGCAGTGTATTATGGGTATCACGTGGTTGTCATGGTAACCCATGTGGGCGGCCATGTTGTGACGTCATTGTCATGGTGATGGGTGATGTGAGTGCTCATGCGCAGCTCGTGTTGTTAGGGTGATACGTGTTTCCGTCGTCCATTTTGTATGAAGGGGGCCGCCATCTTTGTTTCTATGGTGGCACGTGGTTGCTATGTGACCCAAAGGCTTCTTATAGGGCTAAGAGGTCTGTAACAGGTATGTTCGATTGACTGGGAGTATTTTCTGGAACGACTTCCCTGTATAATTACCCAAATGAGCCCGAGAATGGCCGTAAATCATAGGAAACGACTTTATTAGATATGGATTCCCCGCAGAATCCTGCTTTTAACCGAAATGGATTTGTTTAGAGAAGCACGTAGTGCTATAGATTTTTTTAAAACGTCGTGTTCGATTGAATGGGAGTATTTTTCTGGTACGGAGTACACTAGAATGTTCCGGTTTTTGTTTAACGTACACCCCCCACCCCCTTCCCCCTCCCAACCTATATACATAATATTAATTTTATTTATTTTAAAGGAAGAGTTCCCACTCACCACCCTTCACTTACTACGTACTTTACATCCCAAACCCACGTTTTATCATATATAGGATCTTCCTCTTTCATCTCGAATGTCTGTAGGCAAGAAATGCTTTGCAGCCCTCTATATTTTCTTCTGCCACAGTGGCAATGTTAACCAATTATTTGATAAGATTGCGCTCTCTAAAGAATTCGTTGCGTATGCAATGTTGGGTCGAACACCGCCATCTGATAATTTGGTGAGAACGTAAAACTGGTTCAGTTATCTCCCTCCCTGTTTGTGTATATCTCTACGGAAGCGTTGAGGCGCCAGTTGAGTATTATTTTTATCTTGCACGTGCAAGTTAGCTATCTTGCACCTGCAAGTTACTATCTTGCACGTGCAGGTTAGCTATCTTGCACCTGCAAGTTACTATCTTGCACGTGCAGGTTAGCTATCTTGCACCTGCAAGTTACTATGTTGCACGTGCAGGTTAGCTATCTTGCACGTGCAGGATAGCTATCTTGCACGTGCAGGTTAGCTATCTTGCACGTGCAGGTTAGCTATCTTGCACCTGCAAGTTAGATATCTTGCACGTGCAGGTTAGCTATCTTGCACGTGCAGGATAGTTATCTTGCACCTGCAAGTTACTATCTTGCACGTGCAGGATAGCTATCTTGCACCTGCAAGTTAGCTATCTTGCACGTGCAGGTTAGCTATCTTGCACCTGCAAGTTACTATCTTGCATGTGCAGGATAGCTATCTTGCACCTGCAAGTTACTATCTTGCACATGCAGGTTAGCTATCTTGCACCTGCAAGTCTATACTGTATTTTAGAATGTCTGTATGTCTATCTGTCTGTCTCTCTGCCTGTCTGCCTGTCCGCTATAGAAATGAATATGGGGCCATCCAGAGTGCCCAAAATGGGTCTACTAGGGGTACTTTTTATGGAGGAGGTCCTCGTCAGGTTTAAAAAAGTGTGTGGGGTGGGGGTGGGGGCAGGGAAGGACACCGAAAGTTATGACCAAATATTTTTTCACCGATATAGGTCTTCAAAGGGGTCTACTTGGGGTAACTTTTTATCAGGAATCTAATGGTGGTGTTTAAAAAAGTGGCAGGGGCGGGGAGGGGCAAAATGGATGGATTTCACCGATATAGGGCCTCAAAGGGGTCTACTAGGGGTAACTTTTTACCAAGAATCTAATGGTGTGGATTTTAAAAAAGTGCCGGGATTGAAGGCCCCGCCCGGAGTGCGGGTCGAAGTGTGCCGCCCGTAGGGCGGGCTGGGTCGAAAAATACACGACCCCTAATTTTTTTTTTTTTTTTTTTTTTTTGGGGGGGGGGGGGGTACTTTTTATGGAGGATGTCCTCGTCACGTTTAAAAAAGTGTGCGGGGTGGGGGTGGGGGCAAGGAAGGGCACCGAAAGTTAGGGCCAAATATTTTTTCACCGATATAGGTCCTCAAAGGGGTCTGCTAGGGGTAACTTTTTACCAGGAATCTAATGGTGGGGGTGTAAAAAAGGGGACGGGATCGAAGGCCCCGCCCTCTGCCCGTAGTGTGCCGCCCGTAGGGCGGGCTGAGTCGAAAAATACGCGGCCCCTATTTTTTGTTTTTTTGGGGGAGGTCATATGACCTCTACATTTTCCCGTGCAACGCGGGGTAACTCTGCTAGTTATATTTGAGAAACATCATTTTAGTCATATTTGAAGTTGCGTTCATCAAAATTAGTATATAAGGGTCCAACATAGCCCCAATTTGCCGGACCTAGGTTCGAATTTGCCGGACCCCCTTCCGGACTACGGAAATTCCTATCGCGGAGACAACCATTATAGGCTCATTGGACATGTCTAGTCGCCTGGCTATGTACGTTTCACATCGCTCGCATCGCAGGCTAGGTGTGGATGCTTTATGTTTGGGTGTGAATGGGAAACGTCAGGTATAAAGAGTAAAAATGGTTAGAGTTGCAATGACATCCGTGACGCCATGGTGAGCTCGCGACGTCATGACGACGTTGACCGCTGTCGATGTCCACAGAAATGGGTTACTGGCACCTGCAAGTTGCTATCTTCCACCTGCAAGTTGCTATCATGCAAGTGCAAGCTACTATCTTGCACCTGCAAGTTACTATCGTGCACGTGCAGGTTAGTTATCCTGCACTTGCAAGTTAGTTATCTTGCGACAGCCACCTTATCTCAGAAGCCCCGGCTCCCCATACTTGCCCCAGTGGCTTACATTCCCATATTTGACAGCCACCTTATCTCAGAAGACCCGGCTCCCCATACTTGTCCAAAGGCTTACATTCCCCCATTTGACGCGGTGATCTTACCTCTGCCGCTTGACCAAGAGCGACACAGTCGCCCTTTCCCTTCTTCCAGAAACCCTTCACGCCACGATTCCCTAACCCTGCCTTCTCGACCGAATACCCTAATCACATCAGAGACCCATCGACCTTATTCCACGACCCAGGCCTCCACGACCTGCGCCAGTGAACCAGGAACCCTACACCGAGCGTTCCGATTAAGAGCGGCACAGCCACTCTTCCCCTTCTTCCAGTACCCCTACCTCAACAAGCTCGAACAGTCGCCTGACAGGTCAGTCATTGCTGGTGATCACTATAATCCAGATGTAGAAGAATCGTTCGAAGTTTCGCTGGGACTAACTCTTTGATTACTAATTTTCTCCTCGAAGGCTCATTTCAGTGAGTCGTTTGAAAAGCTGCTTCTGGAGCAGCTCCCCAGTCACACATCTGCATGAGTCGTTCGAGGTGTCAATTTTCGAGGGGCTGCTCTAGTGGCTCCTTGTTTCGAGCCGACAGAGTAAGACAGAATCAGTCAGGGAGAAGAAGGGTCGAAAGCCTGAAAAGGGACATCCATTTCCCTGTTAAGGGGTATTGAGACACGGCCCAGATTGGTCTACCCAACGGCACGGCCACCTATGGGGAAACATCGGCTATTCAAAGAATCTACGGACGTCCAGTCACTCACCTCTGTGAACATCGACTGCGGTCAACGTTGTCATGACGTCGCGAGCTCACCGTGACGTCATTGCAACTCTAACCGTTTTTCACTCTTTATGCCTGACTTTTCCCATTCACACCCCCAGCATAAAGCATCCACACCTAGCCTGCGATGCAATCGATGCGAAACGTACATATCCAGGCGGCTAGACATGGCCAATGAGCCTATAGTGGTTGTCTCAGCGATAGGAATTTCCGTAGTCCGGGAGGGGGTCCGTCAAATCCGAACCTAGGTCCGGCCGGCAAATTGGGGCTAGGTTGGACCCTTATATGCTACTTTTGATGGACTCGACTTCAAATGTGCCTATATGTATAACTAACTTGCAGGTGCAAGATAGGTAACCTGCACCTGCAAGATAATAACTTACATGTGCAAGATAGCTAACCTGCACATGCAAGATAGCTAACTTGCAGGTGCAAGATAGCTATCCTGCACGTGCAAGATAACTAACCTGCACGTGCAAGATAGTAACTTGCACGTGCAAGATAGCTAACCTGCACGTGCAAGATAGCTAACCTGCACGTGCAAGATAGTAACTTGCAGGTGCAAGATAGCTAACCTGCACGTGCAAGATAGTAACTTGCACGTGCAAGATAGCTATCTTGCACGTGCAAGATAGCTAACCTGCACGTGCAAGATAGTAACTTGCACGTGCAAGATAGCTAACCTGCACGTGCAAGATAGTAACTTGCACGTGCAAGATAGCTAACCTGCACGTGCAAGATAGTAACTTGCAGGTGCAAGATAGCTAACCTGCACGTGCAAGATAGTAACTTGCAGGTGCAAGATAGCTAACCTGCACGTGCAAGATAGTAACTTGCAGGTGCAAGATAGCTAACCTGCACGTGCAAGATAGTAACTTGCAGGTGCAAGATAGCTAACCTGCACGTGCAAGATAGTAACTTGCAGGTGCAAGATAGCTAACTTGCACGTGCAAGATAGAAACAATACTCAACTGGCGCCTCAACGCTTCCGTAGTTATTCGCCCTTTAGATAGTTTTCAAGTTTTTGGCGATGTATTGATGGGTTACATATTTTTTTCATTGCTTTGAAAATGACGAGGCGAACACTGTACTAAATAGGCTTTTGCCTACTGTCAGTCCTGATCGGCACGCCGAAAACACAGCATTATTTTCACCTTAAAGCATCAAATTACATTAAAAAAAAATTAATTTCACAATAATTTTCTTTACAAAATATATTTTACGCACTTTATTTTATTTTATAATATCACTTTCCATGTTGAAATACCCTGAAAAAAAAAAAAAAAATTTTTCAATTTTATGTGCAGTCGAAAACACACTTGAAGCGCTTTGGGGATCAAGATTCCAGCTCTAATAGCGAGCTGACCAATCAGATTGCAGGATTTTTTACCTTTTTGATAGCTCTTTTAAAGAACCAATCAGATTGCGAGAAGTGTCAGCTCGGTCCCCCCAAAAAGTATAAATACCAGCGACCAACTTCGAATACTATTCGGATTTTCGGGTCTGGATCGCTGGTTGACTACCAAAGCTAGCTTGGAAAAGAGCTTGGTTTTCACCAATTAACTGATTCACCAGTTGTGTTTGAAAAACTTGGTGTTGAAAAACTAAGAATTGGTTTGCACCAACAAAGTGTTTTTCTCATAAGGTGTACTTGGAAAAAAATAGTTTTTTCCAGATCTGTCTTTGAAAAACTAAGAATTGGTTTGCACCAACAAAGTGTTTTTCTCAAAAGTTGTACTTGGAAAAAAAAGTGTTTTCCAGAGCTGTGTTCGAAAAACTAAGAATTGGATTGCACCAACAAAGTGTTTTTCTCATAAGCTGTGAAAACATTTGGTTTTGTTTAACTGGGTGAAAAATAGATAAATTGTACCCCAAGATCAAGTTGTTAATCCGAGTGCTGAGATTATTGAATTATGGCATCGTTTGAGTGTGAAGAATGCGGTAAAATATTTACCGACAAGCGCAACAGAAATAGGCATGTACGTACGGTGCACCAAGGTAGAAAAAATCATTCTTGCCCGTACTGCACAAAATCTTTTACAAGACTGGAGAATCTCCAGTATCACTTGAAAAATGTGGTGATTCATGGACGTGTATGGATTGCGGTCAGGAATTTACCCAACTCCTACATTTTAACAGGCACAGAAGTTCTGCACACCGTCCTGTGTCTGTTAAAAGGAAAGCACCGACCAAACCCGTGGCTGGGGTAAAAAAAATGAGACCAACTGAAAACACGATCTCATTTGATATTGACCCCGAAAACTTTGATGTTAGTCTTATGGAGACTGACGAGGACACTGATTTGGTAAACTTGTACCGGGAGTCTTGGAGTTCTATAAGAACACACCATGCTGTGAACAGACGGGTACAAGATTTATACAATTATAGACTGATGGGTTTATCTGACTTTAATTTGGAGCTCAAAACCACCATCTTCGAATCACAGCAATGGAAATTTAAAATAAATTTGAGTTATGGTTTTGTGCTCCGAAATAATGAGACTGGAGTGTTGAGGTATTATCATGCCTCACAGAATAATTCTCGGGTGTTGCCTTCACCACATCTGGTGGTTAACCAGGAAGACTTTGAAAAGTTTCTGGATACGATCTACCAAGAAGATATTCTGGAGTGGGTTAGACAGCAACGCCCAAACACTAAATGGGTGGTCCACCGTTTAACAAATGTGAGCTTTTTTGTTACCAAGATTAAGGACCACCCCATTGGTGCTGGTGAAGTCGAGTTGCCAGATTTCATCATGGACAACAAAGCCATTGTGGGTCTAGTAAAAGACGAGCACCACAATTTCATTTATGATGATAATTTGTGCTTGTTCAGATGTCTGGCATTGTGGAGTGGTTGTACGTACCACAATTTGAATTCAACCACTGATGCACTGTTCCGTAAATATACGGATGTTGATAAGACAGATTTCGGCGGTGTAAGCCTACAAGAAATATCCCAAGTTGAAAAACACTTCGAAGTGAACATAAACGTGTACCAACTTGTGGAAATGACGATGGTGTTGTTGCCGAGGTGCTTCAGCGCTCACATCGCCGATACCCTGAAACCATGTATGTGAATGTCTGTGCAAATCATTTTTCCTACATACAAAGTATCGACGACTATTGTAAGTCGTTTTCATGTGGGAAATGTGGCAAATTGTGGAACACAGTTGACAGAGCAAATCGACATGAAACAACCTGTACGGAAGATGTTAGTTACCGTTATCCTGGTGGAGTGTACCACGTCCCCCAGACAATTTTTGAAAAATTAGAGGACGAGGGGATCGTGGTACCACAGGAGGATCGTTTTTTCCCCTACAGGGCAACTTACGACTTTGAGTCGGATTTTGATAAATCGACATTGCCTGTAAATAGTGAAAAGTTAACCTGGGAAGCAGAACACAAACCACTCAGTGTGAGTGTGTGCAGTAACATCCCAGGTTATGATGAACCACAGTGTTTCGTGTCAAAAGGTGAGCCGCAGGACTTTGTAAATGAATTGTTTACCTATTTAACGGCAATGTCGACAGAGAGCTATCAGAGAATGCAACAGCTTCATTTTTATACAATGACAGCCCTCCAGCAAAAAATTAGAGACATGAAAGTACTAGAACAATCTACTGCGGAGGAGGAAAATTCCAAACCTCACCCATTGGAGAAGTTGGAGGAAGAACTCCATCGCTACATGATGGAATTACCTGTATTGGGGTTCAATTCGGGGAAGTATGACATAAATGTGATTAAACGTGAGTTTATGGCTTTCCTGAAATTGAAGAGCCCATTAAAATTTGTTGTAAAAAAATCAAACAACTTCATGTGTGTGAAAACGGACTTATTTAAATTTCTTGACATAACAAATTATCTGGCACCTGGCTTCAGTTACGGCAAATTTCTGAAAGCTTTTGATTGTTCAGCCACCAAAGGATTTTTACCTTACGAGTGGAGTACCAATTTGGAAAAATTGGAATGTGATCACCTGCCAGAGTATGAGGCTTTGTACAGATCTCTAAAGGCAGAGAATATTTCACCAGATGATTATTCCTATTGCAAACAAGTGTGGAAAGAGAATGGTATGACCACGTTTAGAGATTTTCTGACGTGGTATAACAACCGGGATGTTAAGCCATTTCTTGAAGCTGTTGAAAAGCAGTGTGCTTTTTATCGAAAAAGATCAATCGATATGTTCAAGGATGGTATAAGCGTCCCGGGGTTGACATTGAAATACCTCTTCAGCAAAGTAGAAAGCGAGGTCTTTTTCACACTGTTTGATGAAAAAAATAAAGATTTACATCATCTGGTGAAAGATCATATTGTTGGTGGACCATCCATCATTTTTAATAGTCACCAAGAGAAAGATAGTACCTTTGTGAGGAAAGCAAACTTCGGTGACGAAGCAAAAGTGTGTGCCGGTGTTGTTGGGTACGATGCCAATGCCCTATACTTGTGGTCGTTGACACAGGATATGCCTACTGGTTGGTACGTGCGACGAATGGAAGAAAATGGTTTTTGACCCGAGTATAACCACAAGTATGGGAGAATGGCGGAGCAATGGCTGGAGTTTATTGCGGCAAGAGACGGTGTGAAGCTTCGTCACCAGTTCAACGGAATTGAGAAACGCATCGGCAAAAGACCTTTGCCTGTAGATGGATGGTGCGCCATCACACAGACTTGCTATCAGTTTCATGGCTGCTTTTGGCACGGTCACGAGTGCCGGCTGAATAAGCAGAAAGATGGTTCTTTCGTTTTGTATAACGAAATCAGAAAAAAGCCCATGCAAGAATTGTTCGAAGAAACCGAAGCCAACTCAAAATATATTCGAGAGCTCGGTTACAATCTTGTTGAAATTTTTGAGTGTGAATGGAGAGACATGAAGAAAAAAGATCCCACTCTCCAAACATTCTTGCGTGGGTTTTCCGATTCAGCCAGCTCTGGAGGAAAAATGACAGACACTGAACTTGTGAAACAAATCTTAAATGGTGAACTGTTTGGCCTTGTTCTATGTTATATCCAGGTGCCAGATAAATTGAGGTCGCACTTCGAAGAGATGACGCCGATATTCAAAAATACCAACATCACCAAAATGGATATCGGCGATCATATGAGAGCTTTTGCTGAAGCAAACAACATTTTGAGACAGCCTCGGAAATCGCTGATCGGCAGTTATTTTGGAAACAGAATATTGCTCACCACACCTTTGATGCAATGGTATATACAACATGGGCTGGAAGTTACTCATATTTATCAGATTGTGCAATACCAGCCGAAAGCATGTTTCAAAGGTTTGGGAATGAAGTTTCCGAGGCTCGACGCCAGGGTGACCGAGATCCAAATCAGGCCATTGTAGCAGATACAATGAAACTTCTGGGCAATTCTGGTTATGGCAAGACAGTTACGAATAAGGAGAAGTTTAGTAGCGCCTGTTATTGTTCAGAGGAGGAAGTCACCCAGGCAAAAAATAATGTGTCGTTCAGAACTCTTAATCCCCTCAGTGATATCCTTTATGAGGTGGAAATGAACAAAAAACGAATCAATCTGGACTTGCCGTTGACCATCGGGTTTTTTGTATACCAGTATGCAAAGCTGAAAATGCTTCAATTTTATTATGACTTCATTGATACCTTCGTAGATCGGTGTGACTACGAGGTATGTGAAATGGACACGGATTCACTGTATATAGCTTTCAGTGCTCCATCTCTGGAAGAAGTGGTAAAACCCGACATGAAAAAAAACAGTTTTTCAAAGAGCTGCATCATTGGTTACCATCCGAAGAGTGTGATATACACAGAAATGATTATGTTGCAGCAAAAATGAAAGGTGAAAACTGGTCAGCTGAAAACCTATGCTGTAGAGACCGACAGGCATACGATAAGAACATTCCTGGTTTGTTTAAAGTGGAGTGGCAAGGCGATGGTATAATCGGTCTCTGCAGCAAAACATATTATTGTTTCGGTCCAAAGGACAAGTTCAGTTGCAAGGGCATCAGTAAACGCCACAACGACCTCAACAAGAGAAAATACTTGGAAGTGTTGCAAATGCAGGAGAGTGGAACAGGCATAAATCGTGGATTTGTTGTAAACGACAACCACATGTATACGTAAAAGCAGAGCAGAGACGGCCTCTCCTACTTCTACCCAAAGAGACTAGTGCAAGCTGATGGCATTTCCACAATTCCACTAGACATATAACACCTCCAAGTATTTCTCCAAGCATATAATCATACAGTTTCATTAGTCCTATCAGGCATGTTTAATGCATCAATATGTGTCTCTTTGAATTCTTCTCCAGTCTTGTAACCACAATCCACCATCTACCAGTTCTGGTGAATAGTTGAAACAGTGAGCTGGGAGCTGATGTTAACCGACAAGTATGTTGGTGACTTAATTTCCAACAAAATGTGTTGGAGTTGTTGTGTTAATGTGTACACCAGACCTGGTGAATAGTTGAAACAGTGAACTGATGTTAACCGACAAGTATGTTGGTGACATAATTTCCAACAAATGCGTGTTGGAGTTGTTGTATTAATGTGTACACCAGATCTGGTAGTCTCGGTATCTGACTGTAATACCACTTTTAAATTTTGAGAAAAAAAAAATTCTATGAGGATCAAGATTGCATTGAGTTTAGGAAACTGACCAATCAGAATGCAGAAATTTAAACCAATCAGATTACATTTTCAAAAGCCAATCAAATCCTTTCCTCGAACATTTTGATCCTGTCGAAAAGTATAAATACCAGCGACCAACTTCGAATACTATTCGGATTTTCGGGTCTGGATCGCTGGTTGACTATCAAAGCTAGCTTGGAAAAGAGCTTGGTTTTCACCAATTAACTGATTCACCAGTTGTGTTTGAAAAACTTGGTGTTGAAAAACTAAGAATTGGTTTGCACCAACAAAGTGTTTTTCTCATAAGCTGTACTTGGAAAAAAATAGTTTTTTCCAGATCTGTCTTTGAAAAACGAAGAGGTTTGGATTGCACCAACAAAGTGTTTTTCTCATAAACTGAACGTTTGAAGAAACCCCTAGTGAAAATGTTACGACTTGGTTCAAAGCAAACGTTTATGAATGTCACTCATTATCAGAGTGAAGTAAAGATTCACATCCGAAGATTTGTTGACGATAAAATTCCTACAAAGACAGGAATTGCTCTGTCCATTGAAGAATGGAATTCGTTGAAAAGTCAAGTTGAAGAAGTGGAATCAGCCATCAATGCCAATTTGTTTCCACAACAAGATAGTAGAGTTGTGATAAGTGCTGAACCACGAAAACCAAATGGCGAACCAAGTGACGACCTGCCACTTGACATAGAAATGAAAAGAACAAAGTGGGATGAGTTAAAGTCTCACAGGATCCCTGTAAGGGTAACACCTCAGCCAAACTATGGAAATATTGTTGATGAAGTTGATAAAGGGTTAAGAATGCAAGCAATTGAGGATGAGATGAATGCGGCATATGCTCATTTTGTCGAAGAATTGATTGACACTGTGGCTGTTGAGAAGTGTTATGGGTGTAGTGTGAATCATCCGAGCCAAATACAACACGATGTTTGTCTAATGATGACTCTAGAAGAGAGAATTGATGCATGCTTTGATGCAGCTCTGGAGAGAGTCTGTAAAGACAAAGTCTATACATTGTGGCACACGCACATGAGTCTCATGAATCCAACACCAACACCTTGTGAATACTCTCATCTCATTAACAAACAGTTGAGTGCTGAACAAAAAGCAAGCATACATGATATGGTTGTTAGTTCAATGACAGCCACAAGACCATTGACAACTGGTTTCTGAAAAGTTGTTGAAAAAAAAATGACAAAAAAAAAATAAAAAAAAAAAAAAAATTACAAAAAAAAAAAAAAATTACAAAAAAAAATTACAAAAAAAAAAAAAAAAAAAAAAATAAAAAATGTCGTGGTTGCCCTTAAGCCACCTGATGAATTTCCCTTGGGCAAGGACGAAACATGTTATTTTGTTTTGGCAACCACAGAGAAAGGTGTCGTGGATGTCTTTAAGTGGCCTGATAGGTTACTTTTGGACAAGGACAAACCTTTTTCTTTCAACAAAAATGAAAATTAGTTCCCTTGCACACAGTACACTCATACACAATTTTTTTTTAACTCGCTAGATGCCCCCCTTCCCCAAAACGTATAAAAGGGTGGTAGATCATGTTCTTAGGTAAACATGGATCCCCGCTGGAAGCACCCTTTTACTTGTTTGTTGTGTGGGCCAACTGGTAGTGGTAAATCATGTTTTGTGAAAAAGTCATCCAACACATTGCAGAATTATTTACTCAAACTCCCAATCATATAATATGGTGTTATAGTGAATGGCAACCATTGTATGATGCTTTGCCCCAAGTAGAATTCGTAGAGGGTCTCCCCCAAGAAATCAAATCTGACAGTCTAGTAATTTTAGATGATCTGATGCTCGATGTGGATGAGCGAGTGTCTCGGTTGTTTACAAAAGGAAGTCATCATCGTAAAATTAGTATGATTTATATTGTACAAAATCTATTTGACAAAAACAAAGTTCATAGAACTGTGGCTCTCAATAGTCATTACATGATTTTATTCAAAAACCCCAAGGCTCGTTCCCAGACCACACACTTGGCAGCCCAGATGTATCCTGGTCATTCCAAATTTTTGCGAGAAGTATTTGACGAAGCCACATCTCTCCCATATGGTTACCTTTTAATAGATCTTAAACAGGACACACCCGAACACATGAGACTAAGAACCCAAATATTTCCCGGAGAAACCCAATATGTGTACCTCCGGAAGGGGTGTGCAAATCTGCTGTCGAGTCGAAATCATGTCCGACCGTCTTCACCGCAACATCGCGATTCTCAAGCTCCTGAGTAAATCAAAACCCACTGTGGTCAATTCTTTCTTGAAACACGCCGACAAAGACTTGATCAATTGTATTTGTGAGTGTGCCTTAAACATAGTGAAAAGTGCCGTACCTCTGAGTAAAGCTCACAAAATTAAATTAGTTCGACACAAAAAACTTGTGAGAACAATTGCCAAGAAAGGTACGTCCGAGAAAAAAAAGAAGCAAATTTTGCAAAAAGGAGGATTTTTAGGGGCTTTGTTAGCGCCTGTGTTACTTGGTGCGGCTAAAGGTATTTTCGGACAGTTGTGATGGAATACGAAAAAAAGATGGCCTTAGTAGAACCGAGGTTGCTCGAACGTTTGCAGGAGGCCCCTATCAGCAAACAGCCCAACGAGATTGCCGCAAGTTCTCTTGACAGAGAAATGCCTGAAATTTTAGATTCGAATAACCTTACAGAAACTGATAAGATAACCCATTATAATCAGATTCTTCAAAGATTTTTAACATTTTGCGAAAAAGCCATGGCCCCTCGCCCTATTAGGGTCGAATTCGAGAAAGATACTAGAGACGAAGATATTATAGACTCCGTTCCAATAACCATGAAAAGAAAAGCCAAACTGCTGCTGAACCGTATAAAAGCAGATACCAATCTGTCTTGGAATGAGAAGGGGGAGTTGGTCCACAAAGACGAAACAGTCGTAGGTTCCAACATAACCGATCTCTTGAACGATCTCTTGAGAAAGCGAAAGACTTTTCAACCCAAAGGATGGGAAGTGTTGGCACAGGCCCTCAGAGAAAGTAATATTCCCCAGGAGTTTGTGGGCCACAGGGAACGTTGAAATTTTATGCGACGTGAGCCTGTAGTAGAGAAAAAGCCCCAAACCACCCCCTCTGCTAAAAGAAAGGTGAAAGCTAGACTCGTAGCCGGTACGTCAAAGTGGTCGAAATATTAATCCAATGGAAAGCGTTTATTACGATCCCGAAGCTCCCGGGTGTTTTGGTGGTGTGGATGCTCTTCGAAGAGCATCCAAGAAAAAAACTAAGCAAGTTGTAAAATGGTTGCAGGGTCAAGACACGTACACCCTCCACAAACCCGTTCGACGCACATTTCCAAGAAGGAAAGTGATCGTTAGTGGTATCGATGCACAATGGCAAGCTGATTTAGTTGATTTAACAAGCATCAGTGAATACAATGAAAACACAAAATTCCTTCTGACTTGTATCGATGTTTTCAGCAAATATGCGTGGGTGATTCCATTACAAAATAAATTTGGTGATTCCATAGTGCAAGCTTTTGCTAAAATTTTCAAACAGGGGCGAAAACCTTTAAAGTTACAAACTGATCAAGGCAAAGAATTTTTGAATTCAAACTTCCAGAAATTTCTTAAACAACAAGAAGTAGTATTTTTCACTACCCATAACGTAGAAACAAAATGCTCCATAGTTGAGAGATTTAACAGAACTTTGAAAACCAAAATGTGGAAATATTTTACAAAGAACGATACACTGACTTTCCCACTTCAAACTTTGGTGAAATCGTATAACAACACCCATCATCGCAGCATCGGTACGCCCCCTGTTGACGTGAGTTTGGACAATCAAGAAGAGGTGTGGCAAAAACTTTATGGGAACCACATAAAACACAAGTCTCCAAAGTTCAAAGTGGGCGACAGGGTGAGAATTAGTAAAGTCAAGAAAACTTTTGAAAAAGGTTACTTGCCCAATTGGACAGAAGAATTATTGACAGTGGCATCTGTCAAGAAAGGTCACCCCATCACTTATGTTCTAAAAGACGATAGTGGGGAAGTATTGAAGGGGTCCTTCTACACAGAAGAGCTTCAGCGTGTCACACCAAAAAACATTTATAAAATTGAACATGTACTCAAAAAACATGGTCGCGGAAAGAAGAGAGAACTGTTTGTAAAATGGTTGGGTATCCAGCATCGTTCAACTCATGGATCAATCAAAGCCAGCTAGCCTATAAAAGGGTGTGAACGAGCTCATTTTCCACTAAAATGGAAGAGGGAGGAACTCCGAACGGATCGTGGCCTTTGTTTGGAAAGAAAGTCCGAAGGAGCGAGATTGCTTACTTTTCCCAAATTATCATACTATACATAATCATCATCACTAGCATCGTTAACCTTACCCTCGACAATACGGACAGCAAGTTGTGGACGGCTCTTTTAAGTAGTAGTATAGGATATTTATTGCCCAATCCTACAATTAAGAAAACGTGATGTTTTATCTGACCCTTCCAAGTAACAGTTCCATGGACGTGTTTCCAGAAAACACGCTGACAACGTACACCACCCAGTTATCACAACCAGTGAACCTCACGGGGGAATGGGAGGTGGGTTTGGCGGAGATCCAGTATCCAAACACTTGGTTTAACATTCGTGGCAAGGAAGTTTTTTTCACAGTGTACTGGACTTCGAAAAAACATTATCAGATCATTCTGAAAGAAGGTCGATATTCGGAACCTTCCGATGTGATACGAGGCATCAATGGTGTAAAAGAATTGCTGCTACCGCGTCACGATAAGATAGAGTTTGAATTAGACGAGGTCACTGGTAAAGTTCGAATCAATGTACGAGAAGGGGTCGTACTCACACTGAGTCCCACTCTGCAAAACATATTGGGTTTTAACGAATGTGTGTTCAAGTCGGGAGCTTTTGAATCTTCTCGAGTCGCCGATGTCAACCAAGGATTCTATTCACTCTACGTATATTGTGACTTAGTTCGTGATCAGGTAGTGGGGGATACTAGGGTGCCGTTACTTCGCATCGTACCCGTGAGAGGAAAATATGGAAACATCATTTCCAAAACTTTTGAAAACGTGCACTATGTACCGGTTGAAAGGAAGAATTTCAGCACCGTGCAGGTGTATATAAGGGACGACACGGGAGCCACAATGCCATTTGAACTTGGGAAAGTGACAGTGACACAACATTTCAGAAAGCGCCGATCTTTGAATTTTCTTTGAAAAAACAATGCCTTACTGTTGTAATGCTAAATTATACGAAGAGTATTACACGAAACAGGCTGATGGGTCATGGGCTGGGTAGTTTACTTGGAGGACTGAAGAATGCAGTCCTTCCCTTATTGAAAACGACAGCCAAAACCATAGGTAGACAGTTATTGAAAAAAGGAGCCGCATTTGCTGGAGATGTCATCAGAGGAAAAAATGTGAAACAGGCAGCTATCGGGAGACTTAAACAAGCTGGAATCGATGCTCTGAACGAAGTGGTGGGTGGGTCGAATCCTCCCGGCCGCAGAGGTATAAAAAGGGCAGCACCACGCAAAACTGGCAGATCGATAAAAAGAAGGCGAACTGTTAAGACAATTGACGCTCTGGGTGCATAATGTCATTGATCAACGAAAAATCCTGTGAGTGTGTCAATAGCGAACTCGACTTATTTTCGATACCACCCACACAGACTAGTGTAGAACATGGTCAATGGATAGAACATCGACCGTTGGCCAACATAGGGAATAGTGGACCGATAGAATTTAACATTTCTGGATCTGGGGACGACTATCTGAACTTGGCTCAAACTTATCTGTACGTGAAAGCATGTATCGTCGATTCCAGTGGCGGACCTATCGCAAACGACGCAAAGGTGGGTCCCGTCAGTCTCTGGCTGCATTCTCTTTTCAACCAGGTCGACATCAGTCTAAACGAGAAACTGGTGTCACCGTCCAATAATACTTACCACTACAGGGCATACATAGAGACTTTGTTAAGTTATGGCTCCGATGCCAAAAAGTCGCAGCTGACTGGTGCTCTCTGGTACAAGGACACGGCGGGACACATGGATGATAGGACGGATGACAACAAGGGATTTGCCACAAGAAAAAAGTTTACGGCTAAAAGTAAAGTCGTGGATATGACTGGGAGGTTACATTTGGACATGTTCTTTCAAACACGTTATCGCCTAAATGGAGTTAACGTTCACATTAAAATGAATAGGTCAAAAGATGCATTTGCCTTAATGGCCGATGGGGAAACATTTAAAATCAAAATCCAAGACGTATCCCTGTTTGTGAGAAAGGAGAGACTCAACCCCTTTGTGAGACTGGCTCATACTAAAGCATTGGAAAAGGCAACTGCGAAATATCCCATTGAGTAGAAACCAAAGTGTTCTCGGTGCCGAAGGGAAATCTGAGCATCACACAAGAAAATTTATTTTTAGGCCAACTTCATAAACGTATCGTCGTGGGTTGTGTGGACAACGATGCTTTCAACGGAAACTTTTCAAAGAATCCCGTTAACTTTAAAAATTACAGCATCAATTACCTGGCGTTGTATGTGGATGGGCAACAGATTCCAGCAAAGCCCTTACAACCGCGATTCGATCAACAAGAAGTGGCGAGGTGTTATGCTACCTTGTTTCAAGGAACTGGTCAAATGTACGAGAACGAAGGAAATCACATCAACAGAGAGGAGTACATAAAAGGGTACACGCTCTTCGTCTTCGACCTGACACCAGACCTGTCTCATGGTCAACATTTCAATTTGGTGAAACGGGGGAATTTAAGATTAGAAATTCATTTTGAAGAACCGCTGCCCACCACCATAAACGTACTGGTGTATGCCGAATTTCAGAACATTATAGAAGTAGATAAAAACAGGAGCGTCATCTTTGATTATTCGACATGAACACTTTGCAAATACAGAATATGTTCCGCTCGGATCGCTTGTTAAGAAATATCACTTTGGGAGTCTTTGCAAGAAACCGCTTACCAAGAAGATTACCCAGGCACAGACCATTGGCTTTTGTGGCCAACACGCATCCAGACCACAGAGAAGGGGAACATTGGGTGGCCTTCTATTTCAGTCATCGGGACATAGAATATTTTGATTCGTATGGAATACCACCACAGCACAGATCATTTAAGAATTTTTTGAAAAAGCAAAGATGGAAGTACAATACAAAACGCATTCAAAGACCGTTACCCATGTGTGACATTATTGTTTGTTCTATCTTTTACATCGCTCTCGTGGCATTTCAATGCATGCGATTGTAAACATGTTTTCTGCGGATTTATTGGACAATGACATTTTAGTTAGAAACTTTATTTCTGGTGACGTCATAGCCTAAACAGTATAAAAAGAGGACCAGTCGTGGCATCTCGGCATTATCGTTCCATCCGTCGAAGAGTGAAGATGTCTTCGGAAGTGACTGTGTTCAAATTCAATGATCAATTACAAATTTACCTGTTCAAGAACGATGTTGGAATGAAGTTTGTATATAACGAATGGGAGCAATTGACTCAATCTGTTGAAACGGCGACAAAAAGAAATATGGAACAATCTCAATCTAAAAAAAGAAAGACAATCAAAACAAATGATGTCATAGAAAAAAACTATAAATAAGGGGTGCAACCGAAGATCAGATGTTTACAATCCCGTGTGTGATTCAATCTATTCTAAACGACTATCGTGGACAAAGAGTTCCCAGAAACATTTTTCCTAGAGATTTCGAAGAAAGAATGAGCCTAACGGGGTTGGTATTCGCAGGAACTGGTCCTCGACTGATAATTGCTCAGAGAAACTCTGATATCCGTCGACCCAAACATATAAAATATGCTTTGGAGGCAAACAGACCAAAAACTTTTGAATCAATGTTACCAAGTGAATGTGCGAAAACACCCAAAGAACTTGCAAGAGCAGGATTTTTCTACCTAGGAATTAAAGACAGAAGTGAATGTTTTCACTGTGGGGTCATTGTACGTTACTGGCAGGCAGAAGACAATGTCATACAACAACACAAAATGTATTCCCAAGAATGTTGTTACATTCACAACTTACCTGATACAATCGACGATGAAGAAATGGAAAACAAAGACGAGTTACAAGAAAAAGTTCAAACGGATTCACATAAATGCTGTGTGTGCTTAACAGCAGAAGCCAATGTCGCACCTCGACCATGCCATCATTTGTGCCTGTGCAAGGACTGTTGTAAACAACTGAAAAGATGTCCAATATGTAGAAAGACTGTTTATGAATATTTGACTATATATGTTCCATGATGTTTAGTAATAAAAGAAATTTAAATTTATATTCAGTGTTGTTATTTGTTTTTTTTTCCGGGGGGGGGGGGGAGAAATATGTGTTTGTCGGGCTCATTTGGGTAATTATGTAGAGCCATAAATACTCCCATTCAATCGAACACGACCTTTAAAAAAAAATCTATAGCACTACGTGCTTCTCTAAACAAATCCATTTCGGTTAAAAGCAGGATTCTGCGGGGAATCCATATCTAATAAAGTCGTTTCCGATGATTTACTACCATTCTCGGGCTCATTTGGGTAATTATACAGGGAAGTCGTTCCAGAAAATACTCCCAGTCAATCGAACATACCTACTACACAACATGGCCGCCATATGGGTTACCATGACAACCACGTGATACCCATAATACATTGCGGTATGACGTCACTTCCGGGGTCCACCAACCGGGATCCACAAGATGGGGGACGTCTAGCCCTGTCCTACTACTTGTGTGCAAAAATTATGTCTGAACATCAAGTTCTATATTGCATTTCAATCACCCATTATCTGTATCAACTGGGAGAATGGTACTTACAAATCATATCTCACATAACTAAAATCTTTCATTTTTTGCTTAAACCATATCTTATGACACCTCATTGGAACGAGCTCAAGGAGCTCGTTCCAATGAGAAGTCATAAGCTCTATTTGAAGAGCAATAAAATAAAAAAGAAAAAAATTCGTGTGGTCATTTTCGTGTGTAGTGCTGCCACTGAGCTGGTCAATTTGGACTCATCCTTGGATAAGGGGTTAAATCACTCTGCTGAATTTTTCACTCTTGCAAAATCAAAATGACGAGAGTGATCATTCACTCGCCTGCAATTCCTTCCCGGCAGTCAGTACAGTTTTAAGAAATTACAGAGAAGTACAGTTAAAACTAGAAGTCCTGTCACGAACTGTGCGCCTATCTAGGCTTAATTGCACGCAGGAATTGCGCGCAATTGCTATATCAAATGGCATCCAAAGCACGACAGGTTCTCCAGGTTACTCATAGCAAACACAGACAATGTTTCTGCCAATGGACCTCCGGGTTAACCGGAGGTCCATTGGCAGAAATATTGCTTGTGTGCAGGCCATATGTACAGAATTTGATAGCCTTAGTATGGTCATAACGCGTAGATTAACGCGCAGATCGACGTATTATTTGTGCGCATTTCATGACAGGACTTCTAGTTTTAACTGTAACTCTCCTATAAATCTCTTCCAATGACAACATTTGTCAGTCATGCCAAAAAACCGACTAGCTCTAGGATTCACTTCGAAAATCCGAAGTCTGAAATTCCATAAAATTCAAGTAAAACATATACATCAAATAAATATACACCAAATGACGGAGGTTGTCATAATATCTAAAAAAAATATCCCAATAAACAAAAAAAAAAGAAAAAAAAAAAATACTACGGCATTACCAGGCTCGGGGATATTGGGGATGTACGGGGACACCCCCGCCACCCCAACCACCTTGCGAATGTCAGGTGGAACGTTTTGTTGAAGATCGGAACAATTCTTGGTTGCGCGAAGGCCAGTATTTTCGTGAAACCACAATTCCCATAATGTTTCAGATTTTTTTTTTATGAAAGTGTTCGTTAGAAGTTTATGCCAATCATGTATTTAGGTATACGAACATTATCGATCGATGTATTATTGTTTTGAAAAAATATATTGAGATTTAGGTACCAACCGACTGCCAACTACGCGGCAACACTGTCGTAAAATTGAACGTCTCGCCCCCGCCATGCCGGAAAATTTTGACGTAGTGTGATTCGGCAATGTGGGATTTGACAAATCGCTTCTGTTACGGAGGGGATACACGTGAGACACCGACAAAGCAGGAGGAACCAGTGTAAATAAATACGCCGCAACAAAATGGTGATCCATTTTGAAAAATTGTTTCAGTTTGTACTTTACTTTACGAGTTTTTATCTATTCCCAAACGGTCTCAAGATATAAAAAAGTCTTTACTAGCTCTCCTTGTTGTCCCAGTTACTGTCTGTGCGGCTTCAATTTGGAATTTATTCAAGTTCCACGGCTTCATATTCGATATTTGCGTAGTCGTGTACGGGGCGTATAGACGCAAAGTTTTTTTTTTCTAGGGCCCCACAATCCACAGCTGATTTGTATTTGCTCATGAGAGTTATTCCTTTCCATCCTTTGGACGTGATTTCCGAAAGGTAATCTCCTCGTTTATTGAATGTTACTCCGAGGTGCTTATGGGAGTCTATCCCTTTTACACCCGTACCTGACATACTTAGTGTTGGGTGCATGACTACAGGCTATTTGCGTGAAGTTACAATGATTCCGTCTTGGTCGGGTTGAAGTCTGCCAGTCACTGGCTTGCCCAGCGTTGAATTCTACTTGTGTCCTTATTGATAAGATTGGGGGCCCGCATCGGATCTTCATCGGCTTGCCCGGCGTCCAGTTCTACTTATGTCGTTATTGATAAGGTCGGAGGGACAGCGAAAGATCTTCAGCAACGAGATGTCATCGACAAACAATCAGATATTGCCGAAGATCTCTTCCACTATGACATCCTAAATTTGCAAGAAATAAGAGGGTCCTAATATGGACCCTTGGAGTACACCTGCGGAGATAGTCATCCATTCAGAGGAGTGCGAATTGATAACAACACGTTGCTATTATCATCGATCGATTTCGGACGATGGGTTTAACCCTTTACCTAACCTGAAAAGCAGACGACACTTGCAAAAATAATTCTTGAATAACTAATTTTTTTCATTTTTTGTCTCAAAAACATAGGTTATGACCCCTCGTTGGAACGAGCTCGACGAGCTCGTTCCAACGAGGGGTCATAACCTATGTTTTTGAGACAAAAAATGAAAAAACATAATGAAAATTAATTGGCGATTTTTGAGAATAGCGCTGCACGGTTTTGGCCGTTACGTTAGGTAAAGGGTTAAAGTCATTTGTACAGCAGCTAAATGACGAGGCAGTACGATCCTTGCTCGAGTCAATCTTTTTGGAAGCAACCCAGGAGGGCTTGAAAAAGTTAGAATCCACTTTCAACTGTCCCAAATCAAAACTCTCCGTAAAAGACAAGATAATCGTCTAAGTGACAAGGTTGACGATGTCGAACAATACGGGCGTTGCACAAACCTTAGGCTTACGAACATCTCCGAGACGCCTAAAGAGAGCACACACTCACTTTTTATAAAGATAGCTGAGAAAATATGTGTAACTTTATCACGTGAGGAAATATCAAGGAACCATATGGTAGGCCCAAAAAATTGAATGGTAGACCAGTCAAGAGCCGATCTATAATATTTCGCCTGACCAGTTATAGGAAGCTCGATAGGATATTAAGGGTGCGTACTAAGTTAAAATCGGTCAGCCCTCACAAACTGAACGTTTTTGAGATCGTGATAACTCTAATATTTACCTGAATGGGGACCTTACCAGAACACGTGCTAAAATAGCTCAGAGAGCTCTGGATTTTGTGCAGGATTGTGAAACGAAGTAAACATGGACATTCGACGGGGTCATATTTATAAAATACTAGCGGGTGTTACCCGGCGTTGCACGGGAGAAGATGGTTATATCAATATACCCTCAGATATGATCGGCTCAGCCGTTTTCGAAATAGAAGGTCAAGGTCACCAATTTCAAGGCCAAGGTCACCCCGCACGGGCACCCCGATAAAGTCAAAATGATCGATGGGTCAATATACCCGCACATATGAAATTTTAGCCCGATCGGCCCAGCCGTTTTTCGAAATAGGTCAAGGTCACCAATTTCAAGGTCAAGGTCACCTCACACGGGCACCCCGAAAAAGTCAAAATTATCGATGGGTCAATATACCCGCACATATGAAATTTTAGCCCGATCGGCCTAGCCGTTTTGCAAATAAAAGGTCAAGGTCGTCAATTTCAAGGTCAAGGTAAACCCGCACGGGCACGGCACCCACCCCATGTTACTCGCAGGGACGAATTACCCCCGTGTACAAAATTTGAGATCGATAGGTAGAGAAACGGAGGAGTTCACCCGGAACAAAGATAGAGATAGAGAGAGAGAGAGAGAGAGAGAGAGAGAGAGAGAGAGAGAGAGAGAGAGACTTTCGCATTTATATATTAGATGGAGATGTCTGTTGAGGGAATGACTATCCCTTTCAAATATACGAGATCGAGGCCAGTTTCAGACTCTGGGTCAAAATTAACAAAAAACAAGTTTCCCTACTAGACAGTCAGACCCAAACATAAAATTTTAAGGTACATTAATCCTAAAAGCCCACGGGCTCCTTCGTTTCAACCACCCATAATGTTCTAACTATTTGTTCTTTCGGGTTATAAACTGCAGATATTCTATTATGCAAAATATTGGGTTACTGTCTGGTTGGTCTAGGGTTAGTCTGGATGCTGGCCTTATTCATTCTCCGGACATTGACCAAAGCATGGGTGCTCAGGAGTGAGTGAGTGTGTGTGTGTAAGTGTGTGTGTAAGTGTGTGTGTGTGTGTGTGCCTGTGTCTGTACATGTGTGTGCGTGGGGATGGCAAGGCGGGGGGGGGGGGGTTGGGAAGATTAAGGCGTCCGCAAGATCATATTTTTTTCACGCAGAATCCCAGCTTCTGTTAGCGTTTTCAACCAGCCCCCCCCCCCCCCCCCCCCCCAAAAAAAAAAAATTCCCTCTCCACTCTCGTTCCCGTTATGTCCCGAGCCATCATCCCCTCCACTTGGGACCAAACAGGCAAATGCCTAGCGTCTGAGATCAACTGCTCTAGTAAACGTTTTGTGTTCCATCAAACTAGCGAGGAAATTGCAGTAACAGTCATTGCTATGACTGCCCTATATTAACATTCGGCCTGTGACTAGCGCCAGCCTAACCACGTAAAACCTACAATTATCGGGAGTTGAGTTTCGCTTACGAATATAGAGGTATGGTATTAACCGCCAGATCACCATAACTGATGAATCTACCAATCTTTTCGGCTCACAGAGGGGAGCTAGAGAATTAAAAAGATTTGCAAATCGTCTTTTGGGTGCAACAGGGCGCCACCTGCAGTGCTTTAGAATTGCAGATGGCACTTTGTTGCACCGATGGATGAACAATGAGTGTGAGAGAAATATATTTCGCAAACCACGTACACAGTGTCTACGATGGTCCAGAAGTAATGCTAATTCAGTCCGTTCATGTATATTACCAATGCAACTTGTATCTGGTGCTTATGTTTCTCAAATGGTTGATATTGTACTAAGACCATGTTAACCCTTTACCCAACGTAACGGCCAAAACCGGCCAGCGCTATTCTAAAAAATCGCCAATTAATTTTCATTATTTTTTTCTTTTTTTTGTCTCAAAAACATAGGTTATGACCCCTCATTGGAACGAGCTCGTCGAGCTCGTTCCAATGAGGGGTCATAACCTATGTTTTTGAGACAAAAAATGAAAAAAATTAGTTATTCAAGAATTTTTTTTTCAAGTGTCGTCTGCTTTTCACGTTAGGTAAAGGGTTAATAAAGGCTCCACATACGCCCAATTCCAGGTGTGCATAAGGCGACAAACTGGAATTTCGACATTTATTTTCACCGCGTATGCCACAAAAACCTCCCTTATTACGCATAAACCTTCACCCCAGAACAAACTTCTCACACCATACAAACAAACTTAATTACATTGTCTCAACCTGCTGCATATTTTCATTCAGTTTGATTATTCCCTTTGAACCTTCTAAAAGTATAGTGGCCATTCCTAGTATTGATCACTGCGCCCACCATGTTAAACAATTCTGCTTTACTAACTGAGAGAACTGTGATCACAGGGGGTGACGGAGAATCTTGGCGGACCGAATCGCGACTGGGTCGAGAACCGGGCAAGTTTATCCTTCTGCTATCGTCTTCACAACAGCGTGGAATTCCATTCGTTGGAGACGAAATTATTTATTGGTGATTTACGCCACATCAGCAGCTATATCGTGGCGACGAAGAATGTGTATTGTAACACGTCGATGGTGCACATGTCTTCAACTGCTGAAACCCTGCTTGAGTGGAGCTTGAACAGAGTTAGAATGTTGGGGAGCTGACAGTTGCTCGTCGATGGTCGGTGGTTCTCTCCGGGTACTCCGGCTTCCTCCACCCGTAAGACTGTCACGGTCACGATTAGCCATTGTGCATAAGTATGTGACCTTAAACACCAATAAATAAATAAACAAATCAGAAGCGATGGAGCTCATCAGAGACAAAACGGGACGATGTTGAATCTGGGATGCTATTTTACCATCTGTCCAGCGTGACTGGCTGCTCATTTTGCTCCATGTGGTTTATAAAAGTCTCGATCTGCTCGTGTATAAGCGCGTAGCGCGACCTGATAACGATATGCTTCGGCCTTGGCTCAAAAGCTGCTTGTATCTATTGTATTTTGGGGAAACTAGAGGATGACCACTCTGACCTCAGGCCCTCTACAAACGTACATATACATAGAGGTAATCTTCTAGCCAGAGCACTTAATGCCTCCATCTACAAACAGTGCGGATGTACTTGTAGGATGTTTTACATTATTATTACTAACATTGCTAGGTTTGTTTCAAATTGTTTTGTTTGATTTGTCTTATTTCTGCAGCATGTGACCTGTTGCCCAGGCCTCACGTTATCATTAGAAAATCAAGCTCTGATTATATCCCTTGATATGCAGTGCAATATAATCTTCCGTCGTGCCGGTGGGATCTTCTGTCCTGGAACGAGTGGGATCGCTATTTCGTTTCCTTCTTGCAGACAATCTTCGTTTTTATGAATGACTTACAGGTATTTATATTGCAAGATTGAATTATGTCTGAGGTGTGTCCGCCTTTGTCTACTACTCTGTATATCCATCATATCTGGGGGGGGGGGGGGGGGGGGGTATATAGTAGTAGCTGCAGGCTTTAATTACAAACTTGTCATGCATGAAGCTCATAAACTTCCTCCTTTTACGTTTTAACCCTTCACCCAACGTCCAAAACCGGCCGTCCTATTCTCAAAAATCGCCAATTAATCTTCATTATTTTTCATGTTAAGTAAAGGGTTAAAAACAATCCATCTCCCAAACTTCTACGACACCTTGAGGTCATATTTGTTGGCTTCTTCGCGCCTATGTTCCACCAGTCCTCTAACTAAAATTGCAAATTACGGAATATCCACCTTGTGTAAATAAATGTGTTGACTTCGTTCCAACAGGTCACACTCTGTATCGATATCTATATATAGATACTTGACAGTTATCTTGTATATATTATTTACCTTCATCTCTTTCTGTCTCATGCAGCCTTTTCTTTCGTGTTTTATTATCTCTCCCAATCCATATACTTGACTACAACCTACAGTTAAAACTAGAAGTCCTGTCACGAACTGTGCGCTTATCTAGGCTTAATTGCGCGTAGGAATTACTCGCAGTTGCCATGTCGAGTGACATCCACAGCACGGCAGGTTCTCCTGGTTACTCATAGCAAACACAGGCAATGTTTCTGCCAATGGACCTCCGGGGTACCCGGAGGTCCATTGGCTGAAACACTGCTTGTGCACAAGCCATATGTACAGAATTTGATAGCCTTACTATGGTCATAACGCGTAGATTAACGCGCAGATCGACGTGCTATTTGTGCGCATTTTATGACAGGACTTCTAGTTTTAACTGTACTTCACCAGGCCACCTGGAAAATAATCTGCTTCCAGAACACAACTAGTCTTCTACAACATCCGAGTACTAGGTCTATCTCTTTAATAGTACAAATATTACCATAAACAGATTACAATATGTGTTAACATTGAATTCCACCGTGCTCGGAAAGGTACCTTCAATCTTACAATATATTCTTGCAGCTTAAATTATAGTTTGTCGAAAAATTATTCTAGCTGCTTTTTAATTTACATACTCTTGTCTTAGTGCAGTTTAGTTGCAAGCAAGCTTCACTGATATAGTTGCGCTGTTCCTTGGATTCATCATTCAATCTGCCATCCATCATTTTGTAAATTCCATCTAAACAATTCCGTATCGTTGTAGGAATGTGAATGTATCGAGGGCAACATTCACACTGAACTCAATGACCTCAGTTTCAATTGCTACCTCAAGTATCCTTGTTTGGAGTAAAATTCTGTTATTGTCGGGTGATACTGAAATCAACCCTGGCCCAAGCTCTTTCAACACAAACCATAATCAGAACAGTTTGAAATTCTCCCCCTCAACATCAAGGGCCTAAATCCCAAATTAGACACCGTTCAATGTGAATCCTCACCTTTCGTGACCTAAGCCTTGACTGAGACTTGGTTGTACAGCAATGATCCCACATCTCATTACTTCTCCATGGGTTTCAGGAATCATTGCGCGTCGATTGCCTGATGAGAGGAGGTGGCGTCGCCATCTACATAAAGTATGGTATTCCTTTCCGACACACGCCGGACCTTGCGATGCCGAATACTGAGTGTCTATGGGCAGAAGTATTCACAAAACGGGGATATTGCTATTAGCCACCCGACAGTTCCTCAGATACATAGGATGCCATAACAGCATCCGTCGAAAAGCCAAAGACACGTCAATTGTCGACTTAATTATCACAGGTGATTTCAACGACAACCAACTGGCTACCACCAAACGCAGCTTATCTGAAATAGTCAAGCAATACAACCTACAACAACTTGTGTGTGAGCCCACTTGCTTCACGGAGTCGCCGGCTTCATTCACGCTAAAAACTAAAGTGTTAAAAACTACACTTGAAGTGCTGTATTTAACACTTACTAAGTGCTGCACTAGCACTTTGTTCAAGTGTAGATATCCCAGAACTTGACAGGTGTTACAATAATACCATTTGACAAGTGTAATGTCGCGACACTTAAAAGGAAACAACGCAGATGACGCGGATCAGGCTCGAACTCTCGAGCCTGATCCGCGTCATCTGTGTTGTGTCCTTTTAATTATGTACCCACCAAGCGCAAATCAAATTATGGACGATTCTGGAAGAACCACCAATGCTAGACACATGGGAAGTGCCATCCATTCAAGTTTCAGATGTCTGACGATTGTAATGTCTAAGTGCTTAAAGCATTGCACATTGAGTGTTAAAATCAAACCCTAAGAGTTAGAATGGGTTTAACACATTGAAAGTGTCAGTTTTAACTCTTTAGTTTTTAGTGTGTTGCTAGACCATTTTACAGTCAGTGACTCGACCAGTATAAAAACCTGTGAGGTCCTTGAACTATTTATTCCAGATATAATCCGCTATCATTTTCCGATCGCAGTCGACGTCGAGTTCCTAAAACCTCTCCACCTCTCCTTCAAATTGAGGACATGGTTGGTTACTCGGGGAGATTTCTCTCATTAAACGAGGCCTTCTCAACAATTAACTGGAATTCTATTTTTGACAATAGTTTCCTATTTTACTGACAAATTGCTCGGCACTGCCTCAAAATACATACCCAACAAACTTATTACTTCGAGATCAAATCAACGAGAATGGATGCACTATGAAATAAGGCTGTTAATTTATGTTAGGGTCGATTTTATTGCATAGCAAGACGCACTGGTCTCGCGACTGGCATGAGATATATAAAAGTGCAATCATAATCACCAACGGTTCATAGTTGCAAAGTCTACAACTGAAAATTTTACACAGGATATTACACATAAATTCTAAACTTCACAAAATCAAACTATTGGAAACAGGACTATATTCTTTCTGTAACAACACAAAGGAAACTATATCTCACATATTTTTCGAATGCTCCTGCTAAAAAACAATCATGTTAAAGTTTCAAGGCGATCTAAGGGGGGAGTGCGGAATTACCTTCCCACTTACGGCAGAATATATTCTCTTGGGCTACAGAAATAACACGACAACAAAACCCATAATTGGTTTATGCACTCTCATCTTTAAGAAATATGTTTATTCCTGCAAAGTGAGAAATTGTCTGCCATGCTACACAAGCTGTAGTCAGCAACTAAAATGTTCTAAAGATCTAGAACTGTCCTCAGTATTTTGTCACTCACAGAAAGAAAGTTTCTTTGCTACGAACAAGATGGGCCATCCTATCACCTCTTGTGTGACTTTTTATACCGTTAAAGCCGGAAACAATACAACGATACTTCTATTTAAGTATCTGTCTGCATTGAAGAACATTCCAAAATGTCTGTTTGTCTCAGCCGAGACCCCAAATCTGCTTGAGCAACATTTTCGACGAAAAGCCAAACTAATGACAGTTTATTTTTGAACTTATTCCTATGTAATATGGGGTAAAGTAATAATAAATATACAAAACATGTAAAAAATAAGAAGCATGCTGGAAGTGGTGTATCCACACAAAATAATATCATTATCAACTTTAGTCGATCGCTCCCTCGGCCTTCCCTCCCTTCCTCCTTCCTCTCCCCATCTCCCCCTCCCCCACTCCCCTTCCACCCCTCTCTACTATTTCAAGCAATGCCCAAGTGCATTTTAGCAGAACACAATTTATACATACTCATGATGTACCCATGATTTATGATGTAAACATTTATATTGTTGAAATCAGCATGCAGTATGTGCTCTCGAGAACGTACCACATGTGGCATTCATCCGATTTGCAGAGTGCATTTTCAAAAAGTGGTAATGGGCTAAATAAACCCTTACCTCGAAAAGACGAAACAACAGGGCACTGTTGTCTGCAAGGGGAGAACACCAGGAATGCTAGACGTTTCTACGGTAAGTGGAGAGCGCACCATCACTAAATCACCCGCAGAGCGTAGATTCCTCCCACGCAACAATTGAAAATGTGTTGCAAAACATAACAAGCACAGACAAAGTCTCAACCAATGGACCTCTGAGTTAAACTCGGGGGTCCATTGGACGAAACATTGTCTGCGTTGTTTGTTCATATGTATAAAATTTGAAAGTTATAGTTCGGGTGCCAACTCCACTCCGCGGGCGACCCAGCCACAATCCACCTTAATCTACAAAAAATATAGGTTCTGCAAAAAAATATAGGTTCTCTTTAGAACCAAAACTGGTTCTAATCTTGTCCCTGAGATGGAACCAGTTCTGTTTAAACAGTATTTATTTCAAATCAAATACATATATAAAGATTAACATTAAATATTAACATAATTAAACATAAATTGGGGGGGGGGGGGGTCAGCCGTAAGTTTAGAGCTTATACGAGGTTGTGTCAAATCATTATTAAGCAAAGGAGATATTAACAGTTGGCATATCGAACCAGTTTTGGTTCTATACAGAACCAAAACTGGTTCGATATGCCAACTGTTCATATCTCCTTTGTTTCAAAATGTTTGGCGATTGCGTTGAATAAGCTCCAAGTTTAGTGCTGAATCTACTTCAATTCATGTAATATTCTGTTAAAATGGAATGCTAATCTTGGTAAGTTTATTTGATTTGAAAAAAAATACTGTTTAAACAGAGCTGGTTCCATCTCAGGGACAAGATTAGAACCAGTTTTGGTTCTAAAGAGAATATATATGTTTTGCAGTGTATATGAAGCAATAAAGTCGATTAATGTGTCTAAGGCATCGGAGATCTCATAAACCCGCGTTTTCTTAGAAAATGTAAACCCTTCTTTTGCGAGCCACTTTCGAACTTCTTTAATATGTTACTGAAGAGCTCATACTTTCCGTCTCACTGTTATAAAGCTAATGTCTCCCCAGTTCTGAAGAACAGCTCTCAGATACAGTTATTAACTATCACTCAACATTACTGATTAGCTGTGTCGGTAAAATATTTGAAAAATGTACCTTCAAACGCTTGTAGCAGTTTCTGACTGAGAACAATATTCTTAGTCAATTTCAAACCGGTTTCACACCTGGCAGTTCTACTGTTCTTCAACTGACTGACATATATGATGCATTCCGCTGAGCGCTTGATGAAGGCAAGGAAAGTTAGAGCAGCATTTTGCGATGTCAGCAAGGCTTTCCACAATGTGTGGCATGCTGGCTTTATTCACAAGCTGGAGAGAATTGTCGTCGCGGGGAATTTTTGTTGTTCTTGAAATCATATCTGTCGGATAGGTCGCAGCGAGTTGTGATTGGATTGGATAATATCTTCGTGGAGATCCACTAACGCTGGACTTCTACAGAGGTCGATACTCGGGCCTTCATTATTCCTTTTTTATCAATGATATAACTGACGATTTACACTATAGTATACGCCCCTTTGCTGACGATACCTCCCTATATTTAAGTGTAAGAATCCAGACCAAACCTCGACCGTAATCAACCATGATTTGGCTACAAGCTAACCCTGGGCCAAAACATGGCTAGTTGAGTTTAATCCCCACAAAACAGAGAATATGCTTATATCACGCAAAAAAGCAACCAATTGCTCATCCAGCCTTGTTTTCGGTAACACACGGATAACCGAAGTCGACAACCATAAACACTTAGAAGTCATTTTAAATAGCACTTCTACATGGACCGGTCGTATATACAGCACATATCTACTCTAACGTCTGATCACCGCTAGACCTGCCGAGGAAGCACAAATTTCGATCGTGGCATCATGGAAAAAAATATACTTTGCATTCATTAGACCCCTTCTTGAATACGCTGATGTTGTTTGGAATAATTGTTTGGTAACCAAAGCCAGTGGTCTGGAAAAAGTGCAGATCGCAGCAGCATGGGTCATAACCGGGGCAACCATCAGTGCTAGTAATACACTGCTTTATTCCGAAACACGCTGGGATTCTCTTCAAGAAAGACGTCGTAAACAGAAGCCAATGTAGTTTTCGAAATGCATCATCATTTGTCTCCAATAAAAAATGCTAATAGGGCTCCTCCGCTCATCTCATCGTCGAATTCATCTCTCACTCTTCGGCCATTCGCCGAACCACATAGTTCCCTTTTCTCGGACACACTTGTATCAGTCTTCCTTCGCTCCCAGTTTGTACTGATCAATGGAATATACTGCCCTTATCTTTCCGCGAAAATTCGTCCTTCACCAACTTCAAGACTTCCGTGAATGATGGGAAACCTCCGACCACCTTTGTTTTACACTAACGGTGGTGCGAAGTCGCACATAGCACAACTATATGATTGTAGGTTGAGACTGTCTTGTAGTAGTCGTAGTTCTCACTTGTGCGATAATCAGTTATCTAACAATCATACAGATTTTGGCCTGAAAACCAGGGGGGGGGGGGGGGGGGGGTCTTCCAAAAAATTTCGGACACAAGGCCTAAAATATTTTTTTCCACCTTTTGACCACCACCCACCCACCCACGTGCAAAAAAAATATTTTTTTCCTCTGGCCACTTGGACACCCACCCCACCACCTATATTTTTTCAGTGTATCACCATAGTGGGTAATGAAAAATTATTGCACTGAGCTTCCAGTTGTCAATCCTTGCCTTAATTTGAATCCTAATCTACTGTCTAAACTAATTATGTACACATCAACCAGCATCAACAGAAGCATTTAGATTTCACTAAAGAAAATTGTTATTAACTCCTTTGTTATCAAGCACGCATTTATTTTTACTGGGAAAAATTTCTTTGTTATTTTTTGTTGTGAGAAAACTTTCGAGGAACTGATTGATTCTTGAGTTGGAATTGGTGCTGAACCTAATATTACCCAGGATTGTTTCATCCTGATAACTGTTTTTTCACATCTTTATGTTCTGGTGGTTCTAATACCTGATGACAGAACTTTCAGTTGAGCATTTGTAATTCATGCATTTCAGTAATATGCCTATATACACTATGGCGTAGTGTATACTTGCATATTATTGAAATGCATGAATTACAAATGCTGAACTGAAAGTTCTGGCCTCAATGCTCTCATAATAATTATCATTCATGTGTTAAGTTCCGAGACTGAAGAAACAGTTTAAATTTAGTGAAGAAGTTTTAATTTTAATGACTACAGGCTAAGTGTCTAGGCTTGAGGTTTCAGCCAATTGTCATTACTCAAAAGATAGTAGATAGCGTAGGAAAGCTGAAAATCTGTCACCTAACACTATTGTAATCTCACTGTCCGTCCTGGTCCGTCTCCGAAAAAATGTCAGCATTGATTTCTGCATATAACAGCATATAATGTAAGAATTAGACTATTTTTGTGAACATCAAATAGAGGATTAAAATAATCTTTTGCTGCATAGTATTATTCTCAGCTACTCATCTATATACTCTGGCTCAGACAGGGTCAGTTTTCAATTCAAATATTAACTGTAACTTTTGTTTCATGTTTTCACGAGATAGCCAGACAAACCCTCTGTGAAAACCCCGGTACTATCACTATGAGCTTGAATCAAGTAAGTGGGGTTTTATATCAAAGATGCACAGTGAGAATTTTCATTAGTTTCAGGTTACAAGAGCTCTGCTCAGAGAAACTGGGCATTTAGATCATTTTCCGTAAATTTTTTACATTATTTTAGATGTTCTGCTAAACACCTTGCTACTCATTGTAAAATCCAAATTGTGCCGTGATGATTCAGCTATGAAAATTATGTTAACCATTCCCAAATTAAAATTCATAAATTTCCACTGATTGTTTTTAGTCAAACTGGAGTACACAATTCTTTAATGCATCTAATTTAATTAACAAAAAAGAGAACAAATCTCCTAATCAGCCTAGTGGGGCCTTATTCACTAACCCCACCTGACAAACAGGTGCCTATTAGACTACTAAACAACAATGTAGCCTTGTTATGTGAAAATAATTTGAAAACAAACCACCAGGAAAAAAATTGCAACTCCACTAAAAAAGGTGTTTTGGCCCCCATCTGACCACCCACCCACCCCGGCCTTGTGTCCAGAATTTTTTGGAAGACCCCCCCCCCCCCCCCCTCCCTGTGAAAACCACGAGAAACGGTACGTATCGCATAATGTGTTCCGATTCCGTATCATATAGACGACTCATTCTGATTCCGTATTATATAGACGACTCGTTTCTGGTAGCGCTACGGGCTATCATAACAGACACATGGATACATTCTATGTTCGTTTCAGTGATAGACCGAACATTATGTCCCAAAAATGTTTAAAAATAATTTAACCCTTTGCCTAACATGAAAAGCAGACGACACTTGCAACAAAAAAAAATTCTTGAATAACTAATTGTTTTCATTTTGTGTCGCAAAAACATAGGTTATCACCACTCATTGGGACGAGCTCGACGAGCTCGTTCCAATGAGGGGTCATAACCTATGTTTTTGAGACAAAAAATAAGAAAAATAATGAAAATTAATTGGCGATTTTTTGAGAATAGCACTGGCCGGTTTTGGCCGTTATGTTGGGTAAAGGGTTAAGATTTAATCTGTTTATGTGACAGAATTGTTAGAGATAAATGAATTATCATGATAATGTGCATGTCCTGTGATTTGTATCAGATTCTCGGTGGTGTCCAAAAATGGGATCACAACTCGCCAGCAAAGCCAGCTCGTTGAGATCCCATTCTGGACACCACCTAGAATCTGATACAAATCACAAGACATGCACATTATCATGATAATCTGTATTTATCACCTGCCCCTTCCTTTCAATGTTGCGAGTGCGAGACACCAAAACGCGATCTCTTACATTGTCCACTGTTCTCAGATACACGCAGTATTACGCTTGATCTACTACAATTTGCACGGAATATATCCACACTACATTCTGACTCAGAATGTTTGAGTATTGAGGAGAATCGTCAGATTTTTTAAGTTGTGCATAAGTTCATTTTATCAAGTAGTCATTTCCGATGAACTTTAATGCAAGTGAAACCAACACGATGGACATCACCAACTGCGTTTAACTGGTTGTTTTTACTCCTGCTTCCAAGATGATTACTTCCTTTTCCTCTTCTTAGGCTCGGCTTGGACGAGGTTGAATATGCTAGACTCTACATTAAAAGCATATAGAGTATTTCTTATAATTTTATGAATGTAAATGTAATGCATCGTGTATTCAAGGTCACCTTCCCTTCTTTATTTCCATATTTAATCCGCTCTCCTTCACATGTTAATTTTAAGGAATCCCAGATGTCGTTGTCTGTCGTTCTGAGTCCCATTCCTATATTTTATCTTACAATCAACATGTATTTTGACTGTATTAACTCCGCAACTGTTGTGTATCTGACCCCCTGATACAGATGTTTGTATCAGGGGGTCGGATACAAGCACGTTCCTTTCGCGTGAGTTCCATTGTTTTTCTTTTTGTTCATCCGTACGAATAAATAGTTCGTAACATATTCGTCTACATTCTTGACTTATCCCCAATATATTGTAAGATAAAATGATTATTACCATCATGTGGATGTACAAAATATGTATCCGAGTCTCGCTCCGGGTTCTAAGGGTAGATCACGACTCGTCTTCGACTCGTCGTGATCTGCCCTTAAAACCCGGAGCTCGACTCGGATACACATTTTGTTCATCCACATGATGGTAATAATCTCTATTTATTCTAGAACAGAATTAGCTTATACTGTTACACTTTCGCTGTCCTGGGCGGGGATGTCACACCTCGTCACCTGCGATTGGTTTATGTGTGAAACTTGTCATTCTTTAAACTTTAAATGGTTCATGTCTGATATTCTACCCAAGTAAATAAAATTGATAAATTTGTCCCTTGAGCGCAACAGGGCTTTGCAATGCATTAGCATCGCAGAGCCTTCTTGCACTAAAAAAAGTGAAATACACCACCACCCAAACTGTTCTGTAGATTATGAGGCCCAAAGCATAAAACAAACCAAGAATATGAACTTAAATAATTACAAAAAAATAAAATAAAATAAAATAAAAAAACGCCCACCCACATGCAGTTTTCAAGAAAATGGTCTGAGAAACTGACCTACTTTGTGGGGGGCCATACTTCGCTTTGTAAACACGTGAAAATAATTGATTTTGGTGATACTATTTCAGTCAACAAAGTTTACTGATTTAATAAGCGTAACAATGTTGAGCACACTCATGAGTCAATTGTTTTATACCAAACAGGAAAGGAACACGATTGATAATGATATCGGTTTTAATCTAGCACGCATGTTTTTATCTACCACGCATGTTTAATCTAGTGCGCTTGTTTTAAACTAGTACGCAAGTTTTAATCTAGCGCGCATGTTTTAATCCAGTGCATGTTTTAATCTAGTACGCAGCTTTTAATCTAGCGCGCATGTTTTAATCTCGCGCGCATGTTTCGATAATCTAGTAGACATGTTTTAATCTAGTACGCATGTTTTAGTATAGCGCGCATTTTTTTAATCAAGCGCGCGTGTTTTTGTTCCATTAGTTGCACCGCTCATAATAACTGCACTGTATTTAGTTTTCATACAGTAAACTATGGGTATATCCGAGAGCTGTCTGTTGTGTTCGTTTATAGAAAGTAACAAAACGTTGCCTGAGTGCTAGAATGTTCTATGTCCCATATGGACATAGAACATTCTAGCACTCAGTCGACGCAAAGGAAACTTGGCTTTATTTTCGACTGACGCTATAGGTGTTTCCTCTCTTTCATTTGGACCCATCCTAGATCATCTAATAATTCCAAGGGGGATAACTCTATCGAAAGTCGATTTCCATGACGAGAGTGTATGTAGGCATATGTTGTTAGTTGCAACACTCATGATAACAGCGCTGTATTTAGTTTTCATACAATAATCTAGACCCGAGAGTTGTCTGTTGGTTTCGTTTATTAAAGGTAACAAAAGGAAACTTGGCTTTATTTCGATTGATGGTATAGGTATTTCCTTTCTTGTTTCTGGACCTTCCGCAATAATCTAATAATTTCAAGAGAGATAACTTTATTGAAAGTCGATTTCCATGACGAGATAAGTTAGGGATGTTTACACCGTAATGTTTGGGGTGAGCCAAAAAGTTTTTTTTTTGTGTAGTTGACGTCGTATGAAGAACAAAACCATCGTCTTCCAGAAAATGACATACTCAGCTTTTAAAGTTCACGATGATTCTATGAGACAAAACTACGACGCAAATTACGTATATTGTAGAAACTACATTTGTAAATATTTCAGAAAATGCCCCCTCAATCGCTGCATGACTACACGATGGTCCTATACTGTTGTCTGAAGAACACCACCATCATCTTGCTGGGAAGCCTTATTCAGTCTCAAGTCAGTCAGTGTGTTATTTCATCAAGAGCGCTTTCATAGAAAGGATATTTGAAACATAAGGGTATAAAAGTATTTTTGAACAATGCAAATTGTAGTTTCCACAAATGTCAGCTGGCGTTTTCACCGTCTTTTTATGCTCTTTACCCTTCTCCTGTTCATTATATATCAATATTAACATTTCATACTATTCTCAAAAATTGCCAATTAATTTTCATTATTTTTTCATTTTTTGTCTAAAAAACATAGGTTATGACCCCGCGTTGGAACGAGCTCCTCGAGCTCGTTCCAACGAGGGGTCATAACCTATGTTTTTGAGACAAAAAATGAAAAAAATTATTTATTCAAGAATTTTGTTTGCAAGTGTCGTCTGCTTTTCATGTTAGGGAAAGGGTTAAGGTGTGTTAGATATGCTTGAGGCTGTTCCATCAGGTACTGAACAACGTGACGTTTTTTTTTGTGATGACGTCGGCGGTGCCTAATATTCATTCAATAAAAAGAAAGCCCTGGAAACCCTTGCTTCACTAATAAAGCATATTCCGCCTACTGCAAATAGCAGGTTTTCTCAGGAGAATTTACCCATTTACTGTATACCCACTGGTATTATAGGGAGGTGGCGGGGAGGAGGGGGGGGGGGGCTTAACTTTTTTTGGACAGTATATATCAATAGTAACATTTCACACATACACTGTCATTTTCATTAATACAAATGTCTAGGCGATGAGATTTCCTGACCTTTTTTCCCAAGAACAATAAAAAAAAACCTTGCAACTTAGTGTAAAAACACACTCGCAAAACAAAGAGCCAAAGTGAATGGTTGGTGTTGGTAGGTGAAATCCTGATGGATAGTCTTAAGAATGGATTATTAGTGAACCAGTTCCTTCTAATAACTTGCCATATAAAGCAAAATTTCCTTTTGTTACTTCTAATAAACGAAAGCAAGAGACAGCTCCGAGATTTTGCTTTCGTTTGCGATACGTAACAAGAAATTCGGCTTATTTTCAACTGATGCCATAGATGTTTTCTCATGAATTATTTGCTTCTTAATTGAATCTTTCTCGATCGTCTAATAATTTCAAAGACAATAATTTTATCGAAAGTTTCATGGCGATATAAGTAGGGGATGTACGGCCGTGATATATATTACTGGTTTGGTCAAGCATTATTCATATTTGTGACATTGGTTAAAATTTCAAAAAAACTTTAGACCAAACTTTTGTTGGATGGCCTCTTTGGGGAATGTTTTTTTCTGTGACACAGTTGTGAAAATAAAACAGTTTTCATTCAAGCGCCTGGTGAAGAAATCAGTTTTCTCTGTCAAATCCTACACACATGGATGGCCGCACATATACAAGTCAGCTCTAATTCATTGAAATTTATGTAGAATATCAGCAAAGGATTATGTGAGAACTCCTTTGTAACAAACGATTTGCCAAACGATCTGCAAATTACTCTCCCGTACACATAAGGGTTGGGGTGTAAATCATTTGAAGACGGGGGCCGAAGCGCCAATGTTGTTTTATTTCCACTGGGGTTTGCAATCGGTACTGGCGGTACTCGGCCTTCTAATCGGTACCGGCTCCCATCCTTCAAAACCGACGGTTCCGGTACTCGTGGCTATTATATGTGAATGTGATACACGAGTAACACGACGGAATCTACACGGGCAGTGAAGTGTTAACTGAATATTTCCATAACGTTGGAACTTCAAAAACTGGAGTCCCGCCACCCCGTCCCCTGAGTTCCAATGTGTTCTATGTGCCTACTGGCACATAGAACACATTGGATCTCATGGGACGACCAGTTTGAAACGGACTATAGGATGTCGGATAGATGAAATCTACACAGTCGACTTCCAATTATTACTGTGTCTTACTATTGGGGTGTCCATTGATTCAAAGTTTGAACACGCGGGTTTGCAGACATTCATGACAATTGCTGCAAACAACAAACAACAAACTGAAAAATAGATTTTCAGTTTTTCAGCCTAAATAACACGTGTTTATTGATTGAATTTGACCCCCAGATTCACTGTTCACTCTTTTTTACCGATGAGAGTTCACTCGAATCGACTTGCATTATCGGAATATTAGATATGCCGTTCTCAGTACCGGTACTGACCCGATTCTCTGTTCTGAACTCCTGTACGGTACCGGTACCGACAACAGTGGAACTGACGGTACTTTGCAAATCCTGATCTCCACGATGAGTCTGGCGCCTTAGTTTGTGGATATTTTTTAGCAGTATGTTGATTTTTAACAGCCTACCTAAGGAACGGCATTCGATAGAATGTTGGAAATGTTTTCTGAAACACGATTAGCTATGAGCAATTACTGACCTTTACAGTTGTGAATGAAATCGGAGCACTCAAATCTATTCTCCGCAAATGGGCGATTTCGTGTTGCAGTTTGCAGAGAGGTACAATAACAATTTAACTAAAGTAATTTGACTTAAAAGTACAGGTGCCTTTCTGGCTCTTGTTTACACAATAGACCCCGAGAAGCAGAATTAGTCCACCTATCAAAGATCTCTCAGCTCCTGACTCGGCTGCATATATTATTAGGTTGCGTTTTTGTATGATTCCACGCCAAGCGTAAAGCGTGAGGGTGACCCCCTCCTAAATTAAACAAAAATCTACATATTGTAAATATTACTCCAAACTTGGAACTAATGGCCTTAATATGATGTGCTGATGGGGAACGTCCACAGGACGTACCACGCCAAGAATTATATTACAAAGTCTTGACCCACGTTTGACTAATGGAAATATGTGTTCAGATCCCCAAGCCATACTGTAGAAAACCAGCTGGATTGTATTTCATTTAACAACGTTTTCTTATATTAATTCCCTGAAAAGAGCCTTGCCAAAACACATTCACCCTCCATGGTTTTGTAATTTCATAACATTTCATGGAGGAGATATATATATATATATATATATATATATATATATATATATATATATATATATATATATATATATATATATATATATATATCTGTCTGTTTCTCTCTCTTTCGACAACAGCCAAATTTTATTATTTTACTGAATAAAAAAGGTTAAACAATAATAGATTTTCGCGAAGAAATCAACATATATCTGATAAATCAGATTTCAATATTGTTTACATTTTGAGTAGAAACCTATACCGATGAACAGGTTGTAAGACTTCAAATCTTTCTTTGAAACCTCCGTTGTATCTCTGAAAAATGGCGCAGAGCTTGATTCCATTTGATCTGTTTCGCAGCGAGAGCAAATAGAAATCGCCACCTAACATCGATCTGTCTTTCGAATATGACTATAATGAGTGAAACTGAATATTATTAGTAACCCCGTGACTGATCACGTGGTACGGGTTTTTACCTACCCGAAGCCAGCCGTATCCCATGAAGCCGAAGGCTTCATGGGATACGGCTGGCTTCGGGTAGGTAAAAAGGCTTCATGGGATTCATGGGATACGGCTGGCTTCGGGTAGGTAAAAACCCGTACCACGTGATCAGACACGGGGTAACGAATTTATCTATTGACTTTCCATTTTAGAAGTACAATCTATTTCATGTGTGAACACACACAGCATGAGATCTTTTATCTTCCATTGTTGAGCCATAAAGGTTTCTGTGGAATTTTTGTGCAAAAGAGTTTTTGTGAAAATATGCCGATATGACTAGTATAAAAAAATTATTGATTTTCTTTTTTTCTTTTTTGTCTCAAAAACATAGCTTATGAACCCCACATTGGTGGGTACTCGACAAGCTCATTCCAATAAGGGGTCATGAGCTATATTTTGGAGATAAAAAATAAAATATAATACATGTACACTGTAAAACTGGAATGACGCGTCTTCTACGGGGTATGGACAATTTGTAGATTTCGGAACGAGGCTTCCACTGCGTATGGGAAATTTGTCAGTGGCTGGGCGGACCTATCGTGGGTTTCAATGAATATGGTCTCATACCACGTATCTATCAACCAATCAAATCAAAAAATTCACTTTAGTCAATAGATATTCTTTTTTACCCACTTCCTCATCTCATCATGATAAACCATTAATACTGTTGGTGGTTTGTCTTTATGGAATTCGCTTCAGAACAAAAAGTTTGTTATCAAACCTTTAAATTATACTCTTGGCTCGGACTTGCCTATCGAATTGGAAGAAGTCTGAAAAGTTCCATAAAAATCGTCCTTTGATCGCTATTGCAGTAGTTTATAGACATCGCCGTTGCGTCTGTTGGAGATTTGTTTTCCTCGTCATTATGAAGAAAAACGTTGGTATGGCCACCTTTGATCTGTTTTAGTTTTTTGTGGGGTTTAACGACGTGTTCAACAGCCAGAGTCCCATCGTGTCGCTAAGTAGGGGAAGCCGGGGTTCTCGGAGAAAACCACGGAGCAACTGCCAGACTCCCCATGGCCCTGCATAAGTAGGTTCGCTCTAACGATGTGCTGTTCGCCTTAGAACACAGCGCCACCATGGCCCACGTGGCTGATTGGGAGTAAGTGTCCACCCTAGGGATACAACGCATGTACCGCTGGTTAGTATCGAACCGTTTCGGTTTGAAGTTCAATACTCTAGTCTCTGAGCTACCTGCATTCGTCAATATTAGCCATCGTTTTAACCTTGCCTACTCTCATCTCACGAAAGGTAGTGATGTATACACAACTGTATGCAGAGAAATGGGTGATTGTATCTTATATTTGAGGGGAGGTTCAGTAATAAATTTAAAATAATTTTAGGGTTGTAGGATAAACTTATAACTGAACACCTGTCCAGCTAGGCGTTTATAGTACTGTCTACTCAACGAATGTTAATTTTTATTTAACCCTTTACCCAACGCAGACGATTTCAGAATTTATTATTTTAAATATCATTTTTTAAATTTAAAAAAAAAATGTCAACAAAACCATATCATGTGATCCCTCTTTGGAACGAGCTCGACGAGCTCGTTCCAAAGAGGGGTCACATGATACGGTTTTTTGGAAAGTTTTCCTAAAATGATATTTTTTCAGCTGCTGAGTTTGCATATTACGCGGGCGGGTGATTCGTTGGGTAAAGGGTTAAAAAAAATATATTCTTTGTTTAACATTAACACTGCCAGAAGCAACTATTGCCACCTATTTTATTATGATTATATGTACGTTCTGATATGCGCAGAGCAAACCTACTAGCTGATTAATTATTGAAAATGCCTCAGGGAGGTCTTTCCAGCAATTAATCAGATGATAGAGTTTCAAGGATGTCATAAATCCTGTTGAACTTCCTAGTATACAGGCGTACATGGAGGTCCTCCATATATGGTTAAAGTGGGTGTGGCGGTAAACGGCTTAAAGAGTTAAGAAATTTTTATAAACGTTGTTTCCAAATTTCAAGCAGGTGACTCATTGTGCTTGGGCTTGGGGTTAAACATTCAAGTTACTTTTAATATAGCCTCATCAGTGATTTCCAGTCGAGTACCAGTTTCATGTCGTGGCCGCCAAGATATTACCAGAACCAATTTCAAAAGACAAAGACCCAAGTTCATCTCAAGTTATCATGACATCTTATCATGGCAAGCATCGTGTAAAAATCCCTCGTTAGAACTCGGCAAGTTGCTTCCATGTCATTACATCAGGTCATGAGACAACAGATATTTAGCTGGCAACCCGGTCTTTAAAAATAAATGCATCCTTTGTGTTTTGCATTGTCTTTCTGCTATTTATTAGCACACAGCATTTAAGATGTACCGCTCTTTAGTTTATCATAACATAATTAATAATTATGGACGCAGATTTGCTCGAAACAACTATCTGATGTCAAATGCCTTCACAATAATTAACAGCACATAAATACGGAAAGAAGAGGTTTGTATGTTAAACATCAACTGTCTATTGTCTCGACGTATCCTTTGTTGTTGTTATTGTATTGCTTAAGTCGTCTGTGTACTGATGTTTTCTGTTATTTTTGCCCCTAATCTTAATCCATATTCGTGAAGAACATTTTAGGATGTTTCAAAAGTTATTGGGTTTGAAAAACGAAATTCTGGATTTTAGCATTTCAGAGTAAATAAAAAAAAATGCCAACCTGGATATATAGGACGAGATATTCTTGGTCGCTCATGGTGTCGTAGAAAATCATAAAATTAGTTGTCGACCGTAAGGTATATCTTTAAGATACATTCTTGGTCGCTGATGGTGTCGTAAAAAATCATAAAATTAGTTGTAGACCGTAAGGTATATCTTTAAGATGTATCCTGGTCACTGATGGTATCGTAAAAATCATAAAACTACCGTAAGGTATATCTTTAAGATATTTTCCTGGTCACTGATTGTGTCGTAAAAAATCATAAAATTAGTTGTCGTCCGCACGGTATATCTTAAAGATATATATCTTGGTCCCTGATGGTATCGTAAAAAATCATAAAATTAGTTGTCGTCCGCAAGGTATATCTTAAAGATATATATCTTGGTCGCTGATGATGTAAAAAATCATAAAATTAGTTGTCGACCGCAAGGTATATCTTTAGGATCGAAATCACTTGAGGAGGTGAGGTGGTGATAGTCTTCCGATTTACTAATCATAGTTACTATTTTAATACACATCCATTGAACTTAAACCCTTGTATTTAACCATTTACCCAACGCAGACGATATCAAAATTTATTATTTTAAATATCAATTTTTCAAAAAAATTCAACAAAACCATATCATGTGACCCCTCGTTGGAACGAGCTCGACGAGCTCGTTCCAACGAGGGGTCACGTGATATGGTTTTGTTGAAATTTTTCGAAAAATAATATTTTTTCAACTGCTGAATTTGCATATTACGCGGGCGGCTGCGGGCGATTCGTTAGGTAAAGGGTTAACGGAATCGCCGCCTTGACATAAATGTTTCTGTATTCAACTGGTGATGTACAAGACGGAACTTTTTTCCCCCATCATCGTTCCTTTCCTATCGAGGCATTAGTTACGCTTCGTGCAGATTCCAAATGTTATACAATTATCGATGGTCTGTCGTGTAGTGTGAAAATGAGATAATATTAAAAAAAACAATCATTTCCAACCACAACATGAATCCAGTCCCGTGGCCGTCTCGTCTGCGGATCCCGTTGTATCTAACTTGGTCAACTTTATTTCGGCAAATCTTTGGACATCTTGACATGCTTCGAACTTCTTTTAAAAACGTTTCTCCCTGCTGTATTGCAAATCAAACCACATTTGTACTTATATTGTTACTAATAGTAATAACCACCAAATGGTTAGGCATGAATGGGCACCAATCGAAAAGAAACAGCCATACGAATTTCAACAAACACACCCAATAGAAAAGATAATGAATGTAATCTAGACTGGTTCCCAAAAGGTTGTTTTGATTTTTTATCGATCCTTTTGATCAGTACAGCTTCAAGCAAAACAAAGGGTCTCTTCACCTTAGGGTTTAAACATCGGAATTAAACTTCGTTTGTTTAAATGAATTTTAATGCATTGGAGGTGTTATAAACACAGTGCACGATGTGTGTTTGAATCAGTGGGTGTTTTACTCGTTGGAATGGCGTAGTCATTCGAACTCGTTATACAAAACACCCACCAGTTCAAATACACATCGCGTTCTGTCTGTCACGCAAACATACTTACGGTTTGTTAACCCTTTACCCAACGAATCGGCCGCATCCGCCCACGTAATATAAAAATGCAGCAGTTGAAAAAAAAAAATTTTTCAAAAAATTTCAACAAAACCATATCATGTGACCCCTCGTTGGAACGAGCTCGTTCCAACGAGGGGTCACATGATATGGTTTTGTTGAAATTTTTTGAAAAATTTGAAAAAATGATATTCAAATTAATAAATTTTGATATCGTCTGCGTTGGGTAAAGGGTTAAGTTGTAGTTACGATTTAGTAAATCGTAGTTACTTTTTAGTAAATCATAGGTACTATCAGTAAAATGGTTTTCGGAAAACTGTTTTGATCCAATCGGACAGTAAGATTTATTATTATGCCAGTAATTGTTATTGACCAATCAGCTTCAGTATCTAGTGACCGTATATGAGACTGTGTATCATCGAGCTGACCGTATATAGAGCTTATATACGGTCAGTTCCGACATTTTGTTTTTGACATCCAACGCTCGCTTCGATATTTTTCAACAAACAACAAATAATTTCGCGTGTGTGTCTGTTGAGCAACGTACAACCAACTATAATACGTTTCTTCCAGTCTTTGAGAAATTTTAAGAAACAAATGTAAATAAATACAATAAATAAACCACTAAATGACATGCACAGAAGCCAACTGGCACTGTCTGAGACGAACTGAAGCGAGAATCCTTACCGGAATAATCTGCCCTTCTCAGTTCATGAAAATATTTTCGAGTGATTTGGATAAAGATGACGGGGATTTTTACATTGAACAGTTATTCGTGCCCTTTGAAGATTCTGAAACTAGTGTGGTTAACCAAAAGAAATGACATGCGTAAACCCACTGGAAATATGCCTGTGTTTGCGAACTGCTGAGTCGGAAACATTAATATCACCATTAACAACAAATAATGAATGAAACTGTTCCCACTTACCTTTTTGAAAGTATTGTTAATCCATTTGCTCCAGTTGTTTTATTTTTCAAGTACTTAACACTGAATTAAAGTTGTGAATTGTTAATATAAATTCCTGTTTATTGAGAAGAAGAAAAGTCCGTTGTTTCAGCGCCTGCTACTAGCGTGACCTTCACATGACGTAAAATCGGGAAATTCCCTGATAGTGATAACAGAACATTTGCGCTAGGAATCTGGGTACACTTATGGGTGTGTCTCTTTCAAAGCGCTGTCATAATAAATACGTTATGGGGCTTTCAATGGGCGGATATGGTGTGATATAAGGCTCAGCAAGATTAATATTAGCCTCTCACTTCGCCTTATATCACACCATATCCGCCCACTGAAAGCCCTATGGCTTATATTAGACAGAATCTAATTCGTTAATGTTCAGATCGTAACTACTGTTTCCTAACCGACTGGCAATTTGTATTTTACAAAAATATATGTTCTTTGTTTAACACTTTACCCAACGAATCGCCCGCATCCGCCCGCGCAATATGCAAATTCAGCATTTGAAAAAATATTATTTTTCAAAAAATTTCGACAAAACCATATCATGTGATCCCTCGTTGGAACGAGCTCGTCGAGCTCGTTCCAACGAGGGGTCACATGATATGGTTTTGTTGAAATTTTTTGAAAAATTTAAAAAAATGGTATTTAAAATAATAAATTTTGATATCATCTGCGTTGGGTAAAGGGTTAACACTAACCGTTCCGAAAGCGACTATTGCCACCTATTTTATGATGATTATCTGTACGTTTTTCGCAGATCAAACCTACCATCTGATTAAGTGTTGGAACTTGCTCAGCAGGTTTCATAAATCCTATTAAACTTCCTCGCATACAGGCGCGATAGAGGCCCTCCATGTATGTCTAAAATGCGCGTGGCAGTAAAAGGGTTGAAAAGTTAAGAAATTGTCATGTATGATGTTTCCAAATTTCGAGCAGGTGACTCATTGTGCTTGGGGTAAAACGTACAAGTTACTTGACATACAGCGCCATTAGTGATTTCTAGTCGAGTACTAGCTTCATGTCGTGGCCGCCAAGATATTACTAGAAACCACTCCAAGGACAAAAACCGAAGTCCATCTTAGCATTGTATCTTATCATCGAAAGCATCGTGTAAAATCCATCGTCATCACTCGGCAAGTTGCTTCCATGTCATTACATCAGCTCGTGAGACAACAAACATTTAACTGACAATCCGGTCTTTAACAATAAATGCATCCTTTGTGTTGCATTGTCTTTCTTCCATTTATTAGCATTCAGCATTTATGGTGTACCACTCTTGAGTTCATCATAGAATAATTAATACAGTTAAAACTAGAAGCCCTACCACGAACTGTGCGCTTATCTAGGCTTATTGCGCGTAGGAACTGCGCGCAACTGTCATATCGAATGGCATCCAAACCACGGCAGGTTCTCCTGGTTACTCATAGCAAACACAGGCAATGTTTCTGCCAATGGACCTCCGAGTTACCGGGAGGTCGATTGGCTGCAACTTTGCTTGTGCCCAGGCCATATGTACATAATTTGACAGCCTTACTATTGCCATAACGCGTAGATTAACGCTCAGATCGACGTGCTATTTGTGCGCATTTCATGACAGGACGTCTCGTTTTATCTGTAATTATGCAGGTAGATTTGCTTGAAACAACTATCTGATCTTAAATTCATCCAGAATAATAAATAACACTTAAAAACGGCGAGAAGGAGAGTTGTACGTTAAACGTCTATTGTCTGTTGTCTCTTGTCCTGTGTTGTCAATATTGTTCTTGTGTAAGATCCTTTGTTTACTGTTTCTTTTCATGTTACATTTTCCCTCATAATCGTAATCAGTATTCGTGAAGAACATTTTTCGATGTATCAAAAGTTGTTGGGTTTGAAAAGCGAGAGTCTGGGTTTTAGCATTCCAGCGTAAATAAAAATGGCTACATGGGACTGTAGGACGAAATATTCTTGGTCACTGATTGTGTCGTAAAAAAACATACGATTTGTTGTCAATCGCAAGGGATATCTTTAAGATAGTAATTCCTTGAGGTGCTGTGGCGGAGACAATCTTTCACCCCGCTGTCAGGATCGTTGTGGTCCCACGTTATGTAGGGAGTGGGTTCACCGATCCAAAAGTGTTTGGTATCGTTGTTTTTCCTTCTTTTTGTTTTTTTTTGTTTGTTTTGTTTTAAAACAACATTTTTATTTCACGAAGTCTGAATTGGGGTTTGGTGAATACGCGATGCCTTTATTAACACTTTGCCGTTACAAGGATAGCAATTATAATTCATTGTGCTGAATTGATGATAAGGTAACAGGAAATTCACAAGACGTGTATAACGATCCATATTTCCCAGCTTTAAATGAACGAATAAGTTTTTTACTCTTTCTTGTCAAACGACAGTGACGTCGTTATTAGGTTTTGTGCAAGACGGCTATCGTTATTATTTAACGACTGGACCTGACATGAAATAACAAGCACTATTGTTGTTACTGGTTGAAAAATGTGAAACAACACTTTTATAACATGTGGACCGTCACTGTAAACATCAGGATACAGTACGTGGAGAGTGGATTGTAACTAAATCACCCACGGAGTGGAGTTATCACCCAAGGTATAACTTTCAAATTGTGTACATATTGACAAAAAACACAAGCAAAGTTTCAGCCAATGGACCTCCGGGTTTAACCCGGAGGTCCATTGGTTGAAACTTTGCTTGTGCTGGTCATGCTTTGCAACAAATTTGCAATTATTGCTTGGGTGGAATCTCCACTCTGTGGGTGATTTAGTGATAATACACTCTCCACGTACTGTACGTCGGTCTTTCGAAATCACAAACAACTTAGTGAAAAATATTAGCCTACTTTAAGGGGAAGTGCAAAAGTGACGCATGGAAAATTCTAATCATGTCACTCGATACTCTTCGATAGAGAAATATATTCTTGCACAGTAGTGAAAACGGGTGTATTTTCCGAATCAGACTTGTTGGGATGTCCGTACAATAAACCCTGATCGTTAATGTCCGCTATTTCTAACCGATATGTCAAAAGAGTTCTGCTGTTGGAAAAGAGGAACATGAAAGTAAACAATGTTAATCCTCGTTCGGAATATCACACCTACATTACGGGTCGTCAGTTAAAACTCTATTGAACATATGTCCATTTACATCACTGCAATTCAGTCTGAGTTTACCAGCAAAACAGTAGTTGGGCACAACACAACCGTCACGGGCCAGGTTCTTTTAAAATATACTCTCCCAAAAAGGAAAGTGTGCATGCTAAAAAATAACACTAAAAAAGATATATATCATTTTCATTCATGGAAATTTTATTCAATCACAGATGAATCAATTTGTGATCAACACGAGAAATTTCATTACGCTACGACGAATACTCTTGGTGCCATGGAGAGCCAAAGGCACTAAGGGTCCAACACAAAAGTCACACACTCAGTGTCTGGTATGACCTCCGTCTGCATCGACTACTGCTGTGCATCTACGCCTCGTGGAAGCGAACAAGTTAGCATGGAAGTGGGTTAAGGTAGGGTTAGGTTAGGGTTAGGTAGGGTTAGGGTTAGGTTAGGTAGGGTTAGGGTTAGGTGTGCATGTCGATGGACTAGCCTGTCTACAGTATTACGGTGGCAGTTCAAATGCTGGGCAACCTCTCTGTGTGTTCTGCCACCTCTAATCATACCCAGGGCAAGGAGACGTTGACTCATTGTCACCCCCGTTGGAACCCCGGGAAGTGAAGCAGTGCTTGTTTCCTGTGGTAAACAAGTTCTTTTTCACTAGTAAAATAGGACTAATGCTTGGGGTGCGAGTCCTCTAAAATAGGCAACATGGGGTATAAACGATTGACTGACCTTGACTTTATCTCCATGTTGTGGTCATGATTAGCCATTGTGCAAAAGTATGTGACCATAAACAACAATAAATAAATAATAAATACTCATTGTCAATCTTGGCATGCTAATGTGGAGTCGTTTTAACAGCAGCGCAAGTTTGAACGTGAAAGATAGGAAGGCCTTACTTTAGTGTTTAAATACCCAAGGATTCACACTGCTGCATGAATTTTCAGACTCTCCACGTGCAAAACATGCCTTTTCACAAGCGTGCAGCACGTCATTTAACGTTAATGCAATTTTAACGGGGAAAGGTGTTTTTGTGTTCAATATAACTTTTTCATGAACAGGTTAACACTCTTTACACCTACGAAATTATATTTTTGGAGTTTGATCAATTTCTGCAATGCACACTTTCTTTTTTGGGCGAGTATATATTTATTGACAGGTTATTTTGCAGCTTAGCGTTTAGGCCCTTCCAAAGTTCCATAGCAGAGGACGGGAAAGAGTTCGCAGTGCGAGCAGTATTGCATCTGATGTCACGCGATAAATGTAAAGACTTTAAGAGATATGCGGGAATCTCCGATATCGATCGTGGAATGACTAATCTCAAGAAATTGGGTACATCTCTAAAAATGATTCCATAAAATGTCACAAGTTTGTGTTTTTTCCTGAGTTCTTTCACCACAATGAATTCGGATTCCATATAAATGATTTGGTGGCTTGAGCCCTCGGTACACCTATAATTGTATGCAATTATTTCAAATATAATTGCGAACAATTGCGCAATTATAGGTGAAGATCTTCAAGTAGTGTAGTATTGTAGTCACTACAATTATCATATATGACATCAGCATAACCAAATAAAGGGAGAATAAAGTATTTATACAGGGTTCATTGGGCTAATCTCGATACATTTCAAACATCTGCGACAGTTGGTCATGGGACTCACTCGATTAGTTAAATTTTCAATGTGTGTGTTCCAGGAACCTTTTTTAGAAAATATCAAACCCAGATTTTGTGCCATTTCATTTATTGTACTTGCTGATTAAACAAATAAATTGGAGGTTGGGGTGATGGTCTTGTTTTACATGACATATGCAAGGTTTCAGTTTTTGGAGGATCTATGGAAAGCCTTACTTATATCACAAAAAACAATCCTGGTTTTCTTAACCCTTTACCCAACGTAACGGCAAAAAACTGGCCGGCGCTATTCTCAAAAATCGCCAATTAATTTTCATTATATTTTAATTTTTTGTCTCAAAAACATAGGCTATGACCCGCTTTGGAACGAGCTTTTCGAGACAAAATATGAAAAAAATTAGTTATTCAAGAATTTTGTTTGCAAGTGTCATCTGCTTTTCATGTTAGGTAAAGGGTTAATTGAGTTCAAATCCTGGAAATAAAATAACCAATATCTATAATTTGATCAACTGTTCCGGGGTTGAACCAGACTGGAGTGTAGTCGAAACGTTATTTTGTGAAGAGAAATAGAAAACATGTTTAAAGATGATTTTTTTCAAAGATGATAGTGACAGAGCTAGCCAATGATATTGGTCGTTAATTCTTTTTACCACTTACTGATAGTTTTTGTGTATAGGGATAACGCTAGCCGTAGTCCGTAACAGTGGGGACGTTTTCCCTGCTAAGGAGACATTGAAGAGGCGGCTTAATGGTTCAGCCAATTCATGAACACATCATTTTAGAATTGTATTTATTACGAGAACCGGGATGCAGTCTTTTTGTCTCTCTCTGTTGTTTAGAAGAGGTGAAACTTTCGCCTTCAGTAATTTCCAAAGCTTTCAAAATAGCCGCACGAAATTTTACTGTTGGTAACGCGTTACTGTTATTGACTGGGCTTGCTTGTTTGATAAAGAATTAGTTTAGTAGGTTACTTTTTTCTTTGGTGGCATTCACTTCTTTCCCATACTCTTCCAGTGGTGGGAATATTTCTGCGGTGTTATTGTGGTCATTTGGATAACGATTTTAGAGTGCCCTACCACTTTTTGTTTTGCTCTTTATATCGTCTGCTCGTCCTCTACCAATTTTGTCTTCACGCAAAATGTTATGCACATTGGGTTGTAAGGGTTAAACGACCTATCCCCATACTATAAGTACAAATGTCGCCAACTACTCTGTATGCAATGTTTGATGCTGAGATTCTGGGCAACTCGTAGGTTCTCAGTACTGCCACGCAGGTTTACGCGCCAGTTTTACACCCAGGCCGGCTTCTTCCTCCTCCGACCTTTCTCCTTATAATCATGTTTGCTTCCAATTCCAACATGCTTTACTTTAATAACCCTAGTTTGAACAATAAACACAACAATATGTATGCCATTGATCCTATTGTATTCATATTTTACGGCAAATGTCGTACGTGGAAGCCACCTCGTGTAAGCTTTATAGCTTCCTGTCGGATCCGCATTTTACTCTGTTGTCTTCTGTGTATCTGTTTGAAGATTTTGAATAAATGTTGTTTAAACTCATTTGGGGTATCGATTGACTGAGTCAATGTTAATGAGGAAGGGTCTTAGTCATCTCAATTTAACCCTTTACCCAACGCAGACGATATAAAAATTTATTATTTTAAATATCATTTTTTTCAAATTTTTCAAACAATTTCAACAAAACCATATCATGTGACCCCTCGTTGGAACGAGCTCGACGAGCTCGTTCCACCGAGGGGTCACATGATATAGTTTTGTTGAAATTTTGTGAAAAATAATACTTTTTCAACTGCTGCATTTGCATATTACGCGGGTGGATGGGGCCGATTCCTTGGGTAAAGGGTTAAACAATACTTATTAAGGAATAGTGCATGTCTTGTCGTTGACTGCGCCCATATAGTGCCCAGTGAGGTGGTGTAGTTCCCGCCGCGAAGCGGAGGGAACTACACCACCTCACTGGGCACTATATTTGCGTAGTCAACGACGAGACATGCACTAATCCTTATATTATATCGAACACCCATCAAGAAAAAACATCTGTCCGATTTGTTAATCTATTACCAAGGTAGCAGCCCCACTAACCAGCGTTATATTGAAAAAATAACCATGTTATCCATGTAGTTTTTAAAAAACATTTTCTTCTTCCAAAATACAGCTAACTTGGATTATTGATATAAGCAGCAGACAGATTTTGAATCGGTCGGCAAGGATAAACAAAACATTTCCCCCAAACGGAACTGTGTATTCTAGAATCGCGCAACTCGCGAATGAAAACTAAAATTTTCGAAATTTGACCACGCAGTTTGATAATTTCCACACATTTGTCACACACATACGTTACCGAATGGGTCAGTACGGGATACAAACTCCGAAGATTCAATTGAATTCCATTATTTATTCGTTTACTGCCCAAAACATACAATTAAATAGCTTAATAATATGAGCAGCGAAACAAACGATTTTTCATATCCGGACGCGTTCACATGAAAGTTGTACCCAGGTATGGACCATTCTCTTCGAAACAAGATATGGATCATTTTCTCAAGGAATAAAATGAACGCCTTGAAAAATGTGACTTCAACAATGGAAAAGCGATACATTTTTCCGCAATGATTTTTTCCGGGTCGTTTTGTGGATGTTGTGCCTCTGTGAATCGATTTTTAAATTTAGCCTGATCAGTTTTATTCGCCCAGTATGAACAGAAAACTGATATAGTAGTGTGCTAAAAATAGAAAACGTGTAGTGTCTTGGTGTCGTACCTGGTCAGTTCTGTTGATGCAAACTACACGAAATAGGGTATCATCTTTCAGCCAATCAGAATGCAAGGAAGTCACGTGAGATATAATATTTTCCAATAGTATCTGGTAGTAATGAACAATAGAGTGTGAATTGGCCCTTTAACGCGTGAATCATCTTATTGATGCTCTTGTGTCTAGTCCATATTTGATCAGTTGATCTACACATGCAAAACAAATAGCACAAAAAGTACACGATAGACTGTATGCGTTTCATTAGAAACCCCGAATTTGATTGTGATGGCGAGGACTGGTGTAATATAATAAGTAATAAGTAATATAATATAATTTATTACAATTTTAAAAGTAGTGGAAAGTAATAAGTCATAGATATTTTTTATTCACAAGTAATATAATATAATAGGCTGAAAAATATCTGAGTAATATTTATCACTTTTTTTATTACAATTGAAATACTGGACATGTTTAATATATGTTTTGAGCAAATCATTAAATAAAATTATAATATATTTAAACATGATATAAACAAACTTAATTTGTGTTTTCTCGGATACACTGTTGTGTACATTCAGTATTATTTGAGTGGCCTCAACCCAAGCTTACAAGCAGTAGTTGGAATTTATAGACAGAAAAAAATTGTTTTCTTTTGCCCAAATGTAGCTAGTTATGTAAGCAAACATCCACCTATCTATCATTCTATCATTGTGTTTTGTAGATGAATTCGTTTCATGGATCATTGCATAGTTATTATAGGGAGTAGATCTAAAATAAATAATCATCATTTGATAAATAGACAGAACGCGATGTGTGTTTGAATCGGTGGGTGTTTTACATAACGAGTTGGAATGACACAGTCATATTTCGCGAGTGCCATTCCAACGAGTTATGTAAAACACCCACCGATTCAAACACACATCGCGTTCTGTGTTTATTACACAACCCATGCATTAAAATGCATTTAAATAAACAAATTTTAATTCCGATAATTAAACCCAAAGGTGAAGAGTTTGTTTTGACTGAAGCTGTACTGATCATATGGATCGATAAGAAAAATCAAAACAACCTTTTCGGAACCAGTGTTTGTTGAAATTCCTATCGCTGTTTACTAACAGTAATAGCCACCAAATGGTTAGTCGTGATTGGGCTGGTGCCCATTCACGCTTAACCATTTGGTGGTTATTACTGTTAGTAAAAATATAAGTACAAATATGTGCAGATTTGCAAAACAACTGGGAGAAACGTTTTTAAAAGAAGTTCGAAGCATGTCATGGTGTACGAAGATTTACCGAAATAAAGTAGACCAATTTAGTTATAATGTGATTCACAAAACGAGACGGCAATGGGACTGTGTTAATTTTCTGATTGGAAATGATTGGGTTTTTTAAAAATATTATCTCATTTTTGGCTAATTGTGAACCAACTTTATTTTGCTTTGGACGTTTTCATTTTCACACTATGCGACAGACGGCGATGATTGTATAACGAAATTTGGAAACTTTTGGAAGCGCAACTAAACGGTGCGGTAAAAAAGTTTCGGCTTGTATATCACCCGTTGAATACAGACTCATTTATATCATAGCGGCGATTCCGTTGAATACAAGGGTTTAAAGTTTAATATGGATGTGTAATAATACCTAGTATTCAGTACTTTAGAATCTATGTTTAATAAAACCATATAAATAATGATGTCATCTGAACTGGTTCGGTCACCCTGTTGCAATGACATCATATATTCATGATTTCATTGAAATAATTAAAGTCTATGCAAGTCTTATTTCCACAAATGTTCTATTATTGTCTTGGCTGATATGTAAAAGGGTTAAGGACTCAATGTGGGAGACAGTTCCAAAATAGTATTGAGAGAAAAAAAAATTAATGCAAACACAAGGTGTTGTTGATGAAGCTTTTGTTCTCTTCATGCATGTCGTGATCTGTATTATGGGAACAAATTTCAGAATGGAATCTGGACAATTGACAAATGTAATAAAAATAATAAAAAAGTAATATTTATTAATTTTTAAAAGTAATTGTAATATAATAATCAAATTTCCAAAAGTAATTGTAATATAATATAACAAGAAAATATCAAAAAAGTAATAGTAATATATTAATAGTAATATAATATATTGCATTTAAAAGTAATAGATATCAGCCCTGGTGATTGTGTAGTTGAATGCGGTACTTCATTTTTGGTATTTTTGTAGCAGACACATTCACTCTGAGACCTTTCTGGGCAAACTTACTTAACTGTAGATCCTGGCGATACACTTCAGTAATTCAGGTGATCCACAACAACAACAACAACTACTACTACTACTACTACTACTAATAATAATAATAATAAAGTTGGTCGTGAAGTCTTCTTTACATTTTTTGTTATTGACATTTTTTGACAATACCGTGTTGGGATTATCTTATAAACGGTTCTATAAAAGAGATGGGAAAATAAGTGTTGACTCAGAGTACGAGGGTTAAGAAAAGCCTTTCTTGCCTGCACTAAACGTGGTCAAATGTGTGATTGACGCAGAACTGGGTCAGCGAGAATACTGATCTAAAACAGACATTCGTGTTAAAACAAACACAGTTCCTCGTTATCTGCACGGAGATCCCATAATCCTTCACTTATGGTGGAAAGTCGAGGGATTAATAAATTTTCACGAGAAAAGAAAAGCGCCCGGTCGTTTAATTTTTAAAAACTGCCATTGGCAGCGCCGCGCTTAATCATCAACAGTAACTGGCACGGTGGTAATAAACAATCGTCGCTGTTCGAAGTGCGATAGCTGTCTACAAAATAAAACGTATAGCTCCACACACATCTGAAATACCCTTACATCCATTTACTCTCATTAAAACCTGAAAAGGGTTACAAAGGACTTTTAAATGTTTAAAAAATCACTTCTAAGCTGTTGGGTAAACTGTAAAAAAAAATGTTTGCTTCAGGATAAAAAATTGATAGAGTTGTGAAAACATCGTATAACTTTTGAGATTACAAATAAAATTTTCTGTCCATTTTCTAAATATTTAATGAATTAAAACAATAGATATGGTATCTTGAAAATATTTTTGATCCTTAAATTCTCTTATTTTGTATTTTTAATTTAAAGTTTGAAAATCAAAGCGAGTGGAAATGCATTTATTTATTATGCATCAAAGTAAAAGTCCAATCAGACCCCAATACAATCTAAGGGTTCCGTCGTATCAGGTAACTTACCTGACCTCATTTAATATCAGGTGAGTAGCAGCCATTACTATTTTGATCAAATTGATGCATTTCCACTCGCTTCGAATTTTCAAAATTGGAAATAAAACAAAATAAGAGAATTTAATTTCCAACTATATTTTCAAGTGACCGTATTTATTGATTGCAAACATTAACCCTTTCAACCCTAGATGTTGTTTTTCTGGACAGCAACATGATACTTCCTGGCGTCATTAAATAGGATGGCTGTTCAGTAAATGTGTGAGGTAGACCAATCAATATTTTCAACGTGCAGCCCTAAGGCTGTACGTTGAAAATACTGATTGGTCTACCCCAAATAATGAATATGCACTCTTCTAATTGCTGCCATTGAACTGGCATGGGATATACCACTGGAGTCTAAAGGGTTAATTAAACATTAAATCAAAAGACAGAAAACATTATTTGTAGTTCCAAAAATGGCAAAGGTTCTTTGTTGTCTTTACTACTCTATAGACTATGACGACTACAATCTACCGATTTTTTATAAGTGATTTTTTGAACATTTAAAAGGGGCTTTGTGAACCCTTTTCAGGTGGTAATGACAGTAAATGTATGTAAGGTTATTTCAATTTTGCTTGTAGCGATATGTTTTATTTTGTAAACAAATATCGCACTTCGAACAGCGAGGATTGTGTACTGTCACCATGGATACACATCGGTGCCAGTTACTGTTTTTTTTTTAATTTAATCTTATTTGTTTTACAAGGATTGGCGAACAAGTTATGCAACGGATACTCCGGCTCCCTACACACATAAAAATGTCCGACACGACGTGACCATAACCATCAAAAGGGTAGTTAAATCGCAAAATCGAGAGTAAGCATTGTATAGTCATCCACAAATAATCCCTAAAATTATGATTTGATCAAATAAGCGGTTCTTCGGTTACTACACGGAAACCAAATTCAAAGAAATATTTGAAAGAAATAACATAAGTGGCACAATGACAATCAATCGGTGCTGCTTAAAAGACAAAATCGATCGTGACACAAGCTACTTTTCATCTAAATTACGTAGTTCCTCGATTAGAATATAATGTAATGTGACTTGTGGGACCCCGTCGGAACGAGCTCAATGAACACGCTTCGATCGGGAGTCAAAGGCTCTATCTTGAGAGCAAAACCTTCACAATTGTACTTATTGTGAAAAGTTTATTTATTTAATCTTATTTGTTTTATAAGAATTGGCGAACAAGATATGCAACTTATATTAACGCCTCTCCTTGGCCCAATGGCGTAGGTATGTGGGATGACCTTCATAGCGGCAACTTCGTGGCCTAGCTCTTCTCGAATACTACGAAGGGATCTTTAGCCTGCATGGAGTGCGTCTCTCTCCGCACAGAGGACAGCCATTTTACGTCCCCACCAGATAGGACGGTACGCTGTGACAGCATCAACCCCACAATTGATGGTGACAGAGAGTGTTCGGACACCTCGAGACCGGGGATCGATCCCGGGACCTCTGGCATGAGAGACCAGCGCACTTATCCACTCGGCCACCACTCTCTATATTTTACCGGTTTCTAAAAAAAATGAACGACCAGACCTTTTTCGTTTCTAATTAATATTTATTAATCCCTCCATTTACATAGACTTTCGACATAATAACTATGTTACACGGCGTGTAGCTGACTGTTATATTTCCATACAAGGCACTGAGACTTCCTATCGGGTTCGGCTTCCACTCACCTGATATGAAGTCTCATCTCCTAGTATTAAACTGTATTAGCCAGCCACACGCCCTGTAACTTATAATTTGCAAAATGTTTGCAAATATACGTATACACACACGAACATGCAAACATTTGCCTGTATTATACACTTTAAACCTTTGTTATAAATTGTAAACTGGAGGAAAGAGGCCCATTACACACACATGTAACACATCTCCGACGGGACAGTGTAGTTATACGTATGTATATTCCTCTATGTCTCACAGGGAATGCTTTTTAAATGTGGTGAATTAACTGCATGAAATTGTCATGGCCTTTAGGAGACTGGCCAGAGAGGATCAGATGAGGATGTTTAAGAGCTCACTATGGGTACTTACAACTGATATTGGGTTGTCAACATCTTTTATGAAATGTTTTCCGTCTACTGTCCAACAGTACGTTTGAATCCTGTTTTATTTACAGTATATTGAAGCTTCATTGAATAGATTGTACTTCATATTTGTAAGGTCCCACTAATAAAACACTGAACGAAACCAGGAGGGTTGGTTTTAGTAACGTTTAGGCTTGATGTAATCTATATTGTGCTCCATAATTTGTAAAGCACACAATATCATGTCGCGATCTACGAGCACGTTTATGACCTACCTTTGTGACCGATGGATGAAAGCTGGACCAAAGCTTACATTAATCTTCCCAGTCAGATCTACAATCATTGTAGCACAAGTATCTCCCATCTATCCACACCATAGATGCACCATATGACATTGTGAGAATTAAGATGTTTGAACGGATTAATAATCCGATTAAATGGACCATTATCACAATGTAACGTGAAGCATCCACGCTGTCATAATAAAAGGACAGTAATAATAATAATAATAGGATTTTGGCCGGCCTCTGATTTGTCGCGGTTCTCAGGTGAGAATTCGTTGATTAGCCTTGTATTATCAAATGCCTTTTTATCCCCACGCCTCTTTTCTCCTCCCAACACTGGAGCCTAACTGTTTGATGACATCCCGAGCCCCATTCTTTCCAGTCCATCCGATAAGCATTTTAAACCTCTCCTTTGTGTCACCCACTAACCACCTGTCCTTCATTCTTCCATCCTACTTCCTCATCATAATGCCGGTGAATCTTATTCTGTTAGACTGGGTTTTTGATATTTTGATGGAAAGTGTTCCAGGGTCTCCACTACGCCTAAATTACTCATTTCTCACTCCTTTTAACTGTCTCTCTCATTTTTCCACTATGCTGCAGGGACCGCGACCTCAGCTTGAACAAAAGTGATCCCCCCAATGGTGCTATCCAGGTACTCTTCAAAACCTGGCTTCTCATCACGCAGGTCATCAATTCAGATTCCAATCGACAATGAACATAAGCTCCGACCCGCAAACCTCAGACCATGTTACCGTCAATTCATCACAATAACGTATATGTTCCAATAGACACTACCCATAGCCCAAAACCTACTCATTGTCGGTTGGAACCTGAATTAGCAGGAGGGGGTCTCTGGGTGGCCTGCGTGATAATGAGAAGACAGGTTTTGGAGAGTACCTGAATGGCACCTTTGAGGGGATCACTTTTGTTCAGGCTGAGGTCGTGGTCCCTGCAGCATAGTGGAAAAATGAGAGAGACAGTTAAAAGGAGTGAGAAATGAGTAATTTAGGCGTAGTGGGGACCCTGGCTTCGCGTCTCGGTTGAACATAAGCTCCGATCCACAAACCTCAGACCATGTTACCGTCAATTCATCACAATAACTTATAGTGTAGTGACATCGTTCTTTATTCCAACTGCTGACATAGAAATAAACAGCGATTTTGTTGCTGAAAAGTGTCCCAGCTGCACTATTTACACCATATTTACGAGATTATGTGATCAACTGGTAGAGTGCTGAATTATTTTTGGTCATCAAAATTTGTTCACATATGTTTGCCTTGTTACAATTTATGGGAGAGTATAGGCACTCTCCCATAAACTGTAACAAGGCAAATCCTAACAGACTAAATAATTTCACTTCAAAGGTGGTATGGACAACATCCACAAAATATGAAGGATTTAAGTGCTAGTACTGACACTTCAGAGTAAAGCCCAAATATGGGCTTCCAGCACTCTACCAGTTAAAGGGATATTAAATCCATCCTATTTGATACAGAACTAATACAAAGTAACATATTTAAATCTCAGATTTCCATGTTGTATAGTTATTTGCAGTTCAGCTTGAAGTGTTCGTAATGTTCGGCTTCATGTGATATTGTGAGTAATAAACTGTTTGAACGGTTTAATAATCAGATTAAGTGGCGTAATATCACAATGTCACGCGAGGAGTGCAGGCTGTCGTAACAAAGAAAAGGCTACTATAACAACACAGTTAAAAAGGAAATTATTGTGAAGCTTTGAATGAAACTTTATTTCCAGTATATACAAAACAAGCCATTAAATACATAGCTACGTAGTTATCAAGAAATACACTGCATAGAAATGGCAAAGTCTGAACGACTGTTTCCTACCGTACAGTTGCCAGGGGTGTGGTGACAGGGGCAATGGGGTGTGGAGGGGGTGTATTTTTTTCAATAGTTGGAAATACCGAGGTAAAAAATCAAATAGTTGGAAATTCAATAAATTAGCATTGTTCATGAAAAATATTAAAATTCCAACTAATGAGAAATTTTGATCTTTCATTTCCAACTAGAAACTTGAGTTTCAAATTTCCTACTCTAAAATTGACATGGCTTCAAATTTCGACTCTGACATCAATCCGGTACATTTTCTGACCCAGACACATTATAAATGATGCTTTTTCCGTTTCAGGACCAGTGACAATTTTCAGAAGGGTTCATAATCCTTTACCCAACGCAGACGATTTCAAAATTCATTATTTTAAATATCATTTTTTTAAAATTTAAAAAAACATTTTCCACAAAAACCATATCATTTGACCCCTCTTTGGAACGAGCTCGACGAGCTCGTTCCAAAGAGGAGTCAAATGATATGGTTTTGTTGAAATCTTTCGAAAAATAATATTTTTTCAGCAGCTGTATTTGCATATTATGTGGGCGGATCCGGGCGATTCGCTGGGTAAAGGGTTAAAAGATACCACCCAGCGCTGCAGTGCAACCACCTATCGAAACCATTCACAGTTGGAATTTACACCGGTGCCCCCCCCCCCCATCCCAGCCAAAAACCCTCTAGCCACATCCCTGACAGTTGCCGTTGATTTTTCGTAATGCACGCACGGTAGTGATGTCTCCACATGCATTTATATGTACCTGCTTGCTTTACCTGGTTATAAAAATCACTGTCGGCAAAATTGTAATTATTGTGTTATGCCCGGTGCTTTATTAACTTTTTTATGATTATTCCTATAATTTGTGTTTGGAATCTGATAATATAGTGCCCGTGGAAATATTGCCCACCCAGGGAATGTGACTAGTTCACGGCGAATGTACTGTACTTTGTGTTTGATCAAATAACAGTCGCCATCAGAGTTCACAGAAAAAATATCAAGTAGAAAGGAGAAATTGGAAACAGAACTACGAAAAGGAGGGGAATTTCTGTAATCTTTTTTAGATGTTTTTTCAATGCAACAAAAATGCTTTTTACGTTTGGTTCAAGTTTTTCTGACAGAGATACCCGATAGGAACTGTTCCGCAATACGAATCTTTAAAATCGAAGTCGCTTGAAGAGCTGAGGCGGAGACAATCTTCCACCCCTCCGTCAGGGTCCCTGGGGCCCCACTTGCTGTAGGGAATTGGTTCACCGATCCAGGAATACATGGTATCATTGTTGTATACGTCTCTCCCATCTATCCACACCGATCCTGCAATAATAAAAAAACAAACATCATATTTTACAAATAAAATAATGAATGGGGTTCAAACGACAATACAATAGTTGAGTTGATAATGAAATTATCTTGCACATTTATATTATTTACAAAACTGCATTGTGTCTACGTCTCGCAACGTGCTTACGTTTGTTTAATAAGAAATTTTCAGCGGAACATTTTATGAATATTAATTTCATGCGATTAAAGTGCTTTAACATTCATTAACACTAAGTGTTCTTCCTTGAGAAAATGTTCATGCTGCATTAAGTCAGTTACCTCCATTGTAAGAAAAAAGTGTTTTCGCAAGAAACATCGACAAGAGTTCCATGAAATCCAAATTCGGACAGAGTATTCCGCATGTTCTAAATGTACATGTCCTCCACATGCCTCAGTCGTGCTTCTATTTTCAATAGTAGAAATATCTTTTATCTAACAATCATATACATTTTGGCTTCAAAGACACGAGAAACGGTATGTATCATGCAATGTGTTGCGATTCCGTATCATATAGATGACTCATTCTGATTCCGTATCATATAGATGACCCGTTTCCGGGATCGCAACGGGCTATTATAACAGACGCATGAATACATTCTATGTGTGTTTCAGTGATCGACACAGCTGATCGCTTACAAAACAACACAAAATTCCTTACAGTTAGCGACATAATTATTAATAGCCAATGATCCCCCTCCCCCACAATAAATAGAAGCTGCACAATTAAATATTACACACTTGTAAATTCAAGGGTATCATCATATGAAGTGACATTGAGAGGGAATAATTTTACAACACAACTTTGAAAATTTGCGGTGACCGCGTTACTCATTGTTTGTTTAAGTGCACTACAATATTGTTCCATAAAATGTGGGTTTTTAAAACTTTTTATCACCCAACATTATGTCCCAAAACGTATTAATAATTAAAGATTTAATCTGTTTATGTGACAGAATTGTTAGATAAATGAATTATCATGATAATGTGGATGTCCTGTGATTTGCATCAGATTCTCGGTGGTGTCCAGGATGGGATCTCAACTCGCCGGCAAAGCCGGCTCGTTGAGATCCCATTATGGACACCACCGCGAATCTGATACAAATCACAGGACATACACAAAATCATGATAATCTGTATATATCTAACTTCGTAGTCAACAGACCTATTCTTTAAGTCAGTGTTCACTAAATTAATTCCATTGAAATAATTTCGTGTCTGATCAAAATGAAATTAAATCTGTAAGTTAAATCAGTAGATGACTTTAAAAACAGCATTCGTGTAAACAACTAAATGGTTTGGTTTGAGTACAATTGGTATTCTTCAGAACAATGTGGAAGAATTAGTTAACTAAGTGCACACCCAAATCGATTATATCAGTTGTACAAAAAACTGATGAGTGTTATCATATTACATGCTATCACATAATCACCACCACATAGTTCATTACGGGAAATAACCCTCACAACACATCTAATGCAGTAATGACGTCAGATATCAACGTCGACGTGGCAACGTTGTGAGTCCGTTGGATTCCGGAGGAGAAATGAATTAATCTTCACTTATTTCTCATTGCCTGTCTACCTAATACAAACAACAGACGAGATTTGCAGAAAACATTTCATGAATAACTAAGTTTTTTCATTTTTTGTATTTCAAAAACATAAGCTTATGCAATATCGATGGAACGACATTGTTCCAGTGAAGAACCATAAGCTGTGCTTTTGAGGCCAAATTGAAAAAGATAATAAAATTTGGATGGCGATCTTTGTGAACATCGCTGGACAGCTGTAGTCGTTAAGTTAACTAAAGGTTAAAGTGCAAATTATGCGATACAAAGAGTCATAAATTTGTCACGATTCGATATAGAACTTCTGGACCTCGTTCATTATAATCGACCTGGGCCTTGGAAGCTTTGGCTCCGATACATTATAGTAAACTCGGTTCAGAAATTTCATATGAAATCGCGACTCTTGAAAGCTTCTCTGTTTCTTTAACCCTTTAAACTCTAGTGGTATCGTCCATGCCAGTTCAATGGAAGCACTCGGAAGAGTCCATATTCAGTAGTTGGGGTAGACCAATCGATATTTTCAACGCGCAGCCTCGGGGCTGCACTTTGAAAATATTGATTGGTCTACCCCTCACATTTACTCAGCAGGCATCCTATTTTATGACGTTATGACGTATCATGTTCCTGGCCGGAAAAGCGGCCGCTAGGGTTCAAAGGCTTAAACTTTCATCCATTTTATCATTATTACAATCAGTATATGCACGTTTAGAATAAAACATATGCTTTTTGTAATACATATTATATTACAGTACGCCATATTATTAAATACTTTGTTCCTTCATTTTCCACGATGGTAGCGTCCTTAGTCACCACTAACTTAATTCTGAACGGAGCTCACTAAAATAATGAGCCGCGGGTGACTGAGGTTCAGACATTCCATATCCAATCGCGACGAATGAGACTCTCTTTATCTCATAACGTGTAATTTAACCCTTTGGTACAGTAACTATCTGTCAAAGCTGACCAGCGGTGTTTTAACAAATCGTCAATCAAATTTGATTAATTCCTTCATTTTCCAAAACAAAATTTTGGACATCCTGTTGGAATTTCTATTTTTGGAAAATTATTTTTTCAAATGTCTGTTGCTAGTTGTGTAATGTGAAATTTGATGATATAAGTGACTTCTACACCATGATAATGGCATCCAGTATGCAAAATTGTCGGCAAAAATACGTATCATCATAACAACCCGCGTCGCGCATGTGCACTGACACGACGTCACATTATGGTAATGACGTCACAATATAATCGTGCACGCGGGCAAACATGTCAACTCAAACATGATGTAACTAGGTAACGTGACTATGACGTCACAGGGAATCCACCTAATGGGAGTCATCCGGGTGCATGATATACTACTGTCCGTTTTCCTTTTTTGTTTGTGACACGGTCACTTGTTTCTATCACGTGAAACAAAATAGATACTAAATGCTGTATAGTATATAGGGTACAGTTAAAACTAGAAGTTCTGTCACGAACTGTGCGCTTATCTAGGCTTAATTGCGCGTACGAATTGCGCGCAATTGCCAATCGAATGGCATCCAAAGCACGGCAGGTTCTCCTGGTTACTCATAGTAAACACAGGCGATGTTTCTGCCAATGGAGTTCGGGTTACCCGGAGGTCCATTGCCTGAAACATTGCTTGTGCACAGGCCATATGTACATAACTTATTTGTGAGCATTTCGTGACAGGACTTCTAATTTTAACTGTACACAAGTTAATTCATTTCTACTCCATATACCAACTGCCATGATATTGCGATGTCAAGTATATTTCAGACGTCATGTCTTTATTAGAAGTTTTACGAACGATATTTTCGTAAGGTGTTATTACATCGTGATTCTGTTATAAATGCGTTTTTATTTGGAAATAAAATTGGATAAAAAGGCATTGTTTTCAATAGAATATCAATTATTGCTGTTAAGGAGACGGCTTCAGTGAGATAATACCTGATACGGAATTCACCTTACTGTTCAAATTCATTTATGTTGACCTAGGCTCAATTTGTACTGAATGTAAGCTGTATATTTTTGCGTTGTATATGATATGCACAATTAATAATTACTGAATAAAATACGATTTTAACCCGAACATCATTAATGAGTATTGTACAAGAGTATCATCCGTGACTGACACTGCGCATGTCTGTGGTAGAAACAAGCTGATTTCAAGTCTCCACGAAAAAAAAGGTTTTAATGTAAAATAATGTTCGCAAAGTTAACATTTTGTGTGATTTAAACGGTACAAATGTAAGTTATCGAGGATGGTATGTAATCCGTAATCACGGAGATTCAACTAACCCCCGTAATCCTTGGCGGTGCTCGTCAGTTCTCGCGTCAGTCGCCCTCATGATTTGAATCTTTTTGTCTGTGAATATCAGTATGCTGCCTGGTCTTTTCTTATAACCAATTCATAACTCCAGGGCAAAATTGCCCGTTCACTGGATGCAACCGTTTTCTCGTTGGAGATCAGTCTCTACTATTTACTTTATACAACACTATATCCTTGTAATCCAGTAGTACTTAACATCTAACCTGTATCTAAAATGTTATTTTCTGTCACGTGAACTACAGTTTGTACTCATTTACTGGTGGAGTCAGCTTACACAAGCTTTAGCTTGCTGCTGAATCCAATTTCCACACTTCTTAAATTATGTTCACTATTTCTTTTGTATCATGTTTGCTTGAAGTGTCTGTTTTGAAATAAAATATTGTCACACCAATCATGAGTAGAGAATTAACAGTGGCTGTCAAAACAAAAAGAAAAGCGTCAACTGAGCTCACACCTCCAGCTCGTGAGAGAGGAAATATGGCGGAGCGTGGTAGACCAATTCGAAGACATAGTTCTGATTTGAATGATAGGACTGATTTACCTTCAGCCAATGCAAACAGTCTGAAGATAATTGGTAAAGTATCCAGCATTAATGAAGATTTTGACTGTCGAGATGTTGAACATTCCCATCTGTTTTCCGCCATACCTACAGTACGTAGAAGTGGTTCACCAGTTGTTGAAATACAAGACCCAGAAACTACGGAGCCGGTATATCTTGAGCTGGGTAACAGTAACACAAGTGATGTTTATAGTAAACAACCTGTAGTGGGTGGCCAGAAAGAGTTTGATAAAATTTTCAGAATGCTGGAAACAATTACTGAGAGATTAAACATTATGGATGAATTAAGGTCGGATGTAAAACTTATTCATGTGAGATTAGACACAATTGAAAGCAACGTAGATACGCTCAGTGAAAGAGTTCAGTCACTCGAGCAGGACTCACACAGATTGAAAAACGACGTAATTGACCTACAAATCACAAATAGTAACGTTGAGAGCTCAGTGAATAATCTGCATGGAGACAGTTCTCGTGTCTTTCAGAATATGTCGGTGATTCAAGAGAACAATACTGAACTGAGAGAATCCGTTATAGACATTTGAATGCAATCTATGCGTGATAACCTGATATTCTCGGGGGTAAGCGAAATGGAAAATGACAACATTTCCTCAGGGGAGGCATTAGTAGACTTTTTGAAAGACAAAAGGAAGACAGATAGGCAAATCTCTCTTGAAAGGGTCCATAGACTGGGTAAAAGAAATCCCAATAAGGCTAGACCTATAGATGCAAAGTTTACTTTGTACACGGACCGAGAATGTGTGCGAAATAGATGATACATTTTAAAAAACTCGCACTATTATGTAAGTGAACATTTCCCCAAGGAAGTAGCGGACAACCGAAGAACTGTTCTTGTGCCAATCTTGAAAACTGCGAAACAGAAAGGGAACAATGCTAGAATTGTAGGGGACAGAATTTTTCTAAACAATATAAAAATAACACTTTGGCCAGCCGCTGATTTGTCGCGGTTCTCGGACGAGAAGGCCATGCTTACCCCTATACTCCCAACTGCCTCCCTATTCCCACGCTTCTCCTCTCCTCCCAACACTCGGAAACGAACTGCTTGATGACATCCTTTGCCCCATTCTTCCCAATCTCTCCGATTAGCATATTAACCCTCTCCTTTGAGTCTCCCCCTAACCACATGTCCTTCATTCTCCCATCCCACTTCCCCATTATACTCCCAGTGAATCTCATTCTTTTAGACTGATACTTTGGGCATTCTAAAAGAAAGTGTTCCAGGGTCTCCACCATGCCCAAGTTGCACATCTGGCACTCCCTTTCACCGTCTTTCCCAATTTTTCCCCTCAGCTCCAGGGATCGCGACCTCAGCTTGAACAACACTGACCCCCCAAAGGTGCCATCGAGGTACTCTTCAAAACCTGGCTTCTCTTTAACACGCAAGGCTATCCGAAGACCTCTTTGATTTGACTCCCTCTCGCCAATTATGGTTACAATCCGCCATGACCCTTTCTCTGACGATTTTTTACCCTGGTTTGCCCCAACGTCCAAGTCCGAGATCTCCAATGAGTAGTTCTCTACTAGCTCCCTCACTTGGACCATCCACCCCGTTTTTGATATTTGAGTTGAAAATTCTTACTTTACACCATCGGCTGTCGGGGAGATTTACCAAATAATTAAGATAACCCAGTTTCAACAGGTCTATCCTGTCATTGATCCTCATCCACCCAAGGTCACCCCTGATTGCTTATAGCGCTGCGGCAATACTCGATATGTATTTCCCCTCTACGCCACCACCAAAAAGAGCAACTTAAGCCCAACATAAACGCACACAGGTGGATGTTGGAAGGAGAGGTGACGAGTAGGTCAGTCCGAGAAGTGTCAAATTTAATGTGTTATCGTTAAATGTACGTGGACTATCGTCAAAACTGAACGACCCTGAATTTGTTGACTATATTTCAGATTTCGACATTCTGTGCTTCCAAAAAATCTAAGACTGACGACATCGATATAGTGCAACTCATGTCATGGACTTACTTATGCTTACCTCTCTGTCTTTTTTTCCACGTATTTAAAGTCTATGCCACTGCAGAAGGGAGGTGAACAAGTGACTTACTTCTCGGATCCCTGCTCCTCCTCCCTATTTCTTTCCTCTCTTTCTCACACCATTTTTTTCTTCTCTCTATGTGTGTGTGTGCGCGCATGGGTGTGTGTGTGTGTGTGTGTGTGTGTCTGTGTGTCTGTGTGTGTCCTTGTGCGTTTGTCTTACCAACTTGACGAGGTAACTAGACAAAAGAGTTTGCGTGTTTCGCCTTACCGAGGTACAAAAGACAAAAGAAACCCTTTACCTCGGTTGTTTTCCCAGAACTGTACCGGCAAAACGAGGTTGAAACCGTTAGTCCACACAAAGGACAGACAATGGGGTACCTCGGTATGTAGGGAAAACAAGACTGTGTGTGTTTGTGTGTGTGTCTGTCTGTGTGTCTGTGTGAGTTTGGGCGCGCGTCTGCGCGTGTGAGTGAATGCGCACCTATGTAAAATAAATATTTATATGTATCCACTCAACTGGTTTCGGCAAATGAAATGCTAACACAATATTTTTCAAGTACAATGTGTTTGTCACGCTATATAACTTCTTTTGTGATAAAACCTGTGCCACGGAAACAGTCCTGTATAAGCTACACAGCTTGTTGCTGAATCCGTTTCCATCATCCAAACTCATATGTATCAATTGTATCTATGTTTTCATTACTTGCTGTTGGAAATAAATACTGTTTAAACTATTTTGTGCAAATTGATGGTTTTCTCGTATTCCTGTTAAAAACCGTAAAATACTATCAATTACTAGATCCGGTGGCATCTGTACAGCAGTGAAAAAAACCTTTGATAACTTAATTTCAGTTATTCCCAATGATAAAGAAAATATTCAGTGGATAAAGTTTGACATTGGAAACCACTCGGATATCTAATAGGAAATGTGTACATGCCTTTTGAGGGCTCAAGATATGATAATGGATACAGTCATGAGGCCCTACTGTTAAAACTAGAAGTCCTGTCACGAACTGTGCGCTTATCTAGGCTTAATAGCGCGTAGGAATTGCGCGCAATTACCATATCGAATGGCATCCAAAGCACGGCAGGTTCTCCTGATTACTCGTAGCAAACACAAGCAATGTTTCTGCCAATGGACCCCCGGGTTACCCGGAGGTCCATTGGCTGAAACATTGCTTGTGCACAGGCCATATGTACAGAATTTGATAGCCTTACTATGGTCATAACGCGTAGATTAACGCGCAAATCGACGTGCTATTTGTGCGCATTTCATGACAGGACTTCTAGTTTTAACTGTATATGTATAAATCTTGGATAAATTGTCGATGAGTGACAATATTGCCCTTGTGGGTGATTTCAATTCTCGAATCGGAAGAAGTAATGAGTTGTCCAACACAGTGCTGAGGAGGATTAAAAAAAAACAATGCGATTGCGGACAAACGGCACACTCAAGATGAACTTACAAATACATTTGGGCGAAAATTAATATATATTTGTAAAAACAATAATCTACCTGTAATAAACGGCCGATTTGGCAGTGACAAAAATGTGGGAGCAGCCACTTGTAAAGGGATTATCGTCATTGATTATCTGATATGCACTGCTGATTTCGCTTAACTCTTGATAGATTTTACAGTCGATGAGTTCAGTGAACTGTATTCTGACGTCCACTCCCCAATTTGTTTCCCAGTGAATACCGTTGTTTGCAATGATAACAAAAGACCCGAGGACAGTGAATTGGCGGAAGAAAAACATAACGGGTTCCATTCTAACGGTAATAGTGTAAAACCGAATGCTGATTCCAGACGATACCAACATCACGAGGTGACCTTTGCCAGTAACTTGAACAGGTGGGACCCATTAAAAGTCCACGAATTCCGAAATAATGTTGATGCAAAAATGATTGACTCGTTACTAGAACGACTGGTGACTCTTGAGACAAAAGAAAGTGTTACAAAACAGAATATAGACGAGGTGAATACCATTTTATGTTCCATATACTTGAGTGCGGCAAAAGAAACATTTGATGTCAGGAAGAATAAAGATAACCCCCCGAAGAAACAAAATAACATAAATAGCCGATCTTGGTTCACATACGACTGCCTCTCAGCTAGGAGAAATCTTAGGAAAGCAAGAAAAACATTTCGAAGGTCCCCCAACATTGAAAACAAACTTCTCCTGTGCAGGCATAGAAATAGTTACAAAATAGCTTTAAAAAGTAGTAGATTTAAATATATCACCACTTTCAAAACAAAATTCGCATGTGCAAAAAAAAATAGTAAGGAATTCTGGAAAATCATGCAATCCTTGGACAGGCCTTCAAAACACACTCCCACACCTCCTCTGGAAAAATTCTACGAATATTATAAACATAAAGATAATGGTGATAGAGATTCTCCTCAAGATGGAACGTACAGCAATGACTCCCCAGTGCTACCGCACCCTTCACTGGACACCTCTATGTTAAACGACAATATTTATGTGGAAGAAATAGAAAAAATCCTTAAAAAATTAAAAAATGGGAAAGCATCGGGAATCGACAGCATAGTTAACGAATATATTAAGACAACTTTCGACCTGTTTAAAGTTATATATTCCAAACTCTTTAATATTATACTCAAGAGTGGAAATCTCCCTTCGGCCTGGACCGTCGGTATTATCAAACCAATATATAAAAATAAAGGTTCCTCTCTATATGTAGATAACTACAGAGAAGTTACGTTGGTCAGCAATATTTCAAAAATGTTCACAAGTCTGTTGAGTGAACGCATCTCAATCTTCCTGTGTGAAAATTCATTACTGTCTGAAGCCCAAGCAGGGTTCAGGTAGGGATATTCTCCCCCATTGCATGTCTAACATACGTCTGTCCATGGTGAGATAGCAGGGAGAGACAGATGTATCCCCCCCCCCCCTGACGTTATATATTTATAACGTTATTATTTCGTTATGCATATCGTATCAGTTTCTTGCTACCAACTAATTCATATTGACGTCATCAGAATGCGTGATCAAAGTTTGATGCTCTAAAACTATTTAAACCCCAGGATGCCACCGTTCCTAACTGATTTCGTGGCATATACCTGTCGTATGTACATAACTTTTGCATGCTCTTTCCGATGGTGTCATTATTTTTTCAAAACAACGAATACCAAATGAGTTGATTATATCAGCACGTGACCGCCGATTACCTCTGGCTAACGTAACCGCTGTATGGTGGGGGGGGGGGGGGGAGAAAAATAATCCCTGATGGGTACGGGTGTGGGATGGGAAAATCTCACCCTCGGGACAAGATATTTGGTCCAGACACTCGGTCAGGGATTATAATATTCCACACTTGACCATATTTTCTCTCTGAATATTGCAAGAGAATCAGTAAGATTGAATGCGAAGCCCCTATACTGCGCATGTGTAGAATTTTTCAAAGGCGTTTGATACTATTTGACGTTCAGCTTTATGGTCAAAGCTGACTCAGCATCATATAGATGGGCAAGTTCTCTGTATAATTAAAAGTATGTATAGTGATATAACATCAACGGTGATGAAAGGAAATAATAAATCTGACTTCTTTACTAGTAATGGTGGCCTAAGGCAAGGGGAAAGTTTATCCCCGATTCTCTTTTCCCTGTATCTTAATGATTTGGAATCTTTCTTACTCCGAAACGATTGCTCTGATATTGAATTTGACAATTCATTTCGCAATACAAATGACCCTGAGGTATACCAACGACTCCTTATTCTACTATATGCTGACGACACAGTTCTTCTTTCGATCTCAAGGAAAAAAATGCAAAATCTACTAAATGTTTTTGACGAATATTGTGTGAAATGGAAATTACAAATCAACATTTCTAAGGCTAAGATAATAAAATTCGGTAGCAGAGCTAGCCCAAGTGATAGATTCTCCGTAGGTAGTTTGCCCATAGAAGTTGTCAATAGCTATAAATATCTAGGAACCACTTTTACAAAGTCGGGATCTTATAATGCAGAAAAAAATAATAGATGCAGTGGGGCAAAAAAGGCAATGTATGCACTGATAAACAAGATGAGAAAACATCAGCTCCCAATCGACGTCGTCATAGAGGTGTACAATAAATCTATTGTTCCAATTATGCTCTACGGGTGTGAAATATGGGGGCACACAACCGTCTCTGTGTTACAAAAGTTGGAACTCTGAGTCTTATAATTCATCCTGAAACTAAAACAATCCACAGGAAGTAACCTGCTATATAGAGAACGTGGTTTAACCCTTATAGGCACCACGATAAAAATAAGAAGCTTAACCTTTTGGGCCAAACTTGTATCTTGCACTGAACTTCTCTATTTATTAATATATAGTAAACATGGTAGTGGGGTGTACACAAGCCCGTGATTACTACATCTCATCACTGTTAAATAGTACAGGTTTTGGATATTTATGGTCAAATCAAACTATCCCAAATTGCAAATGGTTCGACTGCGCTGTAAAGCAAAGATTATATGATATGAATTTATAAGAATGGTGTGCAACCCTGGATAAATCCACAAAATTCCAATTCTATGGATTAATTAAGTCATACCCTATATTTGAAGATTACCTTATAAATCTACCACCATCATTAGCTACTGCATTACTTAAGTTTCTCTAACGAAATCACCACCTGCCAATAGAAGTAGGAAGCTGGTCATCTACTGAAAAGTCGCAAAGAAAATGCAATCTTTGCAGTTCAGATATTGGTGACGAATTTCATTATATTCTGGTTTGCGAAAAACTCGGGTACCCCCGAGTAAAATACATAAGAGCTTACTATACACGAAATCCAAATATGCTTAAGCTCCAACAATTATTTACTACCACAAACAGTAAAGTAACAAGCAATCTAGCCAAGTTTATCAAAGAACTTCAGACAATTCTGAAACCCGCCCGTGTCTAGTGTGTCGATTCTTCCTCCAGCAATCATTTACCCAACATAACTGCCGGTGTGACAGGAATGGAAGTCCGTAGGAAAATTAGTCCCTCTGGACTATTATTCCGCGGAATTATAGTCCTAGGTCTAACATTTCTCGGAATAGTAGTCCGCCGGACTACTATTCCTAGACATGTTAGACCTAGGACTATAATTCCGCGGAATAATAGTCCAGAGGGACTAACGTTCCTACGGACTTCCATTCCTTTTACACCGGAACCGATCAGCGGTATTTTCAAACAAAAGGCTCTCAAACTGTATTTATATGTTTTCATTTCTTGTCTAGAAAGCATGGTCTGTGGTCCCTCATTGGGGTGAGCTCGTCGAGCTCGCTCCAGTGAGGGGCCATGGGCGGTGATTTGGGGACAGAGAATGGAAACTTTTGAACAATGAAATAATTATTATTTTAAGATTTTATTCCCAACAGAACTTCTTGATGCTGTATTTATTCTGGTATCTAGACCGCCGATACCCATTTAAAACTCTCGCAGTTATTTACCCAATACAACGGCTAAAACCGACTAACCCTATTTTAACCCTTTACCCAAATATCATTTTTTAAAATTTTTCAAAAAATTTAAACAAAACCATATCATGTGACCCCTCGTTGGAACGAGCTCGACGATATGGTTTTGTTGAAATTTAAAAAAAAATAATATTTTTTTAACTGCTGAATTTGCATATTACGCGGGCGGATGCGGGCGATTCGTTGGGTAAAGGGTTAAACAACTGTCATTTAAATTGTATTATGTTCACAATTTTGGTCTCTAAATCAGCGCTTCTGGCCCGCCATTGGGGCGAGGTCGCCGAGCTCGCTTCCAAAGGGGGGTAATGAGCGGTGTTTTGGTGACAAGGAGAATTACTGTTTTCAACGGAACTTCTGGAGGCTGACGTCAGGCTCTCATCACAGAACAACCCCACGGACTTTTCAAATAACATGGATTGATAATCACAGCGCACTCCCCCTCCCCAACCGAAATATCTTCTTTTTTTCCTCCGCTCCTGCCAGACCAAACAAACGGAAATCTAATGTGGGTATCCCCAGAGAACGAGAGATCTCTCCTCTTTCTCCATATATGTATATATGTATGTGTCTATGTGTATTGTATGTGTGGGTGTGTGTCTTATGTATACATAATGTAGTATGCAGATGGGTATAAGCGTGTATTTGGATATGTGTACATATATGGGTGTATGTATGTATGTGTATGTATATGTGCGTGCATATATGGGCTTGTATGTACACATATGTTCAATGTATATAGAATCTACAGACCCATGTTATTTCCGGGGAAATAAACTTTAGTAGATTCGGGCACTAAGTGGTAGAAGAGCAGATTTTATGTATCAATACAGAATGTTTGAATTTTGTGGCTGTAATCGCAAAGCTATTCTGTTGTAACCGGATACAGGATTGGAGAATATAAGGAAGGGGGGGGGGGGGGGATGTCAATCGAAATTCATGAAGCGATAAATACAATATGAGGTTTGGGGGCAGTGGATCTTAGCAAAATAGTTTTTTATACCGGAGTTAGTATAACATACTGTGACACCTAGTGTTCCTGAGTGCCTTTTCTTGTATCACAGTGTGCACACTCACCCTTCTCCCAAATGCCCCCTTTTCGTCGATAGGTCTAGTGCCCTAGTTCATCTCACCAATATCTCGACTGTGTTGAGTAGAGTTCTCTTCCAATCAGTTTCTTGTTAGCTATATGTCAAGGGGCCTAGAACAGCCTACCGAAATTTCGTTCGTGCTGATGGTGATACAAGGAGGGGAAAACCCCGGGTAAATACTACATGCGTTTGGAAGGAAGGAATACACACTGCAACCAGTATTTTCATGTCAAGATCTTTATACTAAAATTACCCTTGATCATCTACTTTTAGATCGATTCCCATTATGTGCCTGTGATTTTACCACGTATTAAAGCCTAGCCACCCAAGCCTAATATTGTCCCACGGTGATAATGTAAATATTAGAAGATAGTTCAGACCCAATATATTGTGGGGCGGAATTCGTTTTAATCCTCAGGCTTTAGTTACTCATCCAACTGTACTCCCCCCCCCCCCCCCATCTGTCAACCTTGTGACATGAATTGGTTATAATGCTGTTAACACCCACGAGAAAGAGAGATAGGGGGGGGGGGGGAGAAAGAGAGAGAAAGAGAAGAGAGAGAGAGAAAGAGACCGTATTATTCTGACAAGCATATATTTTATTACTACCACTGACATGCTTATTATTATTTTATGCTGCTTTATGTTGCTTTGTGTACCTGAGATGAGGTAAAAAGTGGAAATAAATCAAATCAAATTGCTTTTCACGAACGTGTACTCATCAACTATAATTATGTACCAGTTAGTATCTACGATAATAACAGCGCACTCAGTACATTAAATAATACAGACAAAACAACTATATATATCGCACATCAATTTATTTCCTGTTGCCATTCCTCTGGAGTATTTTGAGATGTTTATTGCAGAATTGTACTTTCATTTTATGGTTATACAGGGCTGATATGAATCATTCACATTTCTAAAGACGTGGCAATTTATCGCGAGGTAAATTGTCACATCTTTTAAGATGTTAAAGATTCAATTCAGCCATTTATATTTACTGGTACAGAATACTTTCCAATACAGAATAATTATAAATGCTTTATAGTAATGGCTCTTGTCTGCTGGGTAAGATCACGGATTATAGAAAACGGCTATAAACACAGCTATAAAAGGCTTTTTAATTATGATAGTCAATTATGCACGCAACGGTAGGCCTTTCTGTTACTATAATCGTAGTACTGACAACGCTGTTGAACGACATCACAATGTAAACCAATGAATGATCTGAAACAAAGAAATCCGCATACCAACCGGAAGTAATTCATATTAATCTCCACAGTGAAGAAGATTTCACGAAATCAGGTGGAGATAACCTATTTATTGATAGAGCCTATATAAGGCATTAGCACATTCAGATTCGAACTAACTCACCAGTTCCGCATGCCCGGAGAATATCCTTGACAAATAAGTGCATTGCTACACTGGTGATCAACAATAAATGGGCTCCATCATTGTTACAGTCGTTCTCAGCCGCAGGTGGGTATACAGCTGTGTCCACGATTTTGAGGCACAGTAGAATATCCTGGTGTTTATACAGTCTGTATCCTTTTACTGCTGGACATTCTAGACAGATAAAATAAAAACTCAGATATAACGTCATTTTCTACTAATAAATAAATAAACAAATTATATAAAAATAAAATTGGTTAAAAATAAACACAAAACAGTTACAGCACACACCGATCGGTAAAGTATAGATTACTTTTCACCAAATAATTATGTTGAACAGAATTTATGTAAGTACAGTGAAGAGGCCAATTCTAGACAAGGAAAACTAGGTTAGAAAGTTCTCGCGATTTTCGAGCTTATTTTCTCTAGAAATTAACTAAATCCGATACTGGCACACTTTAGATTTCTCACAAAATAGGGTAGAGATGATAAGCGATTTTTTCGAGTCAGAAATCGGATGGGAAATCAAATTGCCGAGAGAGAGACTATGAGGATCTGTCCCGTCTTCTCTTCCGAACATTGGAGACTCGGTGAAATAAAAATCTTAGAAAATCTTAGAAAACCTTCGAAAATCTCCTGGATCGTCTGATTCTAGCCCGGGATGTTGGTGGAGATACGTGAAAGCTTCCGAAGCCGTGATGAAAATCCTAAATTGATGACAGAAGCTTACAAAAATCGACCTTTGAGTTGAAAAGTCGCTTGTCGTCTCGTGGCTATTAGTCCAACTTTCGGCGAAAAATCTAAAATGCGTGATGCGAACGTCACACTCTTCAAAAAGCGAAAACAAATATTTTCTGTCGATTCTCTTGAGTGTCTCATCGACGGATGTGGTCGATTCGGTGAAGACCTCTCGGATGAGAGAGACTCCAATTGTCAAAAAATGCAAAAACAATAATTTTGCGTGAAGTGCCTGTTCGACGGATGTGGTTGATATGGCGACGAATTTTCGGAAGAGAGAGTTTTTCAATCAGTCTATCTGTCACAGAGGAAAATATTGTATGTTGTTGTTTTTTAAATAAAAATGTATATTATCAAAACAGAAAAAAAGGCAAAATGAATAAATAAAATTAAAAGGAAAAAAAGACTATAATAGTAAAGCAAGGCATTTTTAAAGACCAACGATCCCAAGGAGAAAGCGGAGAATGTCAAAACAGATCTACACGAGAAGTTTCTCAGAGATATCTTCTACGGAGCGTGTGCCCATCTCGCGGCTTTAAATGTTGCTGGAGCGATGAGCGAAAGATATCCGGGATGCATGTAAGAGGAATGGTTAAAAGTGCAGACCTATTACACATGGACCACAAGAAAGCCATAGTACAGTGCTTTGAGTCGGTGTTAGAAAAGCTTGACGAGGACGAGGCAATTTTTGTATTTTTTTTTATTAGGGTTTAACGACACATTAACAGCCAGGGTTATATCATGTCGGTGACAGTTTTACGGGTGGAGGAAGCCGGAGTACCCGGAGAGAACCATTGAGCAACGACGAGCAGCTGTCAGCTCTCCAACATCGTAACTCTGCACCGCGGCGCAGGCAGACTTAGATTGGTTGAAGACATGCGCACCATCGACGTGCAGTACGCCTTAGTACACAGCGTCATCGTGCCCCCACGTAGGCAATCGGGGTAAAGTGCCTTGCTCAAGGCCACAACACGGGAGCGTGAATCAGTCGCTGAAATGGTCACCTATCCAACTACTAACCGCGCTCGACGTTGCTTAACTTCGGTGATCTGACGAGAACCGGTTACCGCGACGCCACCGCGCCTCCAGGACGAGGCGATAGATTGGTGGAAGACAATGATCAAGTGTCGAGGGCAACCAAGGGCTTTGGAGTTCGAAATTAAGGGATACCGCAAAATGCAGAGAAACCTCACACACTACGATCGAGGAAGTATTTTGCATTTAGTACTGGATAGAAAATATCTGACTCAGATCATGTGGGGAAAAAATGATAATTATTATATAGGAAAACAGAAAAAAATATATTTTAATTTTTTTTTTTATAAAAAAGAAAGAAAATAGATAGATTCATTGATGTGAACAAAAAAAAAAGAAGAAGAGCGTCACGAATTTCTCGCGGATGTGTGTTTGACATCGTCTGTCCATCTCTTGAAAGAAAACATTACCAGAGCATTGAAGAAAAGATGTTCCGGTTGTGAGTTCAGATGGAACTACGGTCACATCTGTCAGGACACGGAATACGAAGACGCGATCTTCATGTGTTTTATGCCGGCATTAAACATGGTCCACCAGAGCGACATGATGAGAATTTGGACGGAGACAGACTTGCGTATAGGAGAACCAAGAACCACTTATTTAGAATGTCGGACTTATCGATTGCGGACGATCATCTAACGATCGAATGTCAAGGGCGTATTTTGGAATTATTATTGTAAATTCGCGATGACACCCAAATTCATTAAAACTCTTCCTCCCAATGAGTGTGACAACACTCATTGTCAGTACTGCGGCAAAACAAACATTATTAGTTAATAATAATGGTGAAAAGAAGAGATAGACTATAATTGCTTTCCCAACTCGTAGGTGTTCCAAGAAGGCTGAGATAGAGAAACAAATAAAAATAAAATATCGGTATCATAAACATTTATTTACTGAAAAAAGTGAAATGTAACATTTTATTTTATTTTTCTTTTATAAATTATTATTATATTCTATTAGCAAGCGAGCTATCACATCGACAAGTATGATCCCTTGCGAACATTTTCGTATATAGAATTACCTTATTTCGTCAGTGATTTCGTGGGAAAAAAAGCTGTGATCAACGTTGAAAATTAAGAGGACAGCCAAATGGGACGTCACGTGTGACTTATGCCCCATAGAAACGAGTGCACAGAGACAGTTGAAGTATGTGGACACTTCTGTTGGGAATTAAGTTTCTGACAGGGCTACGATCGCGATCAACATCTTGGGATACGACGATATCGAAAACAAATATATTTCCTCTAAGGATAAGTTCAGAAAAGAATCGCTAGGAAAAACATCGATTTATTATTGATTTTGAAAGACGACAATCAACATTACTGTTGGATCAAAGGCATTTCGTCATCTGAGTGCTAGAATGTTCTATGTCCCCTATGGGACATAGAACATTCTAGCACTCAGTCGACGATTTGTCGATTACTGTCGGCACAGATTAACGGACCCCAGAAAGAGATCATTTGAAAATCAAAATAGCACGATCATCGTCAACATTTCGGAATACGAAGATTCGAAAAACGACAATCAACATTACTGTTGGATCGGGAACATGTGTCGATTATTGTCAGTACTGACTATCGGACACAAGGAAGAGAGATTTGTCTGTTCAACTGTCCGAATTCCTTCAAACGCAAAGAATCGCTAGAACGGCGCGATGAATATTGGAACTCAAATCAATGTGCTGCCATCGACATGCCTAACCCCAAACTCACATCAAATTCATACATCACACCAGAAGATTGAGAGTTCCTTTCATGATGTATGACGATTTCAAATGTTTCAGGGAGATGAGTTCGTGCTAGCTCCACGATCGTCAGTTTTACAATGAAAACGATCAGTAGCACATACTGATGTTCTTTCGATGATCGGCATTCATCGGGTCCATACACCTACTCTAAACAGTTGAACTATGATGACATCGCTCAGATGTGACAGATTTACAATCTCGAATCAAAATGTTATACGAGCAATTCAAAACTCCCGAGAAGATGATCATCAGAGACAAAGAAAGAAACACTATAAGGTGGATCTAGAATATCATGAAACGTTACACAATGACTATCCATTGGCGACCGAGCAACTGTAAGCGAAGAACGTCAACAAACTCAGTTCACATTTAAACGACAAGCGTAAATACACAGTCTCCTGCGAAAATCTGATTATGGCATGAAATTAGTCAGTTTACATCGCACCATCTCCTTCGATGAGGAGCCTTGGATGAAGAAGTACGTAGATCTCAACATGAATTTGAAAATGCAGGCAGAGACCGAATTTGAGAAGGATATTTTTAACTCCTGAACAATTCTGTGTCCGGAAAATTGATGAAAAACACCAGGAAGAGGACCGACATTAGTCTCGTCACGCCGAGGGGCATTTTAGAAAATACGTTTCGAAACCAATCTACAAACATCGAACTATCTCGACAACATTCTAGTGGCCGTGAACACGAAAAAGACGTGTCTGACATTCCACAAAGCGTCTTATTTGGGAATCTGCATCTTAGACACCAGCAAGCAGTTAATGTATTGATTTCGTTGCTAATACATCTCAAGAGGAAATACGACTGGAAAGCCCAACTGTTGTTCATCTACGTGGATAGATTTAGCGGGGCATGTCGCCGGACGTCGATGCGTGGGCCGACACAGAAACTATGCCAGTGATCGCAAATCTAACATTCTGACGGGTGTGAATGAGAATGTTAAGCGAAAATGCAAATACAATGCGGCAGGAAGATACGCAATTCGTGGGTTTGAAGTAGGAACTGTGTGCTTACCTCTTAGATGGGAAGACGATCAAGAAATGTAAAGTTGTCAAACGAAATGTTGCGGATAACAACTTCACTTTCGAAGAATATAAAGAGTGTTTGTTCGAAAGTCGAGGAGTGTACAAATCGACGAACACGATTCAAAGTGACAGGCACGATCTCTACATAGAAATGATCAATAAAATTGCCTTATCGCCGACGATGACAAGAAAATCCGACAATCGGATGGAATGAACACGTTGGCTCACGGTCATTATTCCACAAAATCAATGATTCCTCAGAATCAAGAGGCATTATATGTGGAAAATGAAAATCTGTTCCGCACTCATGTGCGAAATGTTTCATGTCACGTGACCCCATGTTGTGTTGTCATGGTAACCCGATGAGCGGCCATCTTGTGACGTCATCTCCATAGTGATGCGTGGTGTGAGTACGCATGCGTAGCACGTGTTGTTAGGGTGATACGTGTTTCCGTCACCCATTTTGTATACTGGAGGCCGCCATTTTGGCTTCTGTGGTAGCATGTGGTTGCTATGTTACCCAAAGGCGTTTTATAGGATAGGGGTATGTTAAGAGGGTATGTTCCTTTATACAAGAGTAATTTTCGGATTCGTAGAATTACCACAAACAAACCGACAAGCCCTCCAAATCACCGATATTGACTTTATTTAATGCGGATTTCCCCCAGAATCCTTTTTAGGACCGCCATACTTTGGCTTATAATAGTAGCACGCAGTATTATAGTACTGGGGAGTCCCTTTGGATTATAGCCAGCTGATATCCAACCTCCACGAGAGCCTATATAATTCCTAATCCCAAGAATCTATCGAGTAGTTACTGATAAGTCATTGCTCGAATGACTCGAATCCCATCCATTGAGCAAATAAGCCATAGAGTATTTACTCGAACGAGTGACTCGCACATTCGACTCTTAGCCTCATTTCGCTATTTGAGGATACCTCTGGCCTGGTATTGTATTATTTGAGGATACCTGTCGAGGATATCTTTTGGAGAATCCCTTTTTATTCGTATGAGGCCATGAAGGCTATGTGAAAAGCCCTCAATGAGGCCTCATTTACTATCCCTCATAGCGTCATTTCTTTTGAGGCCATGAGTGCCATGAAAAAATCCCGCAATGAGGTCTAATTTACTATCCCTCTAAGCCGCATCTCGGCATTTAACAGCCATATCCCCAGGCACCCCAATTTCGGCACCCCTTTATGGAAAACGACTGGCCTTCGGAACCCCTTTTTAGTCGTATGAGGCCATGAGAGCTATGTGAAAAGCCCTGAATGAGGCCTCATTTACTTTCCCTCATAGCCTCATTTCTTTTGAGGCCATGAGGGCCATGAAAAAATCTCTCAATGAGGTATAATTTACTATCCCTCTTAGCCTCATTTCAGTATTTAACTGCCATATCCCCAGGCACCCCAATTTCGGCACCCCTTTTTGGAAGACATATGGCCTTCGGCACCCTTTTGTGTCGTATAATACCATGAGGGCTGTGAAAAAGCCCTCAATGAGGCCTCATTTACTATACCTCATAGCCTCATTTCTTCTGTGGCCATGAAAAAGTCCCTCAATGAGGTATAATTTACTATCCCTCTTAGCCACATCTCAGCATTTAACAGCCATATCCCCAGGCACCCCAATTTTCGGCACCCTTTTTTGGAAAACATATGGCCTTCGGCACCCCTTTTTTGTCGTATGAGGCCATGAGGGCTATGTTAAAAGCCTTCAATGAGGCCTCATTTACTATCCCTCATAGCCTCATTTCTTTTGAGGCCATGAGGGCCATGAAAAAATCCGTCAATGAGGTCTAATTTACTATCCCTTTTAGCCTCATTTCAGTATTTAACAGCCATATCCCCAGGCACCCCAATTTCGGCACCCCTTTTTGGAAGACATATGGCCTTCGGCACCCTTTTTGTCGTATAATGCCATGAGGGCTATGTGAAAAGCCCTCAATGAGGCCTCATTTACTATCCCTCATAGCCTCATTTCTTCTGAAAATGTCCCTCAATGAGGTATAATTTACTATCCCTCTTAGCCACATCTCGGTATTTAACAGCCATATCCCCAGACACCCCAATTTCGGCACCCCTTTTTGGAAAACGTATGACCTTCGGTACCCCTTTTTTGTCGTATGAGGATAAGAGTCGTATGTGCGAGTGACTCTATCAGCTGGCTATAATCCAAAGGGACCCCTCAGTACTATAGCACTACGTGCTACTATTATAAGCCAAAGTATGGCGGTCCTAAAAAGGATTCTGGGGGAAATCCGCACTAAATAAGAAATACGAATCGGGAAATTACTCTTGTACAAAGGAACATACCCTCCGAACATACGCATATCCTATAAGAAGCCTTTGGTTAACATAGCAAAAACGTGCTACCATAGAAGCCAAAATGGTGGCCTCCAGTATACAAAATGGGTGACGGAAACACGTATCACCCTAACAACACGCGCTGCGCGTGCGCACTCACACCACGCATCACCATGGAGATGGCGTCACAAGATGGCCGCTCACGCGGGTTACCATGGCAACACAACATGGCGCCCCTGGGTCACGTGACATGACGTCACTTCGAAGGTCCGTGGGTAGGTCCGGCTGAATTGGGACGATCCATACATCTCCTACTACTCCTATCCAACATCGATTTAATGGATGCGGTCAAAGCATTGAAGATGAAACATTTCCAGGCATCATTTCAAGAGATGTATTGTCAAGAAAACATCCAGACGGCGACGAAATGGACTATTTAAAATTATCTGTCTATTACAGCACAAACTGTGTGCAGTCTCGCAATCAAGTGTCTTGCGGGCACTTGTGTCTCTATGTTCTCAACAGATGGTCCTTGAGACATAATGTTTATAAATTACTAACCGCGCTCGACGTTGCTTAACTTCGGTGATCTGACAAGAACCGTTTACGGCGACGCCACCGCGCTCCCAATTCTCTGACTGACAGTCCTACCACGGCTTAGTGCGTGGAATGTATACTTGTCAGATACCCAACTATCGCTGAAATCATTCACCAGATGTCACGGTACAATGCCTCAACTGTCTTTTTGATGAAAATATAAATATATTTCCTCATCTATCTCACTTTTATCAAATATCCCCTTCTTTTTTGAATGGTATATAAGGTAAATAAAAAAAAATTAAAAAAATTAAATAGAACAAAAATGACAGTCAATAAATTTGGAAGAAATGATGAAGTTAAAAAAAAGGATCGCCATAGCATTCAATGGGGAACATCTGCCACATATTTGAACGATCATTTCATGAGGAGATACAAACCTTGAGAGGACCCATTGAACATGAATAATCACAAGCTTTATAATGTTCCCGAACCAGTAGATCTCAAGTATACCGATCAGAGAGCTGCAGATTTTGAGAGGCGCATGAGAGATAATTACGTGAATAAAAACATAACCGACGATCTAGACTTGAAATCTAAACGATTGGTGAACCAAGCGGATCCCGTGGATTGGAGAGACGCAGTCACGAACAATTATGCCTGCGATTCGCTCAGACGTTTCAGCGAGTATCTGAGAGAACGTTATGTTATGAAAGTCAGGAATTCTGAAGTGAATGCTGATTCTCGCAAGATAACGAATCTTGGAGAAATCAAGCATCCCAGAAATGCCGCCACCAAACAATACGTGGACGTTGAAGAAAGAAAGGAAACAAAATGTTCTCCTCCTTCTCTTTTTTTTACGGGGTGTTTTGCAATTGCTGTTCATAAAACTTTCCCGTCATCTCTATCTCCAGAGTAATGGGATCATTGCAGAACACTCGAACCACGACAAAGATATCTTCCGTACATCTTGGCCTGTAACCTTTTTAGAAATGTTTTTTTCCACTTGTAAATCCTCACTCGATCGCTTCATCGCTGTCATTTTCAGCCGTTAGAGATTCGCATAGAATTAATTTCTTTTTGTTTCGCGAATCGCTCGCTTCCATGTTAGCCTGCCAAAATATGCGGATATTAATCACATTCAAGAAACTTGTTATAAAAGTGTGCGTATTGTGGCTCAGGTTCATTGATATTGATTTAAAGTGGAGTGGAAATAAAACTGATCTTTTGGAGCGTGTCTCCTTCTGCAACAAACTTAATCATTCCGTTAAATTCACTGCAGAAATCTCTTCGGAAAGCATCATCCTTTTTGATACCACCACAAGCATTGACAGTAACCACATGGTTACAAGCTTGTATTGCACACCTACAAACCAAACTCACACCAATATTTGCTTCCATCTAGTTGCCATCCCAAGCAGATTGTCAAAAACATTCCATATAGTCCCGCTATCAGAGTCAAGAGTATCTGTTCTGAGCCCGGCGACAAGGAAGCTGTTTTGTTCTGATATTCGGTCTCAATACGAAAGCCGTAACAACAAGCGAAAACGGATTGACAGTGCAATTACTCAAACTGAGGCTTTGCCATGGGACGATCTGTTGCGATTTCACCCACCAGCACAGAACGAGTGAATTCCCCTTGTCAATACATTTTAACCAGATCTTTCACACCTTTCCAGCATACTTCGAAAACATTGGACGTTGAAAATTACAGTGTTCTTAGTCCATTTTTGTCAAAATTGAGATGAGGGTTGCACTTAATACATATACTCTTCCTGCACCTTTTAAAACAAAGTTTGGTTGCACCAAAAGTATTAAAACTGAAATAAAACCATTATTTGTTTGCTATGTCTCCAAAAGGAGATGAAGTGTCTTGCCCAAGGACACAACGCGGTTGCCGCAGGTGGGATTCGAACCGAGGACCTCTCGGTTTGCAGCCTGCACCTCTACCTACTGAGCCACCGCGCTCGATAGAGAGTGCCAATAGGCACTCTCTAATAAATTGTAACAAGGCAAATTCTGAAAGACAAAATTGTTTAACTTCAAAGGTAATATGAAACTCAGCCACCAAAAAGATGCCTTTAAGTTGAATCACCTGCACTTCAGAATAAAGTCCAAATACGGGCTTCCAGCACTCTACCAGTTAAATAGGATGGCTGTGTGGGGTAGACCAATTAATATTTTCAACGTGCAGCCCATAGGCTGCACGTTGAAAATATTGATTGCTCTGCCCTAAATAATGAATATGGACTCTTCTAACTGCTGTCTTTGAACTTGCATGGAAGATACCACCAGAGTTCAAAGGGTTAACTACGCCAACTACTGCTCACGTCTAAACTGGTTGGGGGCTGGAAGCCTATATTTGCGCTTTACTTAGAGGTGCGTGTCCCTCAGCTGAAAGATTTCATATTTCGTGTATGCACCTCATATTATCTTTGAGGTAATTAGTAAAAAAAAACAGTTCTATGTCCTTCGACCAATGGAATCAACGGTTTAAAGACACGTGTCTGAGAGTTAACCAGTCAGAATTGAAAGAAGTCATGCCAATAGGGTAGGTAAATTCAAACGTTTTAAAACTCGTTATACCTAATTTTCCTCTCACTGTTATTTGTGATTATTTTTCGTCCATCGGCAGAGAGTTTAATTTGAAAGTATGAATAGTTTCAAAAGCATAATGTTAATTCACTATATCTTTTTCCGACAAAAATGGAGGCAGAACATTTCATTTCTAAAACTATATCAGGATTTAGCTACTTTTTGAATGGCGAATGGCAATCCAAATAAATCTTCCTGAGAACCACATTGAGATGTGCAAGGCAATTACACTTCCTTAAAAGTGCGCATATCAGCTTCATGGATGTTGTGTAGAAAAAGTAAATGTATGTTGCTAAAATTCGATTTAATTTAACCTAAATTCACCCTTCCTTATCCGTTTGTATTGTGTTGTTTCATGGAAAAGTAATACCATTTAAAACTTACATTTTTACCACTGCAGATGACAGTATTCTGTTTATAGACAGATTGTTGCCTATACCACTAGGAAGTTTAGTTGAATTTTAATGAATTGCAGTTAGATTTGTAAATTGTTTAATACCTAAAGTGAAAAGAAGTATAATTTATTGAGCCAGGGGACACATACATTATAATTCTAGTTGTATTAACAACAATCTAAATCCACTAAGTCTCACTAAACTAGGTGGATTTTGGTTTATTTTTAAGTTAACTGAATTTTAAATGTGGGTCAAATTTTGTTTACAGTTTTTTTTCCAAAAATTAAATCCCAGTTTATGTCAATATTCAAGAGAGCTTCCACAGCTAAATAAGTTAAAACAGTACAATTTGTTTTACAAAATATATCTAAATTTCGTACACCTCACAGTAATGTGCTGGCTTTAAAATATAATATATGAAAGAGATAAACTTTTATATTGATGCCATTTAAAAAATTAAAAACAAATAAAATTAATAAATAGAAACAATATTAACCCTTTACCCAACGAATTGGTCGTATCCGTCAGCGTAATATGCAAATTCAGCAGTTGAAAAAAGTATTATTTTTAAAAAAACTGTCAACAAAACCATATCATGTGATCCTCGTTGGAACGAGCTCGTTCCATCGAGGGGTCACCTGATATGGTTTTGTTGAAATTTTTTGAAAAATTTGAAAAAAATGATATTTAAAATAATAAATTTTGATATCGCCTGCGTTCGGTAAAGGGTTAAGTAACAAATAGTAAACCAACGTGTTACCTTCTTCAAGCTGTGCCAACTATAACATTTGGATTACTAGTTTATCTTTAACATTTTGTTTGTTAAAACCAAAACGTGTTCGTAGCAGTTCGTAGAGAAAGCATTGTATTGGCGGTCATAATGTTCCTGTCTAAATATTGAGTACCACAGCAAATCAAGTCAAATGCATTGCAAAAAATATAGGTTCTCTTTAGAACCAAAACTGGTTCTAATCTTGTCCCTGAGATGGAACCAGTTCTGTTTAAACAGTATTTATTTCAAACGAAATAAATTTACGAAGATTAGCATTCAATTTTTATAGAATATTACATGAACTGAAGTTGATTCAGAAGTGAACTTGGAGCTTATTCAACGCAGTCGCCAAACATTTTGAAACAAAGGAGATATGAACAGTTGGCATATCGAACCAGTTTTGGTTCTGTATAGAACCAAAACTGGTTCGATGTGCCAACTGTTCATATCTCCTTTGCTTAATAATGGTTTGAGACAACCTCGTATAAGATCTAAACTTACGGCTGAAACCCCCTTAATTTATGTTTAATTCTGTTAAAATTTAATGTTAATCTTTATAAATTTATTTGGTTTGACATAAATACTGTTTAAACAGAACTGGTTCTCAGGGACAAGATTAGAACCAGTTTTGGTTCTAAAGAGAACCTATATTTTTTGCAGTGTGGTTTTTGCACACCGACGGCGCACAGGGACGCAGTCAAGCCCCTTTCGACCCCCAATGGCTGTATATTGTTGCCGGAGCCACGTTAGCAGCGTCTATGTTGTTTCTTGTTCTTTTAGGTGGAGAAGGTTTTGATGGTGCGGTTGTCTTTGTAGGTGTCTTCTGATGTGGCGATGAATGTTTTGGTCACGGGTCTTCTTTGGCTCTAGTTATTTTAGATAGTAGGTTAGTATTATATGTTGGTTCTTCTTGCTGATTAATTTGATATAGTCGTTGATGGTGTCAGTGAAATCTAGTTTGCGAGTCCCGAAGAGTGTGATGGTGCTCTGATCCAGTGCTTCTATAAAGTTAGCTCATGATGTCTCGTCCGCCTCATTATCATCGGAATCCGGGACTGTGGATTGGTTAGAAAAGGTGCTGTGTCTTGAGTGGCTAGAGCTTATGGCAGATGCAGGATCAGATTGGTTGATTTCCATCCTTCCCTCCTCCTTCTCTAGTTCCTCCATGCCTTCCGGCTTCCTTGGTGAAGAAGCGCTAATTGGCGTGCGTGAAGTAGGAGGAAATAGATTGATGATGTCTCCCTCTCATTCTACAGTTTCTCTTTTTCAACTCAAAAGCATAATATTAATTCACTAAATCTTTTTCTCTCTTTCAGCTTTCTCATCTCTAGCGAAGCTTTCATCCGCCTGGCATCCCGGCGTCTGGCTGATGGTGGTTTGCTATTCTTCTTTTTCTGTTACTGTTGGCCATTGTTTTGGTTTTACAGACCTGGAGTCTTGGCCCTTCCTTTGGTGTGAACGAGTCCGGTGCGGTTTAGGGCCCCTCGAGAAAAGTGCTACCACTACCCTTGGAAAGTTATTGATTATCCTTAATGGTGAGCTGAACACAACTCCCATCATCTTAGACAGTCTAGTGGATTGGTGAACTGGAGTTCAGCACTATCGAAGTGCCTCCGATCTGTGGTTATAGGTAATCCATAATTATATTCTAATTTGGAGTTCTCGCAGGTGTGTGTGATCGCTTGGACAACCGCGAGATCAATGGCATGAACGATGGACGGTGATCATAGCACGTCACAAATACTTCTATTATAATAAACTATACAACATGTACGGTGGCAGCGTCATATTTTCTATTCTTACTGATAGAATGAGCAGAGGTTGTAAACATAACTAATATAACATGTATCTTTAATAATGTTACTCTTATGACTGGTGAGATATACAGGTCACGTATATCTATACTATAACTTCAATTATATTTTGGTGTAGATGCGATAATATAATTGAGGCTATATTGTGGCTATAGTGTGATTTTTTTCAGTTTCAATCAATAGTTATATTTTTTGGAAGAGAATATAAAACTTGAGATACTATTAGTTACCCCGTGTCTGATCACGTGGTACGGGTTTTTACCTATCCGAAGCCAGCCGTATCCCATTCGGCCGAATGGGATACGGCTGGCTTCGGATAGGTAAAAACCCGTACCACGTGATCAAACACGGGGTAACGAATTTATCTATTGACGTTCCGTTTTAGAAGTACAATCTATTTCATGTGTGAACACACACAGCATGAGATCTGTTATCTTCCATTGTTGAGCCATACAGGTTTCTGTGGAATTTTTGTGCAAAAGAGTTTTTGTGAAAATATGCCGATATGACTAGTATAACAAAATTATTGAATTTCTTTTTTTCTTTTTTGTCTCAAAAACATAGCTTATGAACCCCACATTGGAGGGTACTCGACAAGCTCATTCCAATAAGGGGTCATGAGCTATATTTTGGAAATAAAAAATTAAAATATTATTCATGTACACTGAAAAACTGGAATGACGCGTCTTCTACGGGGTATGGACAATTTGTAGATTTCGGAACGAGGCTTCCACTGGGTATGGGAAATTTGTCAGCGGCTGGGCGGACGTATCGTGGGTTTCAATGAATATGGTCTCATACCATGTATCTATCAACCAATCAAATAAAAAAATCACTTTAGTCAATAGATAAATGTATTTTCCACAAGCCAGGTAAATCATACGAAAACCTCAATTGTATTACCACATGCGTGGTATGAAATAATTGAGGCTTTTGTACAATTTCTAAACTGAAAAAAGGTATTTTGTAGCTGTATTTTCAAACACTTGAAATATTTTCCAGAGGCCACCCAGAGGACTGGTGAACGCAAAACACTTAATAGTCAATTGTTAAAAAGTTGTAGAGTCCATGTACTTTAATGAAATCGTGTTAAACCTGCTAAGCTATAGGTTCCGCTCCACAGTTTTCCAGGCATTTCCAAATATGACATGCCATACACTCTTTTCAAATGCAAATATTCTGTAGCTTAGTTATCTAACCCAGAACATGCATTACATTTCCCAAATCCACAAAAAACATATAACACTATCTGATTAAGTAGAAATAAACAATATGAATGTGGCCATTATGTGGGTGGAATAATTTATTGTCAAAGGCAAGACTTCAACCTCAAAAATTGCAAGAAAAAATGCCGAAACCAGTCGTTTTCAGCCACCTAGCAGCCTCAAAAGCTGAATTTTTCCTGTCTGGTAACAAACCCGTGTAAAAAATACATTTTAAAAAATAGCCAATTTTTCGAAGCCACTGTTTACCATAATTCATCTGGTAATTTACCCCTATGTATCAGACTCCAACTTTGGGACCAAAACTTCAAATTCTCTTGTCCAACAAAAAGCCTAATGTAATCATATATCTGATACTAAAAATATATCTCTATTTTACATGTCGTCAGTTTCAACATATGCCCTATGTTTCGAATTTCACCCCTGTGCAATAGTGCGAAACTGCAGAGCGGAATCATAGCAATATTCTTTCTTTTAGAAAGAAAAAGTTTTTGCGATTCATTATGTCTATATGTTAAGAACAAAGCTCTATGGCCAGAAAAAGGTTGTTTCTGAACAAACCACAGCATACTTTTATACATATGTTCGATCTAAAAAGTCACCACCCCTTCTACGGCCAGAAACAGTTTGTTTCTGAACAAACCACAGCACACTTTGTATACATATGCTCGATCTAAAAAATCACCACCCCCTCTACGGCCAGAAACAGTTTGTTTCTGAACAAACCACAGCACACTTTGTATACATATGTTCGATCTAAAAAATCACCACCCCCTCTACGTCCAGAAACAGTTTGTTTCTGAACAAACCACAGCACACTTTGTATACATATGTTCGATCTAAAAAATCACCGCCCCCTCTACGGTCAGAAACAGTTTGTTTCTGAACAAACCACAGCACACATTGTATACATATGTTCGATCTAAAAAATCACCACCCCCTCTACGACCAGAAACAGTTTGTTTCTGAACAAACCAGAGCACACTTTGTATACGTATGTTCGATCTAAAAAATCACCACCCCCCCCCCCCCTACGGCCAGAAACAGTTTGGTTCTGAACAAACCACAGCACACACTGTATACATATGTTCGATCTAAAAAATCAACACCCACCTCTACGGCCAGAAACAGTTTGTTTCTGAACAAACCACAGCACACTTTGTATACATATGTTCGATCTAAAAAATCACCACCCCCTCTACGTCCAGAAACAGTTTGTTTCTGAACAAACGACAGCACACTTTGTATACATATGTTCGATCTAAAAAATCACCGCCCCCTCTACAGCCAGAAACAGTTTGTTTCTGAACAAACCACACCACACATTGTATACATATGTTCGATCTAAAAAATCATCACCCCCGTTTGGCACCAAAAAGGGGAAAGTAGAAAGAAAGAGGTATTTATTTAGTTTATTTAGTGTTGTTTAAGGTCACATACTTATGCACAATGGCTAATCGTGACCGTGACAGTTTTACGGGTGGAGGAAGCCGGAGTACCCGGAGAGAACCACCGAGCAGCGACGAGCAGCTGTCAGCTCCCCAACATCGTAACTCTGGACTCTGAACCGCAGCACAGGCAGGGTTAGATTGGTTGAAGACATGCGCACCATCAACGTGCAGTGCGCCTCAGTACACAGCGTCATCGTGCCCCCATGTTGGCAATCGGGGTGAAGTGTCTTGCCCAAGGACACAACGCGGTTGCCGCAGGTGGGATTCGAACCGAGGACCTCTCGGCTTGCACCTGCACCTCTACCAACTGAGCCACCGCGCCCCCCTAAGAAAGAGGTAAAAAAAAAAAAAAAAAAAAAAAAAAAAAAAAATAAAAAAAAAATACTGTCAGACAAATTCTGAAAAGCATTCTAGAAAACACTTCAAACAGATTTGTTTTATCAGAATACAGACCTTTGTATATTCGACGTTCTTTGTTTGTATAACGTAAAATTCATTTGTTGTGAATTGTCTGTACCGAACCCGATGAAGGCGTAAGCCGAAAGCTTATTTAACCCTTTACCTAACATGAAAAGCAGACGACACTTGCAAAAAAAATTCTTGAATAACTAATTTTTTTCAATTTTTGTCTCAAAAACATAGGTTATGACCCCTTGTTGGAACGAGCTCGACGAGCTCGTTACAACGAGGGGTCATAACCTATGTTTTTGAGACAAAAAATGAAAATATTTTGAAAATTAATTGGCGCTTTTTGAGAATAGCGCTGGCCGTTTTTGGCCGTTACGTCTTGTAAAGGGTTAAAAACAGATGAAATATTTATGGATATCCAAATGTGTTAGTTTTTTCCATTCTACTATATATTCCTATATTCACATAACCATACGGATATAGGATAATTTTATTTATCTAACAATCATATAGATTTTGGCCTGAAAACCACGAGAAACGGTACGTATCACATAATGTGTTCCGATTCCGTATCATATACACGACTCATTCTGATTCCGTATCACATAGACGACTCGTTTCCGGTAGCGCTACGGCCTATCATAACAGACGCATGGATACATTCTATGTGCGTTTCAGTGATTGGCCGAACATTATGTCCCAAAAATGTTTGAAAATAATTTAACCCTTTACCTAACATGAAAAGCAGACGACACTTGCAAAAAAAATTCTTAAATAACTAACTTTTTAAATTTTTTGTCTCAAAAACATAGGTTATGACCTCTCATTGGAACGAGCTCGACGAGCTCGTTCCAACGAGGGGTCATAACCTATGTTTTTGAGACAACAAATGAAAAAATAATGAAAATTAATTGACGATTTTTGAGAATAACATTGGCCGGTTTTGACCGTTACGTTGGGTAAAGGGTTAAGATTTAATCTGTTTATGTAACAGAATTGTTAGATAAATGAATTGTCATGATAATGTGCATGTCCTGTGATTTGTATCGGATTCTCGGTGGTGTCCAAAAATGGGATCACAACTCGCCGGCAAAGCCGGCTCGTTGAGATCCCATTCTGGACACCACCTCAAATCTGATACAAATCACCGGACATGCACCTTATCATGATAATCTGTTTTTGTTTTATATATATAACTATGTAAAGGACATTTGGGCAACTTCATGTCATTTGGGCAACTTACATCATTTGGACAACCTCCTAGATATTTATCAATATATTTGTCACAAACGTCTATATTGATTAAAACATCTCCTATGAGTTCTATTTTATCAATACATAATGTATTTGTGTATTCAAATGGAAAATATATGCAGTATTAAAAGATATACAGTTCTGCCGATGGACCTCCGGGTTACCCGGATGTCCATCGGCTGAAACATTGCTTGTGCACAGGCCATATGTACAGAATTTGATAGCTTTAGTATGGTCATAACGCGTAGATTAACGCGCAGATCGACGTGCTATTTGTGAATATTTCATGACAGGACTTCTGGTTTTAACTGTACACGTGAACTATTTCAATATGTTGTTCAGATTTCAAATTTAAGCTTTTTCTGTCTCAGAAATAGTTCTAGAGTTACAAAAACATTGAAATGGATTTAACTTCTCTCTCGGAAAATAATGTTTGAAAGAATTTCATAGATTCCCTATTTTTTCCACTATTATGAGTTATTGGGATGGTTTTCATGTAAGATGCACAAACTATAAATAACATATAAATATATAGATATTATCTGTTAGATATATGTGTGTATACATATATGGTTAGTAATTTTATATATATACAGTTAAAACTAGAAGTCCTGTCACGAACTGTGTGCTTATCTAGGCTTAATTGCTCGTAGGAATTGCGCGCAATTGCCATATCGAATGGCATCCAAAGCACGGAGTGTTCTCCTGGTTACTCATAGCAAACACAGGCAATGTTTCTGGTAATGGACCTCCGGGTTACCCGGAGGTCCATTGGCTGAAACATTGCTTGTGCACAGGCCATATGTACAGAATTTGATAGCTTTAGTATGGTCATAACGCGTAGATTAACGCGCAGATCGATGTGTTATTTGCGCGCATTTCATAAATGGACTTCTAGTTTTAGCTGTATGGTTTCGCTTTGACCAAATCCGGTTGCCTTAATGCAAGTTACCGAAACGTTAGAAAATGTTTACTGTAAAAACGTCATTTGGGCAATATTCTGTATATATTTTGTATCATATGTGAGCCATTTTGGCAACGTTATATATATATGTTCGCTTTCTGTATGGAAGCCATTCAGGCAACGGTTTGCATTTTAACAATATCAAATAGACGACATCTAAATAACAAGTATTTGTTTTTTTTCAAAGTGCGAAGTGGATCTCTCACAAATACAACACGAGAGTCGCGTTTGCCCGTTTGCGAAACCCAATCATTCATTGATCAGTACATTGAACTTCAAACTGAAAGATCACGGGGACTGTTCTATCATTCCTCACCTTTATTACTTTCCAAAGTGTGATTTACTGGGATTTCCGGGTTTGATTTTCAACGATAACTTCACAAGTGAATTATGCAATCAACAATTGGGTCATGTATCCGTGCGCGCAAACGAAGACGCTTTGCCGTGGGTGTAATGGGGACTTCATTATCGTTTTTTTTTTGCTTTTTTAACCCTTTAACTAACATGAAAAGCAGACGACACTTACAAAAAAAATTCTTACAAAAAAACTATTATTTTCATTTTTTGTCTGAAAAACATAGGTCATAACCCATGTTTTAGAGACAAAAAAATGAAAAAATAATGAAAATTAATTGGCAAGTTTTGAGAATAGCGCTGGCCGGTTTGGACCGTTACGTTAGGTAAAGGGTTAAATAATATAACTATCGTTAATAACGAAAAGTAATAAACAGAGTAATCGCTTGACTGGACTTGTTACGTGAAATAATTCATTCGAGGCGAGGGACTATATTGTAAAACACTCGTGCGCATTCTCACACTCGTGTTTGTACAACGTCCCTCACCTCTCATGAATTATTTCACGTAACCAGTCCAGTCAAGGGATTACTCTCTATGCAATGTGGTCTTTGACAAAAGCTTTTGGTGTCATTTGTCCATGTAAGGTGTGGTGCCACAGTTTACTAATGGACATAGCATAACAGCAGAGCCCGCGGATGTATACTTGGCTTCTAACACTGTCAGTCCCGTTTCCACCGGGTTAAAAAGTTGGAGAGTCTAATAGTTACTATTCACAGCTCGATGGTTTTCTCCGGGTACTCCGGCGTCGTTCATCAGCGGGAGAACCTGCTTACACACTGATTTGGGATTAAGATGGCAGACTGTTCGGAGACAGGATTTCATCTGGTCAACGTGCCCAATACCGGGGATACCCTTCTCCGTAAAGAGAGTGTGCCTTCACATCTACGCCTACAACCAGTATAGGTCTATGAATCGACATATAACCCCTCCACCCAATCACTGACACAACATCACTCAAACACACCAACATCTTTCCTTGTTGACCTGGAGATTAATTGAAGAACTTATTGTTGGTAATGATATTGGACGAAGCTATATATTTTACAATAACAGAGACATTTATTATAAATGAAGAAGTCTGGTCGGTTATATTGTGGTTACTTAGCACTGTCCACAGCACATCAGGGAGGTGGGGTGGGGTGGGAGTGGAGCTACACAGCCAGGTTATATTCACTGAAACCAACTGATTTTGGTTAATTTTTTGGAGTATAGTTCTGCAATGAGGCGTGAGCTTTTTACCCAACGGAACCTCGTCCGTCAAGGCACCGTTAGACTGTTCACTATCTGTCGAGCGGGAGCCACGTCTGAAGGAAGTAGACCGCTCCATTTTGACGAGAGGGCCATCACCTGTAATGCGTGGTTCGTTTTTTACGGGCAGAGGTGAGAGAGGGGGGGGGGGTATGGGCGTTGGTGGCTTGAAAGGTTTTACGTACATTCAACTGTTCGCCTTTTATCAGATGGGACCTCGTCTTTAATGCACCGTCCACGTCTTATAAAGAGATTCGTCGTTCTGCAATATGCCGAGCGCTTTTCACCGAGAGGAAATACATAGTCCATTGGGGAGTGGGGTGGGGGGGGGGGGGGTATCCGAGGTGAGCCAGATACAGCATCTATCATCCCCAAAACTCCAAAGCCTCTACTTGTCAGTGGTCTCTCTGTCCTATCAGTAGCTTCTAGAGCAGTCTTGTACCTTACTTCTGACTTATTTCGCTACTTCCTAGCTATACCTATCTCTGTCTCGACTGTGCACTCGGTCAGATTGCTTCATGTTCCCCATTTTGTACCATTTTATACACCATTCAGTGTAACACATCTATAGACAAGCTATATAAGGCATTCCTCCGTAAGTGGGATTCTTATCCGACTACGTGAAATGGGATTCCGTGATTTCTGGGCTGGTAAATTAGTCCTCATTGGGGGTTTTCTCATGACCTTCATAGCCTCATTTCAGAAAATAAGGGGTGCCTAAGCCCAGACGTTTTCCAAAAAATTGGGGGTTCCATGGGACATGACTGTTAAATACCGAGATGAGGCTAAGAGGGATAGTAAATTAAACCTCATTCAAGGATTTTTTCATGGCCATCATGACCTTAACCGGAATGAGGCTAAGATGGATAGTAGATTAGACCTCTTTGAGGGATTTCTCATGACCCTCGTGGCCTCATTTCAGTGGGTATCTAAGGCCCATCGTACGTTATTTAAGGGTGGTGGAATTGGGGTGCCACGGGTCGTGGTCGTTCAATGAACTAATTGGACCATATAGGTAAATGAAACAAGAACAAGAGTACTCGGAATAGGGTTAGAGCTAACCAGAACAGACCAGAGAATCAAAATACAGTAACAAAACCTTTCCAATTGATAGGCTCTTCTACTCTATTGGGGTATACTACAGAACAAACGAACAGGGTCGGGTAGACGAAAACTATAGCATATACAGAAGCAGAGGATTCTGAAAGAATTCGAACTAATACAACTGGTCGGGCCTATTTGGGTAATTCTACGAAGTAAACGAGGATTCTGTAGGAATCCGAACCAGAAAAAACTACTCCAATTCAATGGAACTTACCCTCCGTGCCCCCTGCGTACCATAGCACTACCTGCTACTCTTATAAGTAGGATTCTTGAAGAATTTGTATCAAATAAAAGTGGATTTTGGTGATTTGGAGGGGATGTCGGGTTGTTGGTGGTAATTCTACGAAGTAAACGAACCGGAAAACTACCCCTAATAAGTCGAACATACCCATTGAACATACCCCTGTCCTATTGTATGTCTTTGTGTAACATAGCAACCACGTGCTACCGTAGAAACCAAGATGGTGGCCTCCAGTATACAAAATGGACGGTGGAAACACGTATCACCCTAACAACACACGCTGCGCATGAATACTAACACCACGTATCACTATGGGGATGACGTCACAAAATGCCCGCACACGCGGGTTACCACGGCAACCAAACATGGCTCTACTGAGCCACGTGACTATCACGTCATATGAGATCATCCATGAGATCATCAAAATGGTGGGGGAGGGGGTGAAAAGCTCTAGACATGCCACCCACAAAATAGAAAAAATGATCGACGTCATCGTAATTTGGGCATGTTTGCATGAAAACCAGGCCCATTCCGATCCTGGCGGAACACATTTGGTGTTGGTAAGTGGATGGCAAATAAGAATAGTCCCATTTCAGGCTCAGACTTTGATAAAAAAGCATTAATGTTTAGAATCTGGAGTGCTCTTAAGGGTGTTATTTACTTGTGTTATCAAGTAAATTGCATGAAAACCACGGCGGGTCGGATCCTAATTGAATACATCCAGAGTACACGGGGGTGGGGGGAGGGGTGGGGGGGGGCAAACAAGGAAGCGACCATTTTAGGTGTCAATAAATTCCTTATCTTGAGAGCCTGCAGTTGTCTCAAAGATAAGTAATGATTCACGTTAGCACGATTTGGCATGTTTGATGCATCCCCAGTTCACAGGGGGTGGAAATAAAAAAAAAGTCTGCATTTTGGTCGGATTTCAATAAAGACCACTTCTTGAAAGCATGGAATGACCCAAATGGCAACCAATAACATGTTTATCGTGATTTTGACACGTTTGGGTGAAAAGCAGGCAGTGTCTCAACCCGGTTAAACGTCATTTGGGCAACATGTATATGTTTTTTTATCACAAGGGAGTTATTTAGGCAACGTTATATATACGTTCGCTTTCTACATGAACGCCATTCAGGCAACGTTTTGCATTTTATCAATATTAAATAGACTGCATCTAAACAACAAGTATTCGATTTTTCAAAGTACGAAGTGGATTAGAATCTTGAATATCTGTCACAAATACAACACCAGAGTCGAGTTTGAAAAGCGGAATGGTTCATTGATCCGCACATTCAACTTCAAATCGAAAAATCACGGTAACAGTTCGATCATGATCCTCATTCATCATCTGCCGTCCATGTGTCCTTAGACGAGGTTCTTGTGGTCATTTCCCATGTGGTGTGTGGTAAGACAACGAGCTAGTTTCGATCCGTCGAATGTTCACATAAAAGACAGCCAGACTGTTATAGTACCTGACGGAATTTCATACAGGAACAGTGTTCAAAGGTGTGAATTGTCATTTCTGAAGGAATGAAAGGAAAAGTAACTGCAATGCATTGTAAAATTTCATCTATTTATCAAATGCGGTTTCCTTTGCTGAACTGGAACTTGCCACTTGCTCCACATTTATACTGAAGGATGACAAGCGATTTTATGCATGGGCTGGATGGATTTTTCATTTAACGTTGTGTTAACCCTTCAACCGGGGCAATATCCGTATATATACCTACATTATTCAGAGATATGGAGACTGAAATTTTGTACAATTTCTTCAAAGGGCTTTATGTTTTTGTACGCCAGGAAAAGCCTGTCATTCCACACTCGTCTGGTTTATCTTGAGATTAAATGAATATAATTTAATCATTTGCCCCGCCTCTGCGTTTGATTGGTTGAAAGCATACAGCGTGAAAGTCGTCAAAATCGTATAAACCAAATCACGTAATGATTTGGAATGTCGACACGTTCGCACATCCTATCCAACTTTGAAGACCCTGGAAACCCCGCCCACTCAATCCAATTGTCACCGTGAGGGCGTGACGGCAGACTGATAGATGGATAGCAAGCTTGTAAACAAAGATCAATGATCGATTTTTCATCGCCTCCAGTCAGCAAGAATATAATGATAATTTCTTGGGAGCAATTGAATTTAATAAAATATACCGAAGTGGGAGACGAATAAAAGAGTTATGAGGCTTGTGCTGAACATTTTCGGTTTATATCGCATAAACCGAAGGAAAACAACAGTTATGTCTTAAAGATTTTACACTAAGAAGCAGAGACATTTATTATAAAGTGTGGTGGTTATTTGCAGTGGCGGGACTAGAAAGGGTGAACAGGGAGACTAGCCATACCCTTCCTCACCGAGACCTCGACCAGTCCATGCCAAACAATGAGTGTAAATTTCGCAACGTTAGGGTACTCTTGACTATTCTGGCAGTGCTGCCAAGACGAAGTGCAGAGGCAGAGCGTTCGTTTTCATGTATCAGGGGGCTTAACACTTGGCTCGCACGACAATGACATCTGAAAGATTTTCTGACTTAGCCGTTATTGCTATGCATGGATTCAACATTCACGTTGACAAGAAACTAGTTCTTGAAAAAACTGTGTCAACACATCCTCGAATTATGCAGTCTGCTTCTATTCTTTGTGAATAGAAAACCAACGTATTGATGCATGCCAAGTTCGTTTGTTTCACTCGTATAGGTCCAATATTGAATAAATAAGTGGTCAAGTTTCATCAAATTTTCTCTTTGTGGTCGATTGAAACGGATACATAACGAGGCACACAGAGCATATCCAAATCATATGAATTATGATTTGTAAAGTCATTACATACATACACAAATATAACTATAATCCTAGACCCGCCACTGATTTAGCACTGTCCACGTTACATCAAGGAGGGGGGGGGGGGGGGGCGTACACAAACGGGTCATATTCACTCAACCCAGTTGATTTAGGTTAAGTTTTAACCCATCTGATTTAAGATGAATTCGTCTCCACTGCACCGTCCACGTCTTACAAAGGAGATCCACGTTCTACAAAGAGCCGTGTGCTTTTTACCAAGAGGGCCTATGCCAGAATGTATACAGTGTCCATTTTTATCCGAGGAAACCCAGCTACTTTCGACCTTTTTTTTGCCGAGAAGCCTCATCTGCGATGGTTAGGAAGGTGTTTATTGAGTGGGCCTCGTCGTGAGAAGTACGTCCACGTTTACCAGGGAGGACATTCATATGCCAGTCACTATCCCAATAACGTCAATCACGTTTGATGAGGGAGGCCCTCGTCTGCAAAACGTGTTATAACGAGGGAGAGGGGGGGGGGGGGGGGGGGGGGCGTCTTGCTATTCACCAACTGTTTTCACCGAACTTGGGGAGGACGTGCATTTAAATTATCTTCAAATACACGATCGCTTTTACCGAGTACCGAGTATGTGTGTGTGTGTGTGGGGGGGGGGGGGGGGGGGGGTGAGTGAGCCTGAGAAGCCGTTATCAATCTTAGAGTGACCGCTGAAATTTTCGGCAGAGAAGGTGGTGCGCATGCTAGGCACTACGCATTCTAACGAGGGCTGGGGGGGGGGGGGCGGGGGGCAATGTCCAATCTAAAAAACTCATGCAACTGCGCTTCCTGCTTGCAAGAAACTCATCTTGTAGTTAGCTACCTCTCGACCTTACCTTCTACTTTTGTAAGAGGAAGCCCTTCTCTGCAAAGTACGGCCCGTGTTCTAATGAAAAGGCTCTCACCTGAAATGCACAGTTCGTGATCAAAATCGGCGAGGTTCTCGTCCTCCATGCGCTAAGGTTCAGCATGAAGGGGAGGACACTTCTCGAACGACACTCCTATAATTACTCTACTCGTTTTCCTGCTACCGCATTCTTGACGCTGTCCCTTCGCCGTGTGTAGGATGCCAGTTGAACATATCCGGAGTTAACATGGAAATGTTAAATAAAAAAAGTCCGATTTTCGGCTCAGATTTTTAAAAAGGTTCTCGTCCTCCATGCGCTAAGGTTCAGCATGAAGGGGAGGACACTTCTCGAACGACACTCCTATAATTACTCTACTCGTTTTCCTGCTACCGCATTCTTGACGCTGTCCCTTCGCCGTGTGTAGGATGCCAGTTGAACATATCCGGAGTTAACATGGAAATGTTAAATAAAAAAGTCCGATTTTCGGCTCAGATTTTTAAAAAAAATCTTCATCTTGAGAGTCTGGAGTGCCCATAATGAATAGTCCAAGTTAGGTCCCGGAATCATTTAAAAAACACTTGTCTGAGTGTGGAGGGGGTCTCAAATGCAACGTATGGATCGTGTATTCATAAGTTGGATTGTTCTTCACAAAAAACAGGACAGATCAGGTGTATCCGAAGTTCGGTTCGGAAGAGGTTAAATTATAGCCAAGTCCGCCCTAGTTATGGTTTACATTCCAATTAAACCCATACCTTGAGAGTCAGCAGTACCGCCAAAGGCAGATCTGACTCGTCTTGTCATTGAGGTGGGTTCATTTGGATTAACAACAGATATGCTCGGACGCGTCTTGTGCACATCCATGGTTCCCAGGGGTATGACAGGTAGGAAATGTCCGATTTTAGGCACGAAATAAAAATAATGATCGACGTTATCATAATTTGGGCCCTTTCGCATGGAAACCGGCCCATGCCGGCCCCTCGCGGAAAGACATTCGGTGTTGGTAAATGGATGGCAAATAAAAATAGTCCCATTTCAGGCCCGGATTTGAAGCCTCAGCATTGGCACTCGCACCCGTCTCATTTCCAGGACTGGTGAGTTAGCGATGAAATCGTGACCCTAGCTGACAAGGCAAAAGTCAATGTTTTTTAGGGCTGCACGGTAAATCGATAAACCGATATATAACGGTGTTCAAACCATTATTGATTGAATACTGGCGTAATTAGAAAAAATATCAATTAAATTATTTATCGTCATTATTTATTTACCCACAATTTGATTTTTTACCCTTTAAACCTTCGTTTCCTGGAATGGTATCGCCTTTGTATACACTTACAGTGAGCTGAGTCAGTCCAGTATCAATATATTCAGGGAGGATAAAATAATAACTGTAGGCTGCAGCCGTCCGGCTGCAGACTGCAGTTATTGTTTTATCACCAATGCCCCGTTTGTCGACCTATTATAATAAGGCACAAAATGGGGCGAAATTATGCTTTGGACCGAAAAATCGGTCCTACGGGTTCATGATGTCTCAAGTATTTTTTTACCTACAGTCCCGAAAGAATAATACCCCTTTACCGAAAGAATCGTCCGCATCACCCACGTAATATACAAATTGAGCATTCGAAAAAATAATAATAAAAATTATTATAAAAATTAAGTAATAAAAATGAACAAAACCGTATCAAACGACCACTCAATTAGAACAAGCTCGCCGAACTCATTCCAGTGAGGGCTCACATGATATGGGTTTACTGGTAAACAAATATTCAAAATAAAAAATTGCGATATCGTCTGCGTTGGATAAAAGGTTATTCAAACTTCACCATCATGGCATGCTGATTCCTTCCAACTGTGATGGCTCAAGTCCGGATTATGGACATACAGTATGTGGAGAGTGTATTATCACTAAATCACACACAAAGTGGAGATTCCACTTGAGCAATAATTATAAATTTGTTGCAGTGCATAACAAGCACAAGGAAACTTTCAGCCAATGGACCTTCGGATTAAAGGGTAAAACGCAGAGGTCTATTGGCTGAAACATAGTTTTTTGTCCATACGTTCAGAATTTGAAAGTGATACTTTGGGTGATAACTCCACTCCATGGGCGAGTTAGTTACAACCCACTCTCCATGTATGTTCAGTTATATGAACAGTCTTTCAATATACCGGTATACCTCGGGATTTTTTTAATACCGATACTGGTATTTATTTACCTTTGAATACCGTGCAGACCTAGCGGTTCTGTCGAATTTCTAAAGAAAGCCCATCGTCCACAAGAACGGTATAGATTTGACAACAATTTCAAAGGAAAGGTGAAAAAAATGTGTCCAAAATAACAACTCAATTTTCAATGAACCAAACTTCGAACAAAGGCCTGAATATGAGAACAATCATAAATTAACTGAACAAATTAGCCTGGAAGAGTTATGAACCAATAAGCCCGGAAGAGCTTACGGGTATAATTACAAAATGTAAGTCATCTTTGTCCACAGGAGAAGACGAAGTCTCCTACAGAATACTGAAACAGAGTTCCAACATCTTCTACTGTAGACTTGAAACAAGTTTGTCTGGATGGGACCAATGTAGTAAATTTTAAATAAATAAACAGACTAATAAAGATATAACACCCCTCTTTAAGGGCTTTTGTGGGTGTGTCTGTGGGTGTATTTTTGGGTGTGTGCTTGTGGGATTGTGTGGTGTTGTCGTGGGTCTGACCCCTAAGCAGTGGTAGCTAGGTACTGACTGTAGAAATGAGCAAATTACCAGCACTTAACATGTTATATTTACACCAAATAATATTAATACCCTATACACCAGTTAAACTCGGAAGCACTGTAGTGGACATTGGACTGTCCAGGACTGGTCCACTTGGAAAAAAAACCCCGTGTAACCGAACCGCTATGTTTTGTACTGGGTCACAATATATATTAAATCCCACATCGTCCCTCGACCCTGTGCACCTTCGGCGCACTGAAACTTTCATTCATGAAGTACATCAGTCTGATCATACATGCAGATCTGATTACAACTACCATCTGAAATGTGTCGGATTGTCTCCCACCTTCAGCATACATGTCTGTTTCTCGACAGATGGTTAACGAGGGTAAAAACTTCAAAAACAAAAAGAGTCAACCCCAAAACCCAAGGCTATATCAAAGCTGTTGACACTGAGCTGAAATGGCGAAAGTATATACTGAATATACACATATACTAAACACAAGCTGCTGCTTTGGGTATACCGGACACAGTCAAGCGATTATTATCACAAACGACTAATAACGGCATAAAGCCAATAATACCAAAACTATAAACAAAACAATTTTTTTTTGTAAAAACTTGAACACTGCTAGAACTGAAACCGTGTTGCTGGTACAAAATCCGGATACAAGCTGATGAGAGAACTATTTTCATCAAATTTTGCAGTGGTGTGTGTTGTGATACCCAATTAGTACTTCGTGCTTCATCCACACACCGATGTAACCTATAAATTACTAAGATACCTACTAAATACCGAGGGGCAATTTTTGACGATGGCTCGGATTAATTATATCTTGTATTTACTAGAACAAATCGACGGTTATATCACATATATTGCTTCAAAAGACTAAATTATATGTCTGCAAATATAATTAAACCTTTTAACCCTTTGAGTCTTTAATTATCCTGACGTTCAAACGTCACTGGGAATTCAGTTTCTTCAACGTTTTTCAAAATGCGCCGTCAAACGTCGGAAAGTACAAATAACAAGATATTTTTCACATCAGTGATTATCTGGTTGAGGGCTAGATTAGTTTTGGTGGTCTTAATTTGTCATTCAAAACTTGATTTATTACAAATTATTGGAGAGTGCCCACAGGCACTCTCCAATAATTCGTAATAAAACAAATTTATATAAACAAAATATTATTTGTGTTTGAATGAATGAAATATAAGCAAGGAAAGTGTTGGCTTTTGTTCTGGTATACTCATTTTTTTGAAAGCCCTGATAGTGGCTTCTAGCACTCAACAAGTTAATAAGTCTTGACAGCAGGATTATGTTAGTATTTTAAGCTGCGATAACATTTGGCTCAACGGTTGTCACTGAGCACTATCCGGGAGAAAATATGAATTTGAGGTTAAAACTTTAAAAAATCGAAAAATAATAACAAAACAAATGACCACAAAGTATCAACGTGCTGTTTGATTTCGTTTGTAATGGCACTTACAAAAGTATCAAAGGGTTAAATTAAACAAAAGATTTCGCACGTACAGAAGTATCAAAGGGTTAAAGAACCCTTAGTTGGGCTTACTTAAATATTTTCCTTTGTTTTTCAGTAGACCCCCATAATGTGTGTACATTCAATTTATGTTTATGAAATATCAGACTTGAGAATTGCAAGGTAAACTAATTTCCCTTTCTTAAAAAAACAACACTTTAGCACTTTAAATCCTTTGTCGATAATTCATTGAAAATATGATGGAATTTGGAAAGTACGAAAATGAATAAGGCCTAAGGGCTAAGGTCAGGTATTTTTTAAAAATTTCAGTGCCCCAACTTATCGGGTGGTCTAAACGAGGTGTTGAAAATGTTCAGACCAGAAAGAACTTGTTTTATGATTTCAATATTTTTCTCTCACTGACAAAAATGATCGATTATAAAAATCAGTCACCTATTTAGCTTTCGATTGGAGCAGGCCGAAATTTGGCGAAACAGCACTGAGTTGATATTTTTGATATTTGATATATATTTTATTCACCAGCATACAAATTTACAAACGACTAAACATAAAGTACATGAAATCAGAACATTTACAATATATAAATACAGTTGACACAAAATTACAAATCCGTCAGTACTTCATTCGTATACTGGTAGGGTAAGGCATAGCCAGATTGGCTGTCTTCCTGCCTTCCCTTGTGTAGGAAAGAGAAAGAGCATTGAGATATAAAAGAGGAAAATAGAGTGAAATAGATAGACGAAGGGGGTAGAAAAAATGAAGAAGTTCTAATGCAACATGGTAAATTCCCATTATCTTCTTTTAAGAACAGTGAATGACGGTGTTCGTCAGAGACTCCTCACCAAAGATATGCTGGCGTTTGTAAGTCAACCTTTATTTCACAAGCACTAAAGTCATATAAGGATCAACTAAATTAGTTCTGGCTGAAATTATACTCATACTAATTCTGGGCTTCATTCGAGACAAAAGTACATCAACAAACTAAAGCCTCTTGTTTTCGTGGAATTGAATTTCCGGTGAACGTTATTCACGCGAGAATTTGAAAGGCCGGCCCAACAAGTGAAAACTCCAAAGATGAAAAATTGAACTCAGCTGGCTGGAAAATATATGTATTTTCCTAATTTCTTTAAAAACACGTATATTTTTGGTAAACTTGTCCAAAATTACTTCAAGTATGAATATAATGTCGAAAAACCATAGTATGACGAAACATACGCTTTAAAAACATGAGTTACTGGAACGATAAAAATCGCCCGCAAATATATATGACCATCTGTGTACGAGGTTTTTAGCATGGAATATCTCGTAAATAGAGGATATGGAATGAGTGTTTTACTCATATAATATTTATGAAACGAGTCTAAGAATTTTCCGTTTTGGCGAGCCTCTGGCGAGCCCAAACGGAAAATTCGGACGAGTTTCATAAATAATATATGAGAAAAACCCTCATTTCATATTCTATTTATCATATGACACACACACGTACACATTAGCCCATTAGCCACTAAGTATGACATTTTAACCCATCACCTAATTTGAGTTGCAGACGGCACTTGGAAAAAACATCCTCGTATAACTAAAAATTTTCATTTTTTGCTTCCAAAACATAGGTTATGACCCCTTATTGGAACGAGCTCGTCGAGCTCGTTCCAATGAGGGATCATAACCTATGTTTTGGAAGCAAAAAGTGAAAATATAAAAAAAAATGAATGGCGTTTTTCTTGTATTGCGCGAGACGGTTTTTGCCGTTACGTTAGGTAAAAGATTAATACTAAAAACCCACCCTAAATAGGACAGATAACGTAAATTCTCCCTACTGAAATTGTGCAAATGTGACCCAGTTGTATTTTGTTTAGCCAATCAAATTGTCCAGTTTTGAAATTGACCAATGAAAGCTCCCAACTCTCGTTGTTTAGTGTGCAAAACATAACATTTTTGCATACAGTTTTTTCTTCTCACATCTATTGTTCTTTTGCGCGGAGGCACTGAACATTTGCGCAACGTGGAACATGTTGCCCATATGTTTTACTACCTAAAACACCGTCATTTGGGCAACTTTAGGTTGCCCAAATGTCATTTACATGAATATATATGAGCTCTTGAGTCGGAAGTTTCAGAATCAATGCAACGTTGATCAATGCATATATATATATTGTGCAAGAGTTATTTCTCTCTCCTAATTTTCTTTAAAAGTCTTATAATAACATACGGAAAATGGGTACGTTTTTAAAACGCGAATTCGGACCTAATAACAGACCTCGCTCATCGCTCATATTCTTTCATCTCTTCAGATAAAGACCGTCTCCGTAAGTGTGGAATGCGGGCCTTGTTTCGATTCCATACAGCGCTCCTTCCCTCTTCAAAAACAGTCCGTTTCTCACTATTAACAGTGCACCAGAACTGGCCAGTCCCGATAGAGATCCTATACCCAAATCCAGCAACACTGTATTCGTGAGAATGGGTAATGCTTTGGTGACCAGCCCTACCAACAATCTTAATAAACCTCCTTTCATTTTTAAATGATATCTCAATTGAGATGTACGCAGTTTTAAGGTCAATCCTCTTCGATTTCGATGCGCTTTTGCTATCCTTTTGATTTGCTCCGGTCTTGATGACTTAATTTCAATCTCACCCCTTCGCCTCGATTTTGGAATGCTCTACGAAGCTTGTCTTTTTGTCATTCAGATATGTTTTCGTTTTGTATGATGTATCTTGTCATTATTTCTTTAGGTAGTTTGATGTTTTTTATTTTTATTTAATTTATTTTTTTATTTCCTATTATGCATATAAAAAAAAATATTTGAATTAGAAAAAAAACATTGTTAATGTTTTTATAATATTTTTAGTTTATCTAATTTCCTATTATATATATAAAAGACTTGTTTTTAATTAAAAAAAAAGAAATACCTAAAAATTGTTTTTGTGAAATTAAAATTATTTCTATAAAAAAGGACTTGTAAAAGAAAAATTAGTTTTCTGGTAAAAAAGAACGTTTTTTTCTTTGTTTCTTCTTTAATGTTTTTCTTCGGGTGATCTAATCATTTCTGTTTGTTCGGTTCCTTAATTTCCTTTCACTTTACAGTGCAATGCTGCATTTCTACTCCCAAGCGTCCATTAAATGTTATATTTATATTGCAGAATATTTTCGTCGTTTGGTGGCCAGAAGCATTCTAATGACGAAATTGTAGTGGTAAAAAAGAACAAAACAAAAAAGAAATATCGTTCCTTTAATTGACCAATGGGTTTAATTCTATTTTCATAAATATCAGCACAGACAGTGCGCCAGCACCAGCGACTATATCATATATAGAGGATATGGAATGAGTGTTTTTCTCATATAATATTTATGAAACGAGTCTAAGAATTTTCCGTTTTGGCGAGCCTCTGGCGAGCCCAAACGGAAAATTCGGACGAGTTTCATAAATATTATATGAGAAAAACAAACACTCATTTCATATTCTATTTATCATATGACACACACACGCACAAATTAGCCACTTAGTATGACTTTTTAATCCATCACCTAACTTGAGTTGCAGACGGCACTTGGAAAAAAACATCCTCGTGCAACTAAAAATTTTCATTTTTTGCTTCCGAAACATAGGTTATGGCCCCTCATTGGAACGAGCTCGTCGAGCTCGTTCCAATGAGGGTCATAACCTATGTTTTGGAAGCAAAAAGTGAAAATATAAAAAAATGAATGGCGTTTTTCTTGTAGGTAAAAGATTAATACAATATAACCCACCCTAAATAGGACAGATAACGTAAATTCTCCCTACTGAAATTATGCAAATATGACCTAGATGTATTTTGTTTAGCTAATCAAATTGTCCAGTTTTGAAATTGACCAATGATAGCTCCCAACTCTAATTATGAAAATTATGAAAATGTGGCCCAGTTGTATTTTGTTCAGCCAATCAAATTGTCTAGTTTTGAAAATGACCAATAAAATCGACGAAAGGCTTTATTTATCACTGATTAATATGAAAACAAAATATCAAATGTTTTAAAGTGAACAAAATGGACGGGTCATATGATAAAAAAATGTGTGTTAAGTAAGGAGTTAAATACGACAATACTTGAAAAAAACCTGAATTACTAAACGTTTTAATTTTTTGCCCCGAAAACATACTTATGACCCATTATTGGAATAAGATCAAGAGCGCGTTCCAATGGGGACATAAGCGATGTTTTTGCGGCCAAATGTGGAGCAAATTAAGTTGACGATTTTCTGAGCAGCGATGGCCGGTCATGTGTGGATTACGTTAGGTGAGGGGGTAGGAGTATCTACTTTACATACATAACGATCATAAAATTCCATATCTGGTAAGTACTTTACCTGCAGAAATAACATATGCTTTTCCATTCGTGTTGCTGATCACCTCACCAGACATGTGGCAAACATTAGTTTCTTCGTCAAAACTGTATGAAATGCATTTCTTGTCGCCTGAACATAATATGGCGCATTCTATGAGGGATTTTGCAGACAGACTAACCATCACTGATTTGGCACAACCACCTTGATCTGTATATTTTGAAGTGTAGAATGTGTCTTTGACATTCAATGCCATACAAACCAGAATGATACCACAGTATATGAACAAGAATGTGTCAACTATACACTGAGTCAGATATGTCATTGTCGCTAGCTAATTATGAAATTTCCTTTTCGTCCGTTCTGAAAGCGTCTGCAATTATGTTCAAATGACGTGTTTACTGTCTCTTGGCTTGTTTTAGATGAATGCGAAGATCTTCAACAATAATGATGCCGAAAAATGCGTACGGGCAACGGCAATTTTTTAACGCATCATTAATGTTTCGGAGTGGGTTTGCTCTCCTACCTGGTCACACGCTTTTAAGGATAATTGATCATTGTAATGCATTATGCAGTAACATATCTGCGAGAGTTAAAAAGTCGAGTCCGAAAATCAATAAAATTTATGTAAATTACCTTTTCATCCAACACATGTAAATGGTGTCACTATCGCCGCCAGCTTTCGGGAGCGAACGGAAGCTTTCTATAAATAAACAATTAAGAATTGAATGGAATTTTTATAATCTTTATTGGAGTACGAAGTGTGGGAATGGGTACAAATTATGTATGAATCCCGAAGGATTCATACATAATTTGTACCCATTTCCACACGTTCATACTCCAATAAAGATTATAAAAATTGCATTCAATTCTTATAATTACATTCCGTAACTGTTTAAACTACTTTTTACCAAACAACAAAGCAGAAAGACGAAAAAAAAACATATACGAACGAACGAGGCGAAAAACCACTCTCACACAAAAGACAAAGCGCACAACTCTGGGTTGAGGGCCGGTTTTCGGCATTGACCCAAATTTGTCAAATTGCCGTCTTTCGCAACGAAACTTGGAAGGTTCAAAACAAATTATTTTACATATTAGTAAACTATATTCACTGATCACTGCGAGAGGCGCTAAAAGTTATAAACTCGCCCAAACACCACACGAATTACATTCTGTCAACTGCGCTCTATTATAAATGCGGGTCAAAGTTCGACCAAATGTATTCAATGGAAAATGAATTACATTTGGCCATGACGTTTTCATCCAGCTGACCAATGGGAATTGAGTATTTGGACCAAAAACGTATAACTACATTAACAATGTAATTATTAATTAACAACAAGGGGAGCTCGGTGGCTCAATAGGTAGAGGTGCAGGCTGCAAGCCGAGGGGTCCTCGGTTCGAATCCCACCTGCGGCAACCGCGTTGTGTCCTTGGGCAAGACACTTCATCTCCATTGCCTGCGTGGGGGCACGATGACGCCGTGTACTCAGGCGTACTGCACGTTGATGGTGCGCATGTCTTCAACCAATCTAACCCTGCCTGTGCTGCAGTGCGGAGTTACGATGTTGGGGAGTTGGCAGCTGCTCGTCGTTGCTCGGTGGTTCTCTCCGGGTACTCCGGCTCCCTCCACCCGTAAGACTGTCGCGGTCATGATTAGCCATTGTGCATAAATATGTGACCTTAAACACCAATAAATAAATAAATTAACAACAAACACGTTCTAGATAAGTCATAGTCGCAAGCCAATTATGAAAGTTGTTCCCTTTTACTGTCCTTTAGCTAAAAGATGTATGCGAAATATTTCGACAACAATGATGCCCGGTAATTACGTCACTTGTGTGTCTCGCAGAAGGTTTACCGCCTACTTGGCTTCTCGTTTATAAAGATAGAGCCGTTGATAATTGTCATGCAGTTTTTAGTTCTACGTGTAGGTGAGTGCAAAGCTCTCGAGTCGGAATTTTCAGAATCAATGCAATGGAGATAAATTAACGGCAGTATTCGTTCAGAGACGGACGGGCCATACGGTCCACAGGGAAACTCCCTCCCCCACCCTCCTATTGGGGTCCTTCTGGGGTTCCAAAATTGATGCACCCCAACGTGTGGGTGCATGGAATTTTGTGATAATTACCTATAGGCTATCTGGATCTGATTGCATAGACTGCCGGTATACCGGAATGCTCTCTTTGTGGACTGCCATCGGCAGTCCTCATAGAGACATTTCGACATACCATTAGCCTAGTCTGCATTTGGTCGCTCAGATGCAGGACAGCAGCGTCTTTTAGTTCGAAAAATCAGAATTTTATACGGTCACAGGCTTCCTCCCATTGGTTCATTTCACAGTATGTTTTCTTGGGCCAGTCCGCCCATATATCGGTTATACCCCAACTAATTTGGGATTTAAAGAATTTCGCTTCAAAATTATTACTCTACCAGCAAAAGTATGCTCGAGGGAGGGTGGGAGCGCGGTGGCTCATTGGTACACTATTGGACTTCTGTGCTAGAGGTCTCGAGTGCGATGGTGCACATGTCTTCAACCGCTGTAACCCTGCTTGAGCGGAGCTTGAACATAGAATGTTGAGGAGCTGACAGTTGCTCGTCGATGCTCGTTGGCTCTCCCCGGGTACTCTGGCTTCCTCCACCCGTAAAACTGTCACGGTCACGCTTAGCCATTGTGTATAAGTATGTGACCTTACACGCCAATAAATAAATAAATAAATAAATAAATAAATAAATAAATAAATAAATAAATAAATAAATAAATAAATAAATAAATATAAATGCTCGAGGGATTTTCTTTTTTTAACAGGCGGATGGGTGGCGGCACCGAGAAAATGAAGCATGAAAAATTAAATTTGAATCGATTTTTCGTTACTTCTCGGGAATTTGGGTGATCGATATAGAATTTTGAATCCTTCACTGAACGTGAGTTAGACTCGACTGAACACAACTGGGTTGCTGGAACGCTAATGTTTGCTAGACCGCCGCCTTCTCAGAGTCGGCGTAAGTTGATGTAAATAGAGAGTAATCATTAGTTAGTTTAAACATATTTATTTGCCAACAAAAGCATAGCAAAAGGATTGGAGGACAAGTGCTCAACACTTAGCAAACCCTCCTCTCCATTACATATAACATTTAATATTATAATTATTGTAATAAAGGTAGCAATTAAATAATGTACAAAACTTTACAAATAGATTTACTCTGATATTTTCTGCCAAATAAAAATAGGCAAGAGAGAGAGAGAGAGAAAGAAGAAGAAAAAAGAAGAAGTAAGGCTCACAGTGAAGGGGCAGAGATTTACACTGATAAATGTTGCTCAAACTCCTACGGAAGTGTTCCATTACAATGGCTAAACAAGAGGTCGAAGACAAACTGCAGCGCGGACAATACGGCAGCCTAGAAGGCACTCAATGACACTAAGAAATGCTCTTACCTGGATATACTTAAATGGCATTTCCTTTACAAGAAGCTGCCAGTAAGGGTTGAAACACTGATGGTGTTACGGTGAAGACATTATTGAAATTTTCGTCGATGATCTAGTTTGCGAAGCGGGATGAATCACGAATATATATTTGAACACATTTAAATAAGATCTCATTTTCATCATTTGTTAGCGAAGGGATACCATACAGGAGTGGACTGATCTCTGTGATGTGATAATGCTGTATGGTTTGAAAAAGCTCAGCTCTAATGTTATCATATGTAGAGCAAACCGTGAAGAAATGCCAGGCATCCTCAAAATATTCTCCACATGAGCAGTAAGGGGTTTCAGATATATGATTTCTGTACTTGTGTGCATTGAGGTCACTACATTCATTTCGAATCATGCTATGAAGAATGTTAAGTCTTCGTTTACCAACATTGAAGTATAACGGCAGGCTGTAAGTTGGCGGCACTAATTTTCTTCTAAATTCAAAAATTGACATAGAGCTTTTAACTTGGTCGGGTAGAGTATTCCAAATCTCAACACATGATGGGATAAAAGATCTTTTCAAAAGTTTCGTACGAGTTCGACATGGGATAAAATTGGATGCTCCCCTCAAGTTGTATGGAGAAATTTCACTAAATCGAGGAGGCAGCAATTCTACAAGATAGTCAGGTGCAGTGCCATTAATGATTTTGTAAAATACACACATTTTTTTGATGTATCTTCTGTCATCGAGACTTTTCCAACCGAGTTCAAGCAATAATGTTTGCCTGGAAACGGATCTTGTCAATCCACTAACTATTCGAGCGGCATTATAATGTATGTCATCAAGACGCTTTAACAAATAAGCGCTCGCACACCCTCTAACTGGGCTTGCATACGCCAAGATAGGTAATATAAATGACAAATACATACGTTCAAGTGTTTTCCTATTGAGGGTGTATTTTAGTTTTCTGAGTTGAGATAATCTTGAACATGCCCTTCTACAAATATTATCAATATGATGGTCCCACGACAGGTTACCCTGTAGGGTGATCCCTAAATGTTTGTGTTTTTCTTCACACGTGAGTACTGTGTCGGAAAAAAACAATATCTGGGCAGAAAATGTCTCTTTGAAGGGTGAACTTTACTAAGTTTGTTTTGTTAGCATTGAATTTAACAAGCCAATTATTAGCCCAAATGTTTATCTGGCGTAAGTCTTTGTTTAAGACATTGCCTACTTCGTATGCTGAAGGTGCGCTTTTGCTGAGACACGTGTCGTCTGCAAATAGTCTTGCCAGGGATTTTAAATTGTCTGCAAAATCATTGATATACACTAAGAAGAGAAAGGGACCAAGCACTGAGCCTTGCGGGACGCCTGCTTCGATGGTTCCGTAACCGGAGTAACTCTTGTTTACTAACACTCGTTGTTTTCGGTCAGATAAGTAATCACCGAACCAGCGAAGCAGTGTGCCAGATACTCCATAGCGTTCGAGTTTAAACATCAGTCCACGATGCCACACTCTATCAAAGGCTTTCGAAATATCACAAAATACACCACATGTGAACTGCCTGGAATCGACACTATCACACAGATTATAATAGACTTCTATCAATTGAAAAACTGTACTATTTTGATGGAGAAAGCCAGATTGATACTTATAGAAAAGGTTATTATCGACAAAATGCTTGTGAATATATTTGAAAACAACTCTTTCCATAATTTTGCCAACACACGATAAAAGAGATATTGGCCTGTAATTGTTCGCATCACCTTTCTTAAATAGTGGAATTACATCGGCCAGTTTCCATTCGCTAGGAAATATACCACATGATAAAGATTTTCTGAACAGAAGAAATAACGGGGAGCAAATGGAATGTTTTGTTTCTCTCAAGAGCCGGTGACCAATACCATCATGTCCACTTGACTTTTTATGTTGTAGTGATTTTATTATGTTGAATATATCTACTTCGGTAAATTCTATATCTGTTACTAAGTTACCGCATCTGGTCGCGAAGGGTGGTAGGTCATCTTTTTGATTATCTAAACTACTATTTTTCAAAAAAAGGTTATTCAAAAGTTCCGCTTTTTCTCCATCATCGTCGACAATTTTAATTCCAGATTCAGTTGTAAGTTGTAAAGGTGGAATAGACGTGTTTTCCATCAAATTATTCATAAATTTTTTCACAATATGCCAGAACTGACTGGAGTTGGAATTAGAATCGGCAGTTAAGGATTCATCTACTTTATCAAAAAATCTTTTTCTTCGCTATTTTTTTCATGTTATTTACTTTATTTCTAAGAGATTTATACTTTTGCCACGAGGCGATGGTCTTTAATTTCAATGCAAAACTCCTTGCTCTGTCTCTTTGACGAATTGTTTTTCTGAGAGTATTGTCAAACCACGGTTTGTCGTTTTTCCAAATTGTCACCTCATATCTCGGTATACAAGCTTTTGCTAGTTCAAGAAATTTACGTTGAAAGTTATCCACAGAAAGGTTGATATTGTCAGGTTCACAGATAATGGGTTTCCAATCAGTTTCATGTATTAATTCATTTAATCTCTCAAAATCTGCATTATTGTAGTTCCATACACATCTTGTGGTACAAGATAATTTTGGTCGAGTTTGATTTAAAATTAAAAACGTCGCTTTGTGATCAGAAAGCTCTAAGTCAATGGTTCCAGAAAATATATCGTCAACGGTGTCACTTATAATAATTGGATCGAGTAAAGTTTGACTTCTCTGTGTAATTCGCGTCGGTTCTTTTATAACATTTTTCATGTTTAGACTTGTTATCATATTGTGTAACGGGACAGTACATTTTAATAAGTCGCTGTTTGAGTCTCCAGCAATTATTACTGAAGGGTTTAGGGTTAATGCTTGCTCCGTCTTTTCGCGGAGATTGTCCCAATAATTTGGGGTACACAAATTTTCTGACCTATATGTGACACATAAAAGAAATCGTGATTTCGTACCTACTTCAAACCATAATATGTCATCGTCAAACTGTAGACTGTGTAGTGGGTTAAAAAATAAATTGTCAGAGAAATATACTGCGACACCGCCGCCAAACTGATTTCTATCACGCCTAACTGGGGTTTGAAATCCGGATATACAAATATCATTTGAGCAGACTGAGGAATCAAGGTGAGTTTCTGTGAAACAAAGAATGTCATATTCATCTACTAGATCATTTAAGGGGACGTCCAACCTAACTTTGGTCAAATTTCATGTAATTTTCTTTCAAGTCTAAAAAAGGCCCAAAATGAATAACCCCAATAAATTATATACCAAAATGCTTGGAATGAAACATAGAACATGTGGAAACTGAAATTTGCCATGGAACTGCTGCCATGTATAAATAGCACCACCTGAAAGTCTGCTATGGCATAAGTAAGAGAACAAAATTTTTACAATAAAATACCTCAAAATAAAATAACAGCTGTATTCTATAAACATTTAAGTACATACTCGAAGAAATCTTTTCCTAATTCATGAAAGTAATGAAGATTGAGACCAAATGTTATAAGTGGAGTGCTCACTGATTGAAGGCAGACATTTTCTTTTGTTTATGTTTTGATTTGGGGAGTTCAACAAAGGTCAACTTGAAGGAGTCCAGCAGAAGAAGTATGGAAGGACAAAAGAGTGTCTCCCAATATCAAGATGTATGTGTTACAGTAATGGTTTGGAAAGAAAATATGATATTCTCCTATGTAGAATGCACTGCAAAGTCATACGTTGTAGTTGAATAAATATATTTACAAACCCCTTGCACTGTAACCCATTTTATCCCATGCATCAATTTGATAGTGATTAAATTGTTAAATTTGTCTGGTTTATCAATAAGTACATTAGCTTTGTTTAACTCTTGGACACCAATACACTCATGATATCTGTTGGAGAAGAAATAAGGGTAACTGTAACCTGTCACTGCAATAAACCATCTAATGTACTTAAAAGTACATTGTTATTCAAAACACATCAAATCAACCTTACATAACCATTATTGCACGTACTTTCCCTAAGGAGGCTTACTGACATATTGAGATCAGAAGGGCACATCCAGAGGGTCTCACATATTTTTTTCAAGAACGCAGTACACAAAGCAATCCCCAAAAGATGACAAGTGAGCTCCATTTGACACCGAAAATTTTGGGGGTGGGGGGGTGGGGGTGGGGGGGGGGTGGGGCTCTCTTCCTTGTATGACTCTACCTCCGGCACTCAAGGCATATGCCTTTTTTCTCAAAGTTTAACTCTTTTTTTCTTTTTGAAGATCCTGGCCACACATGTTCCAAACACTATCAGACAGGTAAACCTCCAAATAAGTGTATCTGCAAAAATCATGTTACATTGCAAAACATTCTTTTTAGAGTTTTAGTTCTGGACCTTTCATGCTTCTTACTTCCAACTATAACACTTAATTTATCGATTCATGGGTGAATAGAAAAGTCCTGCCATAATCAACATTTTGAGTTCCATAAGCCTTCAAAACAGCTCCAATAAAAGTGTCAAACATCAGATTGGTGGCTTTATACAGAATATTCATTAGGTTGTTGCTTGATAAGTAATAGGAACAAAATCTTCACAAGAAAATTCTGCAGCAATACAATTGAGGGTACTAGCAGGCACCCTGCAACAAATTGTAACAAATCAACTAGTTATAAACAAAATTTTCTAACTCAAAAGAGTGAAAAAGTACCACAACTCTGAAAAAATGTGGGAAGAAACACATGCTACAGCAGCTACACAGGCATTTTTCTCCATGATGCTCGATCACAAAACCAAATATCCTTCAAATTGGAGTAGCAATGGTTGAGATACAAGGGGGAATGTTGGTACATGCAATGATGAATGGGTAAGACTAAGATTAAGAGGACAGGGGGTCACCACTGCACGGCCCTAGATGCACCTTTGATTTTCCAACTTCCACTAAGTTCCAGGTCTGGGGCATAATAATCGCAACACACCCAACTTATCAGTTCATAATTTCAGTTAAATAAAAGAAATTATCAATTTGAATTAAATATTAATAGATGATGTAAAAATATTTGGCTTCCTTCGCCTTCTCGTACTATTTAATTACCACAAACAATATCAGTTTGATGCCGACAAACGAAACTGAACGCATGTGGTTTGATTAAAAAGTAACTCGGCATGAATAATGAAGAAATTGCGAATATTTCGTGTATTTCATTTATTTAAAAGCCAATTGCAGCTAATATTGACCGTGCATTCGATAATTCGTTTCGGTTTTGACCACACGGCCACGCTGACACTCCGTGACAGCGGTTATGTTTATTGTGATATGCAAATTGGGGGATGGTTTCCGGTGAAGGAGATTTGTCACATTTGTCAGTGTAAAACGATAAAAAAAAACCACTGATCGACGCTTGTATTACTATGGTTGGTTGGAAGAAAAAACTAAATTCTCAGCATCGTCCAAGCGCACCTTATTTAAAAGCACGAATGCATCATTTTCAACCCATCTTCAATCGGTCCTTTGCAGACATCAAACATCCCCGTCTTCAAATTCCATGGTTACTAGGACGTAAATAACTTCGCAGCGACAGGGGGAAATTAACACACTCAATATAGTTCCAGGTCACTTGGAATATACTTCGTGAAAAAGTGATTTCTGAAGCATTCTGCTTACTTTGTTATGAATATTGCCTTATTTTATGTGTATCGTCCCGATTTTATACACTCGGTTATTTTTTTTACAAGTGGTTCATGTTGTCTTTCTAGTGCGCAATTATTCAGATTTTTTGTCAACAAAAAAGTTCAGACGGCCTGTAAACACGAGAGGGAATTTCGAACCATATTTTGCAGTTATGACATTAACAGCTCAAGTACTTGCTGTCACCTGTTTGCAAATACGCTCATACATTGTCTCGAACAAATAAAGGGCGTGATCACGTCCTTGCATTCTTACGATTGCCCAAATTGAGTATTTCTGCAAGAACCACATCGTAATCACATGACCGGAAAAACATCGTTGAAACATGGCCACATCCGGAACATCAAAAATTTGTGTTGATGTTATTACATTCAAACGTCAAAACCCACCAGAGTGTGTGTCAAAAAAATGCTTTCTCCGAGTCTGTAGTATGTTATCATTATATTGAGGACAAGGCTTTCGAATTACCGATTATTTTGTGGTTTTACCGGTTCGTTACTTATGCCATTTGCAAATTAATCTTCTTCAAAATCCTAAAATTCACTTTTTTTCCTGAAAAAAATTATATGTACCTTTTCTATGCACTTTACTCATTATTTTGATATATAATTTGCCTTTCCTTACTTCTCTTATCTGTTTCTGAGGCATTGGGAAAAATGTCAAAAAATTGACCAAAGTTAGGTTGGACGACCCCTTAAGACATCTATTTTGTTACGGATGCTATTTATATTATAATGAAATAATGCTTTTGTATTATGCGACATTTCACTATTAGTTGTGGAGGGACCCGGATTTTGTTTTACATCTCCGGACAGTATAAGAAGGACACTTAAAACAAATACGACCCCAATCAAAAGAAATGGGATTTTTATATTTGTCAGCCCCCAAATCTTACAAATAAGACGGTGATTTTCGCTTCGCTGAAAACATGAGGGGCAGCAGGCGATGTTGTAGAAAAGACCCACGGTAATACGATATTGACCCAAGTCACCCGCCATGGAAGATAGTTATTGGGTCGTTCTCGAATAGTGGCCACGAGTAATAGTGGCCATGAGTAATCGTTTGACTGGACTGGTTACGTGAAATAATTCATGAGAGGTGAGGGACGTTGTGCAAACACGAGTGAGTGAATGCGCACGAGTGTTGTACAATATAACCCCTCGCCTCGAATGAATTTTTTCACTTAACCAGTCCAGTCAAGCGATTACTCTGTTTATTACTTTTCATTATTAACGATAAGTATATTATTTAACCCTTTACCTAACATAACGGTCAAAAACGGCCAGCGCTATTCTCAAAAATCGCCAAATATTTTTCATTATTTTTTCATATTTTGACTCTAGAACATAGGTTATTGCCCCTCATTGGAACGAGCTCGTCGAGCTCGTTCCAATGAGGGGTCATAACCTATGTTTTTGAGACAAAAATGAAAATAATAGTTATTCAAGAATTTTTTTTTGCATGTGTCGTCTGCTTTTCATGGAGGTAACGGGTTAAAAAAAAAAAAAAAAAAAAAAACACCCACGGCAAAGCGTCTTCGTTTGCGCGCACGGATACATGATGTTTGCTACATGTAAAAGTGTGTCTTCACCGCCGCCATCTCCGAGCAGGTGTACGTTACTATAAATAATAATAATCAACAATGAAATGTTCTCGAACGTTTTTAATTTCCCAACACCTCGTAATCGCCGATCGCTTTTGAAGAATATACTATTGGTACCAACATAACTGGTACCGGGACGGGACAGACTCTGTCCGGGCAAAACCGCTACCTGTACAGGAACACATCAACAATTGGGTGACATATCGGGAGTCAGATGGGAGAAATTCACATTTAAACTTCCCCAGTCCCGAAGTTCGCAAGGCAAACATGGCATCGTGCCGATTATTCTGCGGCGACATCAAAGAATCTCAAATGAATTGGAATTGAAAGTCATTGCCTTTTAAAATCAGCTCTAAAATGATCCAAAATTTGTTCATTCGTGTGTTTTGCATCCGGATATTTTTCAAATGCATTTTTAACTGATTTAACACCTTTATCAATATCAATGTTCGTATACATACTGTCGATATCCAAAGTAGCCAGAATTGCATTTTTCGATATTTTCAATTTAGAAATTTTGGACAGGAAATCCACTGTATTTTGTAAATAGCTCGGATGTCTCTTTGCTATAGGTTTCAGATGATAATCAATTAGTTCCGAGATCGCATAAGATTACGAATTACAATCTGAGACAATTGGTCTCCAGGTGGAGTTAAGTAATCCGTCCATGAAGAACGGCCCTTGTGGATCTTTGGTAGGATATAAAATTGTCTTGTTTGAGCACCGAGCTTAGCTGTTAAATTTGTCAATTGTTTTTTAGTTACGTGACCTTCGTCGAGGAGAAATTTTAAGATCTTATTGAATTTTTCGATATTACTAGGCCAAATAAGTGAATTTATTTTCTTATAATGTTTAGTATTGCCGAGTTGTCTCATGGCTTCCTTTATATAATTATCCCGAGATAGAACAACTACCGACCCATCTTTATCGGCTGGTTTAATTACTAATTTCTTATTTTTTCGAAGTTTCGTGAGGGCTCTCCGTTCACCAGCTGTTAAATTGTCTTTATCGGAGAGTATGTTCATGCTGAACACCTTTTGAATGATTCGTTTGCTAGCCTCAATAATTTCGGGACCTACTTCGCTATTTGGAGGTGACCAACCAGATGATTCTGTAAAAGGAAGTTTCCGACCGCTGAAGTTTCTAAACGGTCTTCTAATTTCATTATTCTAAGAAAATTACAGTTATACGATGACACATTTATCTGGTGCGTGCGTGCGTGCGTGCGTGCGTGCGTGCGTACCTGTGAGTGTGGGGCGGATCGGGGGATTAAGGTTTCCCGTATACCGCGAACCGTCATCCGCTCCACTTGGAACCAATCAGGCAAGCGCCTCACGCCTTACATCAACTGCTCTGTTCAAATCTTTGCGTTCCATGAAACTTGGTACTAGCGAGGAGATTACAGTAACAGTTTTTGCTATGAGTGCCTTATATTAACATTTGGCCGTTGACAAGCACCTGCCTATGGCGCTGAGTTGCGCTTAGGAATATAGAGATAAGGTATTAACCATCGGATCTCCATAACTGATGAATGTATCAAGCTACACGGCTTACAGAGAGGAGGTAGATGATTTAAAGGATTTGCAAATCGTCACAGGGCGGCATCTGTCTGAGAGTACTGCGATCATAGGGATGGACGGAGAATCTTGACCGAATCGCGACTGGGTCGAGTACATGGCAAAATTATCCTTTTGCTATCGTCTTCACAACAATGTGGGACTCCACCCGTCAGTGACGAAACGCGACTCCACTCGTCAGGGACGAAACGCGACGACGTTGAATCTTGGATGCTATTTTACCGTCTGTCCTACGTGACTGGCTCCTCACTTTCACCCATGTGATTTATGAAGTCTCGACCCGCTCGCGTATAAGTGTGTAGCGCGACCTGATCACTATTTGATTCGGACCTGTCTCAAAGTCTGCTTCTTATCATGTTGTATTTTGGGAAAACTAGAGGATGACCACCCAGACCTCAGACCCTCTATAAACTTACACAATGAGAGGTAATCTGGCCAGAGTACTTAGTGTCGCCATCTACAAACAGTGCATATGCAGTTGTAGGGTGTTTTACATTATTTTTATTAACATTGCTAGGTTGGTTTGTTTGGTTTGTCTCATTTCTGCAACATGTTGCCTGTTTCCATTAGAAAGTCAAGCTCTGATTATCTCCCTTGATATGCAGTCCAATATAATCTTCCGCCGTGCCGGTGGGACCTCCCGTCCTGAGACGAGTGGGGTCGCTGTTCCTCTATTACATACATAAGTGGAATATGTGCATCGACACTTGAAAGGTTAAGACGGAAAGTATGTCTGGGGTGTGTCCTGCTTTTTCTACTTCTGTATCTCCATCTTGTCTGGTGGATATATAGTAGTAGCTCATCCGCGTTGCGTCCTTGGGCAAGACACTTCATCTCCATTGTCCGCGTGGGGGCACGGTGGCGTTGGGTACTAAGGCGTACTGCACGTCGATGGTGCACTTGTCTTCAACCAATGCTAACCCTGCTTGTGTGGAGTTAGTATGTTGGGGAGCCGACAGTTGCTCGCCGTTGCTCGGTGGTTCTCACCGGGTACTCCGGCTTCCTCCACCCGTAAAACTGTCACGGTCATGATTAGCCATTGTGCATAAATATGTGACCTTAAACACCAATAAATAAATAAATAAATAGTAGTAGCTGCTGGCATTAAATCACAAACTTGTCATGCGTGAAGCTCAACAACTTCTCACTGTTACATTTTCAACCCTTTACCCAACGTAACAGCCAAAACCGACCAGCGCTATTTTTAAAAAATCGCCTATTAATTTACATTATTTTTTTATTTTTTGTCTCAAAAACATAGGTTATGGCCCCTCGTTGAGGGGTCATAACCTATGTTTTTGAGACAAAAAATGAAAAAAATAAGTTATTCAAGAATTTTTTTTGCAAGTGTCGTCTTCTTTTCATGTTAGGTAATGGGTTAAAACAACCCATCTCCCAAACTTCTACGACACCCTGAGGTCATATTTGTTGGCTTCTTCCCGCCTGTATCTGAACAATTTAGTTTCACCAGTCATGTAACCATCATTTTAAATTACGGAATATCCACCTTGTGTAAATACTTTTTTTTACTTCGTTTCAGCAGTTCACTCTCTATATCCATATATAGATGTTTGACAATTATCTTGTACATATTACTTACCTTCACCTCCTTCTGTCTTATGCAGACTTTTCTTTCATGTTTTAGTATATCGCAAGGCATATACTTGACCACAACCGTCAACCCAGGCCACCTTAAACGCAATCAATTATTCTGCTACATGTGCACATGATTTATACCTGCATTGGAGTATTCGGTCTATCTCTCCAATATTACAAATATTATCATAAACAGATTTCATAATGTGTTACATTGAATTACTCAGGAAAATTACTTTCAATCTTACAGTATAAATATACTAAAAGGAAAAAGAAACGCAGAGCAGTTAAATTTAGAACATGGCGGCCAGCTACTGACACACGAGATTTCTGCTCCCAGTGTTTCAGTGATTTAATAGTGTAATTTTATACTTCTTAAGTTAAGGATAGTATGGTTAGCTTTTCAAGACAGTGGGTTTAACAAAGCAGTGTCTTTTACTGATGCCAACATGACTGGAGATGCTGTATTTTTGCGATCTTTTAGAGAACCTAACCCACTTGAAGGCTCTGGGATGTGATGACGTCATGAACTGGATATAATTGTACTGTTCACAATAGTAAATTTGAATTCTAATCACGTCCTAATATACTAAAGTGTTATTTTTTATTCACAATGTCGGGTCGAGGATATGCTGCCAAAGGAGGTGCAATTGCAAAACCTATTAGACAATTATCTTTTCCAAAACTGGACTCCAAGACGAAAAAGCGCGATTCTGACAAGATATCACCACTGGAGAATAGAACACAAAGAAGACGAGCTGGGTCATTAGAGAATCTACCTGTTCTCACAACAATAGACGAAACGTCAACAACTTCAGGTGAGCACTGTTCAGGATCCTTGCCTGGTGATATTCAACAGAGTGCAATAATAAACATGACCGACATTGTGCTCAACACAATGACCCAGAAACCGTTCATTGATAAACTTTTGCCACATCTTCCAGTACACGATTCTAGTGAACCTGCCAAAATTGACACCATCCTGGCTAGTATCATGCAGCTACAAAATCAAATGACTGAATGATCCACGGTATCTATTCCAGAGTCGATAGAGAATGCCATGGATAGGATTATGACAACCCACATAAAACCCCTTGAAGAGGAAGTGAAGCATCTTAATAGCGAAAATAAGGAACTCAAAAAACAGATAAATTCCTTGAGTGCGCGTCTAAAAAAATCCGAAACTGACATAGAGCGTAAGATGGACGATCAGGAGCAATATTCTAGACGGAATTGTTTGGTTTTTCGAAACGTACCGGTTAACACTCAAAGTGTAAGCAACATTAACAAAACTACTGATAAAATTGTGCTAGACTTATGTAACTCTCAGTTGAGAACTCCGGTTTCTCTAAATGACTTGAGTAGATCACACGTACTTGGGAAAGTGCGTACGGTAAATAACAGAAAGAGTTGCAACATTATATGTAGATTTGTCTCATACCGACACCGTCGTTCTGTCTACACGAACAAGAAAGAACTGAGAAACAACCCAGATAAAATCTTTATCACCGAATCCCTGACAGAGCGAAGAGGCACTATTGTTTCGAAGCAATCCTCCCTCCGTAAGGATAAGAAGATATTCTCCTTTTGGACCAATGCTGGTAGGATCTTTATGAAAGAAACTCCGGATGATGCTCCTAGACTCATTAACCATGCAGACGACATTTCCAACTTTCTGTAAAACAATTCTTACTTTTTGGAACACGAAAACCTGTGAACATTAGAACTGAGTAAGTAACACTTCATCCATCCATCCATCCATCCATCCATCCATCCATCCATCCAATCCATCCATCCATCAAACCATTATTCTGACAATAGAACTAACACAGTTTGTGCGAAATAGGACTCAGAGTAACTTTTCATCCATCCACCAATCTACCCATCCATCCATTCTGTCACTCATTCAAACATCATTTTGATGTTTGAGTGTATGTGTGATAAATTGCATGACTCAATGTGCATCTTTTCTCCAAAATAACATATGTTTGTAAATAACTTAATTTCTGTTTAATTCATTTGTTCATTCATTCATTCATTCTTTATTCATTTCATGCATTTTATACATCTAAATTGCTGTACTCCTTACTACATTAATTCATTCATCCATCATTCGTGTAAAATTTGTCACTGTATATGACATACGTCCACCTGTACGATTTGACACTATACGAACCCATCCATCCATCCTTATTCATCCACTCATCCATCCATTCTTCCTTCCATTTATCCCCTTCCATCCATCCTTTATTTCGAATTATTGGACTAGCATACTTTGTGTGAAAAAGGACTCAAAGAGTAACATTTCATCCATCTTTCCATTCACCTGACACCTATTCATCCACCCAACCATTCATCAGCTCATTCACTCGATCACCATTTTGATGCTTGAGCTCATGTGTGAATGATGGCATGACTGAATGCGCTTCCTTCCTTCAAATAACTTCAGTCTGTAAATAACTTAATTTCCGATCAAATATCTATCCATCCAACCTTCCTACCATCCATTTTTCCGACGTAAAGGACCAGCATAATTCGTGTGATGTAGGACTCGGAGAGTAACATTTTATCCATCCACCCATCCATTCATCAACTCATTCATTCGAACACCATTCCGATGTTGGAGTGCGTGTGATACAGATTGCACGACTCCATGTGCTTCTTTTCTTCAAACAACATCTGTCCATTTATTCTTTGAATGTGTGCATGACTGAGTGGGATGACGAACAGTTGATCACTGGTTTGTTCGGACTCTCTCTCTCTCTCGCGTTCTCTCCCCTATTTTTTTCAACAGCCTTGCAATTAAAAGCTTTATACCAGAAACGAATAGAAGTACCCATATGTATTAAAATTGGTTCTACTGAATGAAATGTGTCTAAATTATTGTATTTTGTAATATTGTTTGATGTGTATTTTCATTCATTCATTCATTCATTCATTCATTCATTCATTCATTCATTCATTCATTCATTCATTCATTCATCCATTCATTCATTCATTCATTCATTCATTCATTCATTCATTCATTCATTCATTCATTCATTCTATGTATCAAATTATTGTACTTCTCATTTCATCCATTTAATTTCATTCATTCATATTGCAAATTTCATTCCACCCATTCGTCCAACCGTCCATTCATCCATCCATCGTCCATCAAATCTTTTTATGTATCATTTCAGAAAATGATTTGATAGATGAGGGATGAATGTGATATATTATCGACCACGGAAACCGAATGGTAAATTAATATTGTTCTCGCCTTAAGTTGCATAGTATTATCACAGGGTTGTTATTTCAAGGTTATTTTAAATTTTAAAAAGAAGTAAACAATTCGAGTTATGTAGAATAAATGAAAGAAAGAAACTTTTTAATAATCAGTGTGAGTAAACTGGGTAAGCGCATTAATTTAATTAAGTTCGTATTCGGAAAGTGTTCTTTGTTCAGTCGCTGTCATGCAGGGACTGTGTAAACAATGCATTCCAAATTAGAACTTATTGAAAAGTCAGTTCATGTCACTGCAAGTCATCAAAGCCGTCTTTTCTAAATTAGCACCTTTGCCCAAATAAAGTTTTTGATTGGTGATGCGTGCGCCTATATAAGACCCCTCGAGTTAACTTCAAGACAGACTCGCTAGGATGGAATAATCGTTAGTTCACGCGGTGCAGTAAAGAGTTAAGGTTTTTGTGTGGTTCCGGTAAGCCGTCATTTGGACGACAGGATTCCCGATCTGATGATTTGCATCGAGGGGAGACGCCGAAGAAGAATCGATGAGTATATGTAGTATTTAGTTTATAGTATTTAGTTGTGATAACACGTCGTAGTTACATAGTTATTAGTTAACAGTTTTAAGTGTTTTAGTGAATCTGTGTTATTAGATGATCAGTTGTTATTATTGCGAGTTAGAAGCACCATTAGAAGGAATCGTAGGTGATAAGATATTCTAAAGGGTGAAATTTAGTATTAAAGGTAATTCCCCATAATGTGGTAGTCGCAACAGGATAAATGCGCGCATGAGCGGTTGAATGAAAGATTTCGTGATTTCTTGTCAGTAGTCGCAGCTTCGACCTTTCTCTACGAATATAAATTTGGGAAACAATTTAATTTTAGATAATATTTTAGTACTTGTTTACGGTGGGATTCAGTGACTAGTCACAAAACTCATTTCAGTAATGTTGAGATTATTTATTTAGGATTTGTCGGCTATTTGTAAATAAGAGTATAGAAGATTTATATATAAAAATTGTTGGATTATTAATAGTCTTTATCTTATTAATGAAGAAGCCCTCAGTACCCTAGGAATTGATGGAACCTCAGCCCAGCCAAGAAATTAGCCCATGCTAGTTCATTACCGTTGAAAGCAATTGATTAAAGCGCGGCGCTACTCTGTGGCTTGTGAATAAGCAATTGCAATCTACAAAAGTGAGCTAGTGAAAATCCCCTGTCCACGGTGAAAGAGTATCTTAGGTCCCCAGCAAAGTTGATCAACCCCAGTCTTGGCCCTCCGCTGACAAGCGCCCTCTGGCAAATAAATATTCACTCTCTCCAAGACGTTGCCACGGTGGCGTCCCAGGGGACAGTAATTTCTATTTATCAGAAAGTGCTAACACCTGTATAGACAACTGAATGAGCGATTCCCCAGTGGAAGTAACGTGTGGTTCCACTTTACAGGCGGACCGTTTGGTCATAGTATTCAAATGATGAAAGGCTGTTACATATCAACTATATTGTTCAACAATTGATTTGTTTACTCATTCATTCATTCATTCATTTTGTGCATCTAAATTACTGTACTTCATTCATTCATTCATTCATTCATTCATTCATTCATTCATTCATTCATTCATTCATTCATTCATTCATTCATTCATTCTATGTATCAAATTATTGTACTTCTCATTTCATCCATTAATTTCATTCATTCATATTGCAAATTTCATTCCACCCATTCGTCCAACCGTCCATTCATCCATCCATCGTCCATCAAATCTTTTTATGTATCATTTCAGAAAATGATTTGATAGATGAGGGATGAATGTGTTATATTATCGACCACAGAAACCGAATGGTAAATTAATATTGTTCTCGCCTTAAGTTGCATAGTATTCAAATGATGAAAGGCTGTTACATATCAACTATATTGTTCAACAATTGATTTGTTTACTCATTCATTCATTCATTTTGTGCATCCAAATTACTGTACTTCATTCATTCATTCATTCATTCATTCATTCATTCATTCATTCATTCATTCATTCATTCATTCATTCATTCATTCATTCATTCATTCATTCATTCATTCATTCATTCATTCATTCATTCATTCATTCATTCATTCATTCATTCATTCATTCATTCATAAGACTACCACAACTTGTGTGACAGGACAAACACAAGTTGTGTGAAATAGGACTCTGAGAGTAACACTCCATCCATCCATCCATTCAGTTATTCTGTCACCCATTCAAACATCATTTAGATGTCGGAGTGCCTGTGTGATAGTTTAAATGATTCAATGTGCTTCTCTTCTTCAAATACCCTACATCTGTAAATAACCTAATTTCCTATAATTGCGATTCGAGTACAATTTGACATTGTATTCGACTCATCCATCCAATTTATTCATCCATCCATCCATCCATCCATCCATCCATCCATCCATCCATCCATCCATCCATCCATCCATCCATCCATCCATCCATCCATCCATCCATCCATCCATCCATCCATCCATCCATCCATCCATCCATCCATCCATCCATCCATCCACCCGACTTATAGGACTAGCAGACTTCGTGTAAAATAAGACTCGGAGAGTAACATCCATCCATCCATCCATTCACCTGACACCCATCCATCCATCCATTCGTCCGCTCATTCACTCATTCACTCAAACACCATTGTGATGTTTGAGCTCATGTTTGAAAGATTACACGAGTCAATGTGCTTCTTTCCTTCAAATAACACCTGTCTGTAAAATCTTCGATCCAAAATCTATCATCCAACCTTCCTACCATCCATTTTACCGTCTTAAAGGACAAGCAAAAATTTGTGTGATACAGGACTCCGTGAGTAACATTTCATAAACCCATCCATCCACCCATCGTCCATTCATCCATCCATCCATTCGCCCATCCATCCATTCATCAACTCATTCACTCAAACACCATTGCAATGTTGGAGTGCATGTGTGACAAACTGCACGACTCCATGTGCTTCTTTTCTTCAAATAACATCTGTCCATTTATTCTTTGAATGTGTGTATGACTGAGTGGGATGACGAACAGGTGATCACGGGTTTGTTCATACTCTCTCTCTTGTACTCTTCCCTATCTTCCTCAACACCCTTGCTGATAAAAGTTTATATATCAGTATCAGAAATGAATAGAAGTACTTATATGTATTAAGATTGGTTCTACTGAATGTATGACTGGTATGTTCATTCATTCATTCATTCATTCATTCATTCATTCATTCATTCATTCATTCATTCATTCATTCATTCATTCATTCATTCATTCATTCATTCATTCATTCATTCATTCATTCATTCATTCATTCATTCATTCATTCATTCAAAGTATTGTACTCCTCACTTTATTCATTCATTCATTCACGTCTTAGTAATTTCATTCCATCCAGTCGTCCAACCATCAATTCATTCACTTATTTTCGCTTTGTCATGTGATGATAGAATGGATACATTATCAACCACAGAGACCGAATGGTAAATCAATTTTGTTCTCGATATCAACTACATTACTAAACTATTTATTTGTTTATTCGTTCACTCATTCAATCAGTCATTAATTTTATGCATTCAAATTACTGTAGTTCTCACTACATTCATTCATTCTGTTGCAAACTTCATTCATTTATTCATTCATTTACTCATTCATTCATAGGACTATCACAACTTGTGTGAAAGGACAAATACAATTTGTGTGAAATAGAACCCAGAGAGTAACATTTCATCCATACTTCCACCCATCCACCCAGCTATTCTATCACCCATTCAAACATGATGTAGATGTTTGGGTGCCTGTGTGATAGATTGCATAGTTCAATGTGCTTCTTCTTTTCAAATAACGTGTCTGTAATCAACTTAATTTCCGATTTCTGCGATTCGTGTACAATTTGACTCTAATCGACTCATCCATCCATCCATTCATAAATCCATACATCCCAGATTTTCTATATGATGACCCCCTGTATAATGTAGACTATAATAATCATTCATCCTCCTTTCAATCCATACTACAACATTCATCCACGCACTTTCCAGACTTTTTGGACTAAAACGACCCGTGTGAAATGGGACTCAGCGAGTAACCCATATTCAAGCCATTACTTGTCTGTGATTGGCTTAATATTTTTTTTTACGATCTGAGCGTCAAACAATTCTACTCTCTCACCCAGTCATCATTCATTCAACCAAGAATTTGTGCATGTCTGATCGAATGGATGAACAGTAGAACAGTAGAAACACAATAGCTCTCTCTCTCTCTCTCTCTCTCTCTCTCTCTCTCTCAAAACCCCTAGAATTGAATATCCTTTACTAGAATTGAATGATCATTTTTATGTTGAATGTATGTTATACTACACGAGTTTATGACTTTTATAAGTCCACCCACCCATTCACTTATTCATCTCGATGACATATAAACGAGCCTATCCAGAAATGACATGATTCAATTATCGATATAATTCGCCTGTCCTACTTGCCGTGATCATTGGCTTTAACCAATAACTGAGGCTGACAAACTGGATCATCCATCCATCCATCCATCCATCCATCCATCCATCCATCCATCCATCCATCCAGCCATTCATTCTTTGATTGTGTGCAGTGCTGAGTGGGCTGAGGACCAGTGATTCATTCATTCGCTCACTTATTCACTGTAATGCTGTACGACGTGCATCTACATTCATTCTTTCATTCACTCATTTTTTATTTGTTCTTTTATTTATTTACTCAATCATTCATTCATTCATTTTGTGCATCCAAATTACTGAACATCTCACTTCTTTCATTCATTCATCCATTCATTCAGTCATTCATTTATTCAATCATGTTACAAAGTTCATTCCATCCATCAATTCGTCGATCCATCCATCCATCCATCCATCCATCGAACGACCCATCCTTCCATCATCCATCATCCAACATATCTTTTTATGTGTCAGTCCATTCACCTATTTTCTCTTTCTCAATTGATGATAGTATGCATACATTATCGACCAACGATACAGAATGGTAAATTAATTTTGTTTTCGCCTTGAAGTCGCATAGTATTCTAATGCTGAAAGACCGTTACATACCAACTACATTGTTCATCAGTTTGAACCTTTGGCCATGGTTATATCCACTCATTCAGATTTTCACCCATCGATTTCTAGGGTTGTTGGATGGACATGTGAAGGAATAGACGGCTAGGACCTAACCGCTCTTAACCGTACAAATTGGCCAACCCATTTTTTTGGTTTACTTTTTTAGTTGCCCGTTCAGCCCATTGCTAAGATACTAAATTTGAATAGAAAAGTCTTACCACCCTGTGAACTAATCGAATATTATGACCTCCTTCTAGCCCAAGCCTCTACATGTTGTGAACACCATTTCTATTTAGTGAACATCCTTAACCGACCCACTACAAAATATACGATTATCACTGACTCTATAAACTAGTCATATACTGAGACCTCTATCTAGCCCAAATCTCGACATGCTCTGAACCCAATCCCTTCGGCGTGAGCGTCTCTACCTGAATCACTAAAAAGAAAACGCCTAACCCTAGCCATACCCGCATATTTTCATTCAAACAAATCACCAGCTACTGGACAGCAGAGAAGAATCGTACAACAAAGTATCTACTAAAAAACTGTAGATCTGAAAACTTATACAACTGATTAATTCTCCCATAGTGTCATTTCTAGCGATGACTAATGTGGTATCTCTCGATAAAGTACAAAATGACGTCTCATTTGACTTTGTTACTCTGTTTAACCATGTGATCAACAGTATTTCCGATAATGATCCTATTACTCCACTCCAGTCGGATGGCAATAGCTGAAAATACTACTCATCTGAAACATTTTCCTCAACAATCGACACGAATAGGAAGTCCTTTGCCCTCCTTAACATTAATTGCAGAAGCTTAAATGCTTACTTTGAACACCTACAGAACCTTATATGTGACCTCCAAAAGACGAAAACTTATTCGACATCATAGGGTTGACCGAAACATTCAGTGTGAAGGAAGGCGTTTCTTACGGCTTAAATGGTTACCACCCACTAGTATTACGTTCTCGCCTTGATGGCGATGACGGTAGAGGAGGTGTCGGGGCGTTTATTAAAGATTCCATACCTTTCAAAATCAGAACCGATTTGAGTATTTGTATCCCTCATGTGTTCGAATCATTATTTATCGAACTCACTGGAAAAAACAGATCAATTGTAGGAATTATATATCGGCCCAATACTACAACAAAAGCTGACTTAGACTTGTTTTTATCCGAATATTCAAATCTACTTGACAAAATTAACTCAGAGAATACAACAACCTATCTTATGGGTGATTTCAATATTGATCTGCTCAATTTTAATCAACATTCCAAAACTAATCAATACTTAGAATCGTTATTTACTACTGGATTCCTCCCTTGGATAACCAAACCGACGAGAGTTTCTAGCCACTCGGCAACAATAATTGACCATATTTTCTGCAATAAAGCAAGTCATAATTCTACTGGAATAATCATTGCAGATGTTAGGGATCACTTTGCCACATTCTGTATCGAAAATCTCCAAACAACCCATCTCAAAAACATTACCTGTCCCCCTAAAAGAATTTTCAACACTAGGAATATGAATACATTCAAACATCTGCTCTCCGAATCAGATTTCAGCAATGTATCCCTAGAGTCCAATTCCAATGAAGCTTATGAGAAATTTCTCGAAACGCTCAACAGAGCGTTTGATCAAGCCTTTCCATTGACGTCGTTAAAAATCCCCAACAGATACATAAGACGAGAACCTTGGATGACCTCCGGACTTCTCCAATCTTCAGTAAACAAACAGAAATTACTTACTAAGAAATACAAATTCCCAACTGACGAGAATATTACTCGTTACAGAACTTATTGCAAAGTTTTCAACAAATTTTTACGAAAACAAAAGAAAAACTATTATAGCCAATCCATAATAGAAAACAAGGGGAACATTAAGAAAACTTGGGAAATTCTTCGCAAGGCAATAAAAAAAAGTCAGACACCCCTCCTCCTCTACCATCATCATTCATTGATAATAACGTGGAGTTATCCAACCCCAAACAGATTGCTGAAACATTCAATAACTATTTCATAAATATTGCTAAACGAGTAACCCAAAACATGGAAGGACCAACACACCACTTCTCTAAGTATCTTAAAAGTAGTGTTTCCAACTCATTTTATATACTACCTACATGTACCGATGAAGTGATATCCGTAGTTAGATCCTTGCCTACAAAAACATCCACTGGCCTGGATAACATTTCCCCCAAACTACTTAAAGGCATAATACATGAGATGGCCGTTCCCTTGACACATATTTTTAACGCTTCATTTTTAACAGGAGTTGTACCAACCAAAATGAAAATTGCTAAGGTAATACCAATTTTTAAAACTGGTGATAGGCAGTCCTTTGCAAATTACAGGCCTATAAGTATCCTCCCCTCTTTCTCTAAAATTCTGGAAAAGTTAATGCACAAAAGGTTAATGGACTTTTTAGATGCAAATGACATAATCTACAATTTCCAGTTTGGTTTCAAAAGGGGCCATTCAACTTTTCACTCGATAATGCATCTTATCAATTACGTTTCAACAGCGAACAACAAAGTAAGCAAGGACTGCACCTTATTCATATTCCTTGACTTCTCAAAAACATTTGACACCATTGGCCATGAAATACTCGCGCGTAAACTCGAGCATTACGGAGTTAGGGACATAGCAAATGCCTGGTTTCAAAACTATCTATCAGGAAGGTCTCAATTTGTTCAATTTACGAATGAATCCTCCGATCTGCAAAATGTTACGACCGGTGTTCCCCAAGGTTCTGTACTCGGCCCACTATTATTTGTACTACATATCAATGACTTATCCCAATCGACTGATATGAATGTTTGGACCTTCGCGGATGATACAAATGCTTACACATCAGGAAATAATCTTAACTTATTGACTGAGAGGACAAACGACGAATTAACGAAAATCAGTGACTGGTGTCTTGCTAATAAGCTTTCACTGAATGCTAACAAAACCAATGCTTTACTTCTTCATCCACCAAATGATAATTATAATTATAGCCATGTACAGACACAAATACTAATAAAAAATAAAAACATCACAGTAGCAGGTAATGATCGCGAAATGAAATCAGTAGAATTTTTAGGTGTTAACAGAGATGAAAATCTCAAATTTAATCACCACGTGGCAGCTGTTCGTATAAAATTGTCTAGAGCTATTTATATCCTGAATAAAGTGAAAAAAAAATTGCCAGTTGACACTTTACGTGTACTCTATTTTACGTTATTCCAAAGCCACTTAATTTATGGAATCACTGTATGGGGTAACACACCTGCAACAAAACTAATTCTGAATTTGCAAAAAAAGCAGTGCGTATAATAGCAAATAAAAAGTTTAACTCTCATACCGATCCTCTCTTTAAACATTTGAAAATTCTTAAATTCACTGATCTTTACAAATTACATTCACTACTATTCGTCTACGATTGGACTCTCCCTGTCAGTTTTAATAATACATTCCAAGTGTACGAAAACCCTTTAGGCATAAATACCAGACAGTGTGGGAATCTAACCACACACAAACCCCGTACTCAGTTCTCAGCCGTTCTTCCCTACTTCTCTTTCCCGAAATTATGGAATGACATAGATTCAAGATTAAAACTCCTCCCCCGCGTGTTACTTAAAAAAACACTGACCAATCAGTTCATAAACGCTTATAGCGACAACATAAATTGCTCAAATCCGAGATGTTCCGACTGCTCACATAACTAGTTCGTATCTGGGGGGGGGGGGGGGGGGGGGGTCTTACTTTTCCCGTCCCCAAATGTCTATGGTTTGTGCAACTGTACATATCATAATCCGTACTACTAAAATGGAGGAATAACGAAATTTATTTTTCACGTTGGAAACAAAGTTGATCACAAGGTCAGAATAACAACTAATCTGACAGTGGAGTTAAATGTCAAAATAAACCGACACTGTTCGGAACTATTCAATTAACCATCTATTGTCCAGATCCACCTTTCTTCTAAAAAAATGTCATTCGCCGTATTTGACATTTATATTTTGTTTAATTTTGTTTTATATGCCATTTTTTTTTTTTCTGTTTTTTTTTTCTATTTTTTTCGAGGGGATGACAGGAAGACAGTCGCAAGACTATGTCATTCCCCACAGTATACATCTACTTATTTCTCAAATCATGTAACATAATTTTCTCTTAAAACGTACTGTATTTGTATTCTGTGAAATAAAGTGAATTGAATTGAGTTGTAATTTCACAAGTAACGATCATAAACAAGTAAAACCCCAGAAGTTGATTGCCAGTCTTGTCAGCAAGTCGAACACATTGACCTATGACCACGTCACGCGTTAATCCGAGATTAGCACAATTCGCATAATTCCCATGCAGTTCACGCGTTGTTGACTTCACAGAAGGGAAAATCTTTCCGAACAAACCTTTCGCATCCCGACGGGTTTGCCTGGAAAATAGCATTTGCAGAATGCCCCGGCTACGTCAAAGAGACATAGGTCGCGCTATAGACTTGCTGATGCAAGGCATTTCTCAATCAACAGAGAGCTTGGTGTCGCTCTGTCAACTGTCAGTCGCCTTCGTCAACGATTACACGATACAGTGAGCCTCGATGACTGACCTCGGAGTGGACGCCCACGTGAAACCACAGAACGTCAAGACCGTCCTATACGTTTGGCACCCCCTGCGTGACCGTTTCAGAACAGCAGTCGAAACAGCAGCCAACATAGTAGGACGCCACAACAACAGACTTCACCCCAAACCTGTGCGAAATCGTCTGAAAGAAACAGGGATGGCGCCAGACGACCTTACGTCGGTTTGCAACTGACACGTCAAGCTTGACTGGTTACGTCGGCGTAGCCCACGACAGTTCCATATGCGCCAATGGAGACAGGTCCTCTTCACTGATGAATCGAGGTTTACACTTTACCAAGCCGATGGACGTAGGCATGTTTACCGACGTCGGGAGGGGTGGAGGGAGGGGGGGGGGTCGTTGACGCCTGTGTCTTGGATGCAGACAGATTCGGTGAAGGTTCCGTCATTGTGTGGGGTGGAATAGCTCATGCTCTGGGGACACCTCTTGTGGTGATCGCTGGGAACTTGAACGCCGTGCAGTACACTGCAAAAATATAGGTTCTCTTTAGAACCAAAACTGGTTCGATATGCCAACTGTTCATATCTCCTTTGTTTCAAAATGTTTGGCGACTGCGTTGAATAAGCTCCAAGTTTACTGCTGAATCTACTTCAGTTCATGTAATATTCTGTTAAAATTGAATGCTAATCTTGGTAAATTTATTTGATTTGAAATAAATACTCTTTAAACAGAACTGGTTCCATCTCAGGGACAAGATTAGAACCAGTTTTTGGTTCTAAAGAGAACCTATATTTTTTGCAGTGTACGGAGATCGAATCCTCGAAGAAAACGTCTTGCCTTTCATCCAGCAGCATAATCTATCCGTTACAGCAGGATAACACGAGACCACATGTCGCCAGAATTTGTCGGGACTTATTAACACAGAATGACATCAACCCTCTCGAATGGCCGCCATACAGCCCGGATTTTGGGGACTAACTCAACAGACGGGTAAGATCACGCCGTCACGTCCTCAGTGCCAGCAGCTCACCGTGAAGTTGCATGAAGAATGGGACAATATCCCTATAAGGTAGATCAACACCCTCGCAAACTCCATGACCAGCAGGATTCGTGCAGCAACACCAGCAAGTGGTGGGCACACTCGCTATTGACAGCAATACCGAACTTCTGTTTTCGAGAGAACACCCCTCCAATGATCTGTTCGTCACTTCATTGGAATGAGACAATTCTCATGGGTCGTAATCCTACCTTGAACTGATAGTTGTGTGCAGACCAGCTAATCGTCACGATGTGGGCACATTCACCTTGTTCTGATAGTTGTGATGTATGGAATGTTTCTTTTCACATTCAATGCCAAGCGTGCTAGAATGATACCACAATGCATGGCAACATTTGTGAGAAGAACGCACTGAGCCAGCTTTGCTGAGAGATGAGCCATGGTCCCAAGGTTCTTACGGAAGGGTACGCATTCACACCCTTAATACGTCTTGAAGTATGACAGTTTATAAGTTCGCAAGCTATTCTGATATATTGGTTTGCCTCAGATGTTTTCTAATATACAAATCCATCAGTCGAAATAAAGTATGTTTTTTTTAACAATATCATCAAAATCGTATCTTGAGACCCCTCATTGGAACGAGCTCGTTCCAATGAGGGGGGTCACGTGTTATTGTTTAGCTGAAATGTTTTGAAACAGTTAAGGAAGATAATATTTAAAATAATAAATTTTGATATGGTCTGCGTTTGGTAAAGGGTTAAATGTAGAGTTATAGATGAATAGAACTGATTACATAATAATTACATTGTTAATGTTGTTATACGTTTTGGGTCCAAATACTCAATTCCCATTGGTCAGCTGGATGAAAACGTTATGACCAAATGTAATTCATTTTCCAATGAATACATTTGGTCGAATTTTGACCCGCATTTACTGTAGAGCGCAGTTGACAGAATGTAATTCGGGCGGTGTTTGGGCGGGTTTATAACTTTTAGCGCCTCTCGCAGTGATCAGTGATTATAGTTTACTGATATGTTAAATAAAATGTTTTGAACATTTCAAGTTTCGTTGCGAAAGACGGCAATTTGACAAATTTGGGTCAGTGCCGAAAAGCGGCGCTCAACTCGGAGTTGCGCGCTTTGTCTTTTGTGTGAGGGTGGTGTTTCGCCTCGTTCGTCAGTACATGTTTTATTTCGTCTTTCTGCTTTGTTGTTTGGTAAAAAGTAGTTTAAACAGTTACGGAATGTAATTATAAGAATTGAATGCAATTTTTATAATCTTTATTGGAGTATGAACGTGTGGGAATGGGTACAAATTGTATGAATCCCTTTGGGATTCATACATAATTTGTACACATTCCCACACGTTCATACTCCAATAAAGATTATAAAAATTGCATTCAATTCTTAAATAAATAAATCTGCGTGACTGCAGTGGTCTTGACTTCCGTTTCTCCATAATCAATACCGTTTCTATGAATAAACCATTTGTCCAACACACATTGGTCCGGGTAAGTTGTGCAATCTGACTTGAGCATTTAATGCTTTTTTCTGCCAAATCACAACACAAACATCCAGGTACCGGTAACATTATGCTCGATGAAATTCTACTCATCAAAGGCTCAAAAAAAAAAAAAAAATAAATAAAAATAAAATTAAATAAGCACAATTTGGACTTTAGGTTTTTTGGAGCTTTGCGCGAAATTCCAAATCTTGTTAGACTGGAAGACGACACTTGGTGAATAATTGAATTTTTGTTTCTATTTTAACGCAAAGCTAATGACTTCTAGTTGGAAAACCCGATAACCTCGTCCCACTGTTGGAAACAAACCACGCTTTTGAAGCAAATATTGATAAAAGAATAAATTAAAATTTACATTTAACACAGTGTACATTGGGTGATATATGAACAATACTTGGTGGATTCGGCAGATTCCCCATGGGTTAAAGCGTTACCGATATACAAACTTTCTTATTTGGATGTGAATTCATTTTAAGGTTTCCGTCCGAGAGAGTATGAAAAGATTGAAAACCTTGAAAGGAACCCCATTTTCTTTCCAATGCAACATCCATAAATATTGCTAAACGCCACAATAATATGAATACATTCAATTTGACGTGTCATGTTTGTCTGAAATAGGGCTGCACGGTATTTCGATAAACCGATATATAATGGTATTCAAACCAATATCGATTGAATACCGGTGTAATTACAAAAAATATCGGTTTATCGTCATTATTTATTTACCCACAATTTAATTTCCAAGATGTCTTGAGTTAACTGTAGCTCAGAATGAATAATATATCGCTTTATCCAAGGAATCGTCCGCATGTGCCCACGTAATATACAAATTCAGCAGTTGAAAAAGTAATTTTCAAAAATGTCAACAGAACTATATCATGTGCCACCTCATTGGAACGAGCTTAACGAGCTCGTTCCAATGAGGGGTTACATGATATTGTTTTGAAGAAATTTTTGGAAAAAATTGATTTAAAATAATAAATTTTGATGTCGCCTGCGTTGTGTAAGGGTTTTTCGAACAGCATCATCAAGGCATGCTGATTCGTTCCGACTGTGATGCCTCAAGTCTCGATTGTGGTACTTATGTTCAGATATCTGAACAGTTTTTCGATATACCGGTATCCCGCGGTATTTTTTTGAATACCGATACCGGTATTCTGTTTTGAATATCATGCAGCTCTAGTCTGAAACAATATGGCATCGTGCACGCGTCCATGATCTAACACGGCTTAAAATTCATCTGAGAATCAGAATCGATAATCGCAAATGATTCTCGTGAAGAAAATAAGGAAGATGAACTTTGATTCTCGCAGAATGTTCGCTTGTTTCTTGTTCGCGAGTCCAAAACTGTTCTTAAAGGCTTGAAGAATACTACCTCTCGCTTGATCCATCATAATAACTATACACTCTAAAAAACTAAAGTGTTAAAAACTACACTTGGAGTGCTGTATTTAACACTCACTAAGTGCTGAACTAGCACTTGTTCAAGTGTAGATATCCCAGAACTTGACAGGTCAATAATACCACTTGACAAGTGTAATGTCGCGACACTAAAAGGGAAACAACGCAGATGACGCGGATCAGGCTCGAACTCTCGAGCCTGATCCGCATCATCTGCGTTGTGTCCTTTTAATTATGTACCCACCAGGCGCAAATCAAATTATGGACGATTCTGGAAGAACCACCAATGCTGGACACATGGGAAGTGCCATCCATTCAAGTTTCAGATGTCTGACGATTGTACTGTCAAAGTCCTTAAAGCATTGCTCTTTGAGTGTTGAAATCAAACCCTAAGAGTTAGAATGGGTTTAATACCTTGAAAGTGTCAGTTTTAACACTTTAGTTTTTAGTGTATATAGGTGTATAATATACAGGTAGCCAAGATAACTATACACCACAGCCAAGCCACTTTAACCTCCAACAACAAAACCGCCAAAAAACGTACAGTTAAAACAAGAAGTCCTGTTATGAAATGCGCACAAATAGCATGTCGATCTGTGCGTTAATGTACGCGTTATGTCAATAGTAAGGCTATCAAATTCTGTAAATATGGCCTGTGCACAAGCAATGTTCCAGACAAAAGACCTCCGGGTAACCCGGAGATCCATTGGCAGTAACATTGCCTGCGTTTGCAATGAATAACCAGGAGAACCTGCCGTGCTTTGGAGGCCATTCGATATGGCAATTGCGCGCAATTCCTACGCGCAATTAAGCCTAGATAAGCGCACAGTTCGTGACAGTACTTCTAGTTTTAACTGTAAAAAGCTTGGGTATGATGGAACATTTGTTCTACATGTACATGTAAGATAAGAAACTCATCAAAATTAGAAGTAGATCCTTACGGGTCAAACTGTTAAATTTGTTTTTACTTTGGAATGGTCCTGGCTTTACTCACAAGGAATAACAGTAATGTTAAATTTTATATTAATTAGCAACTCAATTTCCCGTGCGAACCCCGGGAAGTGAAGCAGTGTTTGTTTACTGTGGTAAACAAGCTCTGGTTTCCTGGTAAAATAGGACGCTGCCATCAATGCCTGCGGTGGAAGTCATCTGGAATGGGCAACATGTGTGTAAACGGTGGGCTGCAATTGACTTTATATCCATGTTGTGGTCACGATTAGCCATTGTGCAGAAATATGTGACCTTAATCATCAATAAATAAAGTTGTAAAGTTCCAATAATCTTACAATTGTTTATTCTATGGTTTTCGGTCTGAATATGATGCAGTATCGGTTCATTCAGAACCTAAAGTTTTATTCTACTCAGATGGTTTTGCATTCTCTCATACAATTGTGCCCCCGTTTGTCCCACGTACACAACTTCATTTATACTTGTCGCAGAGAATCCCATATACCACATTCCTGGACATGCAGGTGATTTTCTTGCCCATGTCGTAGGCCGTTCCGTTTTTGTCTGCGAATTTTTTTGTTTGGAGCATAAACCCACACATTGCACAGTTTCTCTCGCATCTATCAGATCCTGTCCCTTGATTGTTGAACATTTTATTATCCTTGCTATGGACAAAAATGTCTTCCAAATTTTTCAGTCTTTTGTGCGAAATCAGAGGAGGTTTTTCGAATGCCAACTTCATGCGTTTTGAGCGTTGTAAAATGTGCAGCCACTCCCGTGTTATTTTCCCGATGTCGGGGAGGCGCCGTGAGTAAGTGACCACAACCGGGTATCTTTCGTCGGTTGATTTGTTTGATCGTTTTTCAAGTAAATATCTCCACTCGATATATATACATATATATGCGTATACCCATACAGTCATACAAACGTTCGCCTGTGTAATAAATGTTAAACCTATTATATAAATTGTAAACTGAAGGTAAGAGGGTCCATTACTCACACATGTAACACATATTCTCCTAGGGGAGATTATATACATATACACTCCTCTATGTCTTACACGGAATAATAATAATAATAACACTTTGGCTAGCTGCTGTTTTTTCGCGGTTCTCGGGTCAGAAGGCCTTGATTAGCACTGTTCTCCCAAATGCCTCCTTATTCCCACGTCTCTTCTCTCCTCCCAACATTCGGAGACGAACAGCTTCCCAATCTCTTCGATAAGCATACTAACCCTCTCATTTGTGTCACCCACTAACCACCTGTCCTTCATTCTCCCATCTCAATTCCCCATCAGAATCTTATTCTGTTAGATTGGTATTTTGGGCCATTTTAATATAAAGTGTTCCAGGGTCTCCGCTGCGTCTAAATTACACATTTGTCACTCCTTTTCGTGTGTCTCTCCCAATTTCCGGCAAAGCTCCAGGGACCGCGACCTCTGCTTGAACAAAAGTGTCCCCCCCAAAGGTGCCATCCAAGTACTCTTCAAATCTATCTTCTGTTTAACACGCACGCCACCTAAATACCTTTTTGCTTGGACCCCCCCCTCCTCTCGCCAACTCAAGTTACAATCCACCATAGCAACACAGTTAAAAAAACAAATTACGATGAAGCTTTCGATGAAACATTATTTTCAGTATATACACAACAATCCATTAAATACATAGCTACATAGTTATCTAAAAGTGCATTGCACAGAAATGGAATAATCTGTATGGCAGTCTCTTACAGTACAGTCGCCGGTGATTGGTCGTAATGCGCGCGCGGGTAGTGATGTACACGCATGCGTTTACTGGGTAATAAAAATCAGCATCATCAAAAGTTTAATTAAAGAAGCACCGGGTTGTACCCGGTGCTTCATTAATTAAATTTTTGATGCTTATTCCTATAGTAATTAGTGTGTGGAATCTAATATTACTGCGTCCGTTGAAATATTGCCCACCAGTGGACCAGTCCACGGCGGCTGTACTGTACTCTGTATTTGCTCAAATATTAGTCTCCATCAGAGTTTACAGAAAATAAATCAAGTGGGAAAGAAAAATTGAAAACACAACTACGCAAACCAGGGATACTTTTGTCGTAGTCTCCATCAGAGTTTACAGAAAATAAATCAAGTGCGAAAGAAAAATTGAAAACACAACTACGTAATCCAGGGATACTTTTGTCGTCTTTTTGAAGTTTTTCTTGATGCAATAAAAATGTTTTTACGTTTGATTCAAGTCTTTCTGACACAGATACCCGATAGTATATATATCACAATAAACATCCTTAAAATCGAAATCACTTGGCGAGCTGAGGCGGAGACAATCTTGCTTCCCGCCATCAGGGTCGTCGGTTGCCCACTTTCTGTAGGGAATGGGTTCATCGATCCAGGAGTACATGGTATCATTTTTGTACACGTCTCTCCCATCTATCCACACCGTTCCTGTAATTATAATAAAAACAAACATCATTTTCTGCAAATAAAGTAATCAATGGGGATCAAACGACAAGGCAACAGTTGAGTAGATAACGAAATGATCTTGCACATTTATATGTTTACAACTGAATCTGAATTACAAACCAAGTGACGAAATTCTACATTCATTTAATAAGAAGATTTAATGGCGACATTTTATGATTATGGATTTCTTGCGATTAAAGTGCATTGAAATTCGTTAACGCAGGCTGTTTTTCCTTGGTACGCGCGATGCGAAAATGTTCATGGAGTATTAAGTCAATAACTTCGAGTTTAAGAAAACGTATGAGTACAGGAAACATCGACAACAGACCCACGAAATCCATATTCAGACGAAGTATTCCGCCTGTTCTGAATGTGCCCTTTCTCTATATGTCTATGTAGGGTTTCTGTTTTCAATTGCCAAAAGATCTTATATGTAACTTGGTCGACAACAGTCCTAGACCTATCATGCAAATCAATTTTCAGCATATTAGATGAAAACAGAATTCGAGTAAACAACCGACTGGTTTGGTTTGGGCGCATTCTTAAGAACAATGTGGAAGAATTATTTCGCGTCGCTAAGTGTACATCCAATAAAATTACATCTGTTATACCCAAATCGAACCAGGTCAGTGTTATCGTATTACATGATATCACATAATCACCAGCACATAGTTAATTACGGAAAATATCAACAACACGTCTAATAAGGCAAATAAGGCAATGACGTCAGAAATCAACGTTGACGTGCTAACGTTGTGGGTGAGTTGGATTCTGGAGAAGAAATTTCCCTTATTTTCCATTACCAGTCTACCTGATACAAATAACAGACGATATTACCCGTGTACCCAATACCAACGACAGACGACAGTATTTGTCTACCTATAACAAGTAACAGACGGCATTATCTGCCCACCTAATACAAACAACATACGACATTACCTGTCTACCTAATACAAATAACAGACGACATTACCTGTCTACCTTTTACAAACAACATACGACATTACCTGCTTACCCAATACCAACAACAGTCGACATTACCTGTCTACCTCATACGAACAACAGTCGACATTCCCTGTCTACCTAATACAAATGACTGACGACATTACCTGTCTACCTAATACAAATAAGACGACATTACCTGTCTACCTAATACGAACAACAGTCGACATTCCCTGTCTACCTAATACAAATGACTGACGACATTACCTGTCTACCTAATACAAATAAGACGACATTACCTGTCTACCTAACACGAACAACAGTCGACATTCCCTGTCTACCTAATACAAATGACTGACGACATTACCTGTCTACCTAATACAAACCACAGACGACATTACCTGTCTACCTAATACAAACATCATACGACATTACCTGTCCACCTAATACAGATAAGACGGCATTACCTGTCTACCCAATGCAAACAGTCTACGACCTTACATGTCTACCTAATACAGATAACAGGCGACGTTACCTGTCTACCTAATACAAACAACCGACGACATTACCTGTCTACCTAATACAAATAACAGGCAAACATTATCTGTCTACCTAAAAACAACAGTCGACATTGTCTGTCTACCGAATACAAATGACAGACGACATAACCTGTCTACCTAATACAAACCACAGACGACATTACCTGTCTACCTAATACAGATAGCAGACGACATAACCGTCTATCTAATACAAACAACAGACGACATTGCCTGTATACCTAATACAATTAACCGTCGACATTACCTCTCTACCTAATACAAATAACAGACGACATTACCTGTCTACCTGATACAAACACCATACCCCATCACACGTCTACCTAAACTAATAACACACGACATTGCCTGTCTACATAATACAAATAACTGACGCCATTACCTGTCTACCTAATACAAATAACGAACGACATTACCTGTCTACCTAATACAAATAACATACGACATTATCTGTCTACCTAATACAAATAGAGACCACATTTCCTGTCTACCTAACACAAATAACAGACGACAATACCTGTCTACCTAATACAAATAACAGACGACATTACTTGTCTACCTAATACAATAACAGACGACACTACTTGTCTACCTAATACAAATAGCATAAGACACTACCTGCCCACCTAATACAAATACAAATAACAGATGACATTACCTGTCTACCTAATACAAATGACAGGCGGCATTACCTGTCCACCTAATGCAAATAACAGGCGGCATTACGACATTATCTGTCTACCTAGTACAAATATAGACCATATTTACTGTCTATCTAACGCAAATAACACAAATAACAGATGACATTACCTGTCTACCTAATACAAATAACAGACGACATTACCTGTCTACCTAATACAATAACAGACGACACTACCTGTCTACCTAATACAAATAACAGACGACACTACCTGTCTAATACAAATAACAGGCGACATTACCTGTCCGCCTAATGCAAATAACAAGCGACAGTACCTGCCTACCTAATACAAATAACATTTGCAGAAAACATTTCATGAATAACTAAATATTTTATTTTTTTTTTGTCTCGAAAACATTAACTTATGGTTTATCAATGGAACGAGCTTTTTTTCTAATAAAGAACCACACGCTACATTTTTTAGGCAAAATTTAAAAAAAATAATAAAATTTGGATTGCGATATTTGTGGATAACACTTGCCACTTTTAGTCGTTAAATTAGCTAATACGTTAACCCTTTACCTAACGTGAAAAGCAGACGACACTTGCAAAAATAATTCTTGAATAACTAATTTTTTTCATTTTTTGTCTCAAAAACATAGGTTATGACCCCTCGTTGGAACGAGCTCGTCGAGCTCGTTCCAACGAGGGGTCATAACCTATGTTTTTGAGACAAAAAATGAAAAAAATAATGAAAATTAATTGGCGATTTTTGAGAATAGCGCTGGCCGGTTTTGGCCGTTACGTTGGGTAAAGGGTTAAGTACGAATCATGTGACAAAAAGAATATCAAATAGTCACAATTTTACATGGATTGTCACTATAAACCTAGTCTTAGATAAATCTTACTGAATTCGGTTCAGAAATTTCATATGAAATAGCGATTCATTAGAGGTCCTATATTCCTTAAACTTCCATCCCGTTTAAGCATTATTACAGTAAGTATATGCACGTTTACAATAAAACATTATGTTGTTTTAATACGTATTGTTTTGCGTTCTGCCTGCTATTATTAAATACTTTGTTATTTCATTTTCCACGATGAAAGTGTCCTTATTCACCACTAACTTAATTTTGAACGGAGCCGCGGTTTACTGAAACTGAGATCGATTTTATGTTTCATATTAATAAATCATCCGGAACTTGAAATAGTGTGTTATTATGTTATTAAAATGAAAAAGGCCCCGTAATTTGCGGTTTCGTTTTCTATTTCGTTTCGGCGATAAAATTGCCAGCGGAAGTACCGTATACCGGTGCTCATATAAATAAAAACAGATTCTCACGTGTGAATATTGATTTTATTTAACTTTTAAGCTCTTATTAATTGACGGTCATGGCATAAATAAAATAATCCCAAAGTAGCTTGGTGTACCAAATGTTCACCACTCGTGGTGGAGTGGTGTTAACCGCGTGCCGAAGGTACACCAAGCTACTATGGGTATATTTTATATATCAAGTATAATATAACGTGTAATTTAACCCTTCACCTACAGTAACTGTCAAAACCAACCAGCAAAGTTTCCAAAAATCGTCAATCAAATTTGATTAATTTCTTCATTTTCGAAAACACAATCTATGAGATCCCACCGGAATTGTTACTTATCCAGGAAAGATGTTTTCAAATGTCGGCTGCAAGTCTTGTAAGTTGAAACGTGATGATACAAGTGACTTCAAAAACCAAAATGGCGGCCTCAAGGATACAAAATGGATGAAAGAAACACGCATCACCCAAACAACATGCGCCGAGCATCCTGTCATATGTATCATCAGTTAATGAAACCACAATATTGTCCCTCACGCGAGCTAACATGACACTCAAACCTGAGGTAGCTTGGTCAAGTGACTATGACGTCACCTGGTGGGGTCGTCCAAGTACATAATACCCTATTGCCCGTTTTGGGTTTTGTTTTGTTAGTTTATTTGTGTGCTTGTTTGTCACAAAGTTATTTTTCCTGACACTCGAAACCAAACCAGATGCTACATACTTTATGGTCCACGAGGACACTCGCTAATACATTTCTTTTCCGGACACCAACTGTCACAGCATTATGATCCCACGTCTTCTTCCGACGTCACATCTTCGTTAGACGGGTTTTTTCCGAAAGGTGTTATTACATCATGATAATGCGATCAATTAGTTTTCATTCGAAAAAGGTGCCAATTAAGAGGCATTTTTTTTTCTATAGAATAGCAATTACTGTTATTAATGAGATGGATTAGATCTTCTTATGCTTGAAGCCGAATCCAAGTTATTGTACACATTCATCTATGTTGATTTATGCTCAATTTGTACTGTATATAAATTATATACTTTTATGTTGTATACGCTCTGCATAATTTCTAATTACTGAATAAACTACCGTTTAATCTAGAATACCATTAATGAGTATTGTACCATGTATCATCCGACAGTGACACAGATAAGATATGCGTGATTGCTTTTCACGAAATCGGACAACAATAATGCTATAATAAAACAACTGCTTGCAGCACACATCTATTTATTATTCTGTTGCCATTTCTCTGGAGTTTTTTGAGCTGTACTTTGCAGAATTGTATTTTCATTTTATGGTTACAGAGGGATGAAATGAATCATTCATATTTCTAAAGGCGTAGCAATTTATCGCGAGGTAAATTGTCACATCTTTCAAGATCTCAAAGAATCAATTGAGCATTTATGTTAACAGGTAGACAAAACTGCAAGTACAGTAGAATTATAAATATTTTAACGTAATGACTCTTGTCTGCTGGGTAAGATCAAGGACTGTAAAAATTGCTATACAAGAAAGAGCATATTTTATCGCCATCCAAATTTGAGAGGGAATCCGTGTTACTATTTTGCCCCTGAGTTCCAATGTGTTCTATGTGCCTTATGGCACATAGAACACATTGCAACTCATGGGGATGATTTTCAGCTATCGCTGGAAATTCAGATTGTAATTACATTGCACGATTTTGTAACAAAATCCCGTGAGATTTCTCTTCTATTTAAAAATAGTCCGTCAACGACTTCCGTTCTACACATATGTGCGGAACAGATTTTCATTTTCTGCATGGTTTTAGTGTTGCTGTAGTTGGGGATTTCATAGAACAGGCGTGTAATAAATCACCACTCTTATCGTCTTCTCCATTTTACTTTTTTGTAATTCCGTTTTAAAATTCGGCCGCTGAAACTATAGGGATGGCGTACTTGTACCAGCTGCTCGCTCGTAGAAGATCTCTTGACGTTTTTTTCTGGAAATGCTTCAGACTTCCAACACACACACACACGCTAATACAATTCGAGCCAAGGACCCAGAATGAATTCTACTATCATTTTATTAAATAACAAGTATAGCATCTATCAGAAAGTTAGTAATGGTTCTGGGACTAACTACTACTAGTTGGTATTTACGGTATTGTAAACATTACGACTCAATTTGATTGCCTATTTTACAATTTTGTCTAGGAGAGAACAACTTGGCAACCCTCCCCCATCAACCCACCTAGTCGGGATGATGAAGGGTAGGGCTGCACTGTATTTGAAACTGAATACCGGTATTCAAAACAATACCGTGGTGTACTGGTATGTCGAAAAACTGTTCAGATATCTAAACATACGTACCATAATTGGGACTTGAACGATCACAGTCAGAACGAATCAGCATGCCTTGATGATGCAGTTCAAATAAAACTTTATCCAACGCAGTTGATATACAAAAATATTATTTTAAATATTAAGTTTGGCGATTGTTTCCAACAAATTCAACAAAACCGTATCATGTGGCCTCTCTTTGGAATTTTTTGAAAAATAAAATTTTATCAACTACTTATTTATATATTAGGCGGGGGGTGGGGGGGTGGGGGTGGAAGATTCGTTAGGTAATTGGATAATATTATTCATCCGGGACTGCAATTAAAAAAACTCGAGATACCTTGAAAATTAATTTCTGGATAAATAAATAATGACGATAAACCGATAGTTTTGTATCGGTTTATCGATATATCGTGCAGCCCCAATGAAGGGATGAGTCGTATGTCCTCCCCAAAGTCATATGTGCATGACAATGAATTTAACATAACCAAATGAATTGGCCTGCACACCGGATATCACACAAAGCGACAACGTTACATTTGAACTTGTCAGTGTAATTATCATAGAGAATTATGCACGCAGCGGTAGGCTTTTCTGTTACTATTACCGTATTATTTTCAACGCTATTCAATGGAATCAGTTTAAAACAACGCCCGATCCGAAACAAAGAATTCCGCATACTAACCAGAAGTAATCTATATTTGGCTCAACAGCGCAGAAGAGTTCACAAAATCAGGTGGAGATAACCTATTTATGGACAGAACCTATATAAGACTTTAGCACATTCAGGTACGAACTATCTCACCAATTCCGCATGCCCGGAGAATATCCTTGACAAATAAGTGCATTGCTTCAGTGGTGATCAACAATAAATGGGCTCCATCATTGTTACAATCGTTTTCAGCAACGGGTTGGGATACATCTCTGTCATTAATTTTGAGGCACAGTAGAATATCCTGATCTTTATACAGTCTGTATCCTTTGACGGCTGGACAGTCTAGAGATATAAAATAAAACCTCACATATAACGATGTTCTCTACAGCTAACTAAATAAATAAATTATATCAAAAATAATATTGGTTGAAAATAAAAAAAAATTGTAACAACACAAATCGATCGGCAAAGTATAGATTACTTTTCACTAAATAATTATTTTGAACAGAATATATGTAAGTGGAGTAAAAGGGCCGAGTCTTGACAAGAAAAACTGGATTAGACTTTTAGGTAGTTTCTAGCGATTTTCGAGCTTATTTTCTCGAGAAATCGACTAAATCCGATACTGGCACACGTTAGATTTCTCACAAAATGGGCCAGTATGCCACGAGATGATACGCGAGTTTTTCGAGTCACAAATCGGATGGGAAATTGAATCGCCGAGATGGAGACTACGAGGATCTGTCTCGTCTTCCCGATTGAATATCGGAGATTGGGTTATATATAAATCTCAGAAAATCTTAGAAAATCTCCCTGATCGTCTGGTTCTGGCCTAGGACTTTTTAGAGTCAGAATTCGGATAGGAAATCGAATCGCCGAGAGAGAGTGACTACGAGGGTATGTCTCGTCCTCTCGACCGAATATCGGAGATTGTGTGAAATAAAAATCTCAGAAAATCTAAGAAAATCTTAGAAAATCTCCAGAATCGGCTGGTTCTGGTCCAGGATGCCGGTGGAGATACGCAAAAGCTTCCGAACTCAAGGTGAAAATCCTAAGTTGGTGACAGATGTTTACAAAAAATCGACTTTTGGGTCGAAAAGTGGCTCGTGGCTGCAATTCCCACTTTGACGAGAAATCGAAAATGGGTGACGCGAACGTTACACTCATCAAAATGCGAAAACATGTATTTCTTGTCGGTTCTTTTGAGTGTCTCATCGACGGATGTGGTTGATTCAGTGGGGATCTCACGGATAAGAGTGACTCCAATCGTCAAAAAATGTGAAAACAGGTAAATTTGCGTGAAGTGTTTTTTTAATGGATGTGGTTAATTCGGCCGGGAGCTCTCTATGATAGAGATTTTCAACCGCATAACATTTTTTTTTTCAGTCTGTCTGTAATAGAGGAAAATATTATATGTTGTTTTCTTAATGAAAATATACATTATTAAAATAGAAGAAAAATAAAACTAAATAAGTAAATAAAATAAAATTAAAAGAAAAAAACCTAAAATAACAAATCATGTCACTTTGAAGACCAGCCATCCCAAGTAGAAAGCTGAGAATATCATGAGAAGTTCCTCGGAGATATCTTCTGCGGAGAGTGTGTCCATCTCGCATCTTTAAATGTTTCTAGAGCGACGAGCGAAAGATGCCCGAGTTGCATGTCGGAGGGATGGATAAAACTGCAGACCTATTACACCACGGCACACAAAACGCCTCTCGTGCTTTGATTCGGTAATAGAAAATATCGACGAGGACGAGGTGCTATACTGGTGGAAGAAAATGATGAAGTGTCGAGGGCAACCGAGACCTTTGAAGTTCGAAATAAATGAATTTCGGAAAATGCTGAAAAATCTCACAAACTACGATCGATGAAGTATTTTACATGTATTACCTTCAGAGAATATCTGACTCAGATCACGTGAGGGAAATAATGATAATAATTATTAAATAGGAAAACCAAAAGACCAAAAAAATCTGTATTATGTTTTTATAAAAAAAGAGAAGAAAAAATATATTGAAAGATTCTTTGATGAAAAGAACAAAAAAAAAAAAAAGAAAAAAGAAGAAGAGCGTCACGAATTTCTTGTGTGTTTAGAGAACGTTTGCATATCTCGTGAAAGAATCCATTCTCAAAGCCTTGAAGGAAAGATGTACCGGTTGCATGTTCGGATGGGACTACGGTCAATCTGTCAGAACACGGAATTTGAGAATGCAGACTGAGACCGAATTCGAGAAAATTGTTTTTTAAACTCATAAGCAATTCCGTGTATGGAAAATTGATGGACAACATCAGGAAAAGGACCGACTCGTCTCGTCTCGTCACCCCCAATCCTGGCAAAAAATTCCTATAGTTGGAAATTCGGAGGGCAAGTCATGAGTTGTTGTAAATTCCATCTATATGGATTTTAGAGCTTCTTTTGTAATGCTGAGGTCTCCTTTACTTCCCAAAATCCCAACTCGGTTTCAATGCGACAAAAATTCCAACTGATACTATTTACAACTACAGTGTACGCAATATCGAGCTTCAAAAGTATGCATAACGTCATTCGGTACGAGATTTCTATAGTACGTTACCTTTCGTAATAAAAAAAAATTATCGAAATGCACTTAAAGAAAATCACATCATGTAAAATCGTTATCCTGAGTTAAGATTTCATCATTATTCAAAGTTATAAAATGATGAAACATCGAAAATTGATCATTCCTGCATCAGATCTGATTTAATGTTAGGACAGTGTGAATTGCACAAACTTCTCAGCTTGAGCAATTGTTTAGCACATATTCAGTTCCCAGAATAATACCATATAATAATAACCTGATAATTCTATCATAAATGTGCTGGCATTTCAGTTACTAGAATCAATTTTATGCCCCCTTCCATGGCTGCAGTTTCAAAATGTTTCTCGGTAGCGAATTTCCAACTAGAGGGAGGGACCGCGATGGGCCCCCCCGGTCCCTCCCCTACTTGGAAATTCACTACCCTACAACCCCCAATCGGAAACCTCTTCTCTCGCTCCTGGTCTGGTGTGAATAAGAGGTGGTGGACAAATGCAAAGACAAGGCGTGAGGAAGACACGACATTCGTGGGTTTGAAACTGTATGCTTACCTCTTAGATGGGAAGACGATCAAGAAACGTAAAGTTGTCAAAAGAAATGTTGTGACTGACAGCATCACTTTCGAAGAGTATAAAGAGTGTTTATTAGAGAGTCGAGAGTGTACAAATCGATGAACACGATTCAAAGCGACAGGCACGATCTCTACATGGAAATAATCAATAAAATGGCCTTATCACCGACGATGACAAGAGAATCCTACAATCGGATGGACTGAACACGTTAGCTCACTGTCATTATTCCTCAAAATCAATGCTTCCCCAAAATCAAGGGGCATTATACGAGTATGTGGTGCTGCAAATGGATAAGGTCATAGAAAATCTAGAAGATGAATAGTAACAAAGAATATATATATAGAATATACCCATAGTGGCTTGGTGTACCAAATGTTCACGAATGGTGAAGTGGTGTTAACTGCGAGCCTTTGGCGCGCGGTTTATACCACTTCACCACGGGTGGTGAACATTTAGTTCACACAGCTACTTTGGGTGTGTTTTATTTATACCGTGATCGTCAGATTATTAAGAGTCGCTATTATTTTTTCTCGATTTTACTGAACAGCAGCTGTACATACGTGCGAATTTGTTTTTGTTTACATGAGCCTCGGTGGGCGGTACTTCCGCAGTCTATTTTATCACCGAAACGAAATTGAAAAAGAAACAGTGCGTTTTTCATTTCAATAACATATTAACATACTATTCTGAGTCAAAAATGAACGTATAATAGAAATAAATGTGAAAAATAGCACAAAGGATTAAATATAATAGTTTTAATGTTGCATGTTTGTGGACAAGAAGTCGTGCAAAGAGTTTAATGACATGTTGTTGTTGTCCACCCAACCGAATACAATTTTGCTACGGATTTCAAAATAGCACGTGCTACCCGAGAATGTCAAATTGAATGGGTGACCGACGATTATTTTCTTTGTGTTATTTTGTGCTAGAGCGCCTGCGTTATTGAGAAAACACGCTAGTTTTTGTCTTCGAGCATTTTAAAAAATGTCAAGGTTAACCGAAAATCAGAGGTTGCGTGCCATTGGTATACATGAGGCTGGGATACCTCCAGATGAGCTCGCTGTTGAGTTCGGAGTCGCTGTGGCCACTATTTACCGTCTCATTGGAAGGTATAGAACCACTGGATCTACTGCCGACCGACCGCGTTCAGGTCGTCCAAGAGTTACGACCCCTGTACAGGACCGACACATCAGGACATCTCACTTGCTGTATCGCTTCCTTCCGGCGACGAGGAAGGCAGCAATTTCTCCTGGTAGAACTAACAATAGAATTAGTGCACAAATTTTCCGCAACAGACTCGCTGAACAGGGCATCCGAAGTAGGCGTCCATACCATGGACCAATCCTTACCCAACGTCATCGTACTGTCAGAATGGACTGGGTACGTCAGCGTGTTCGCTAGACTCCGCAGCGTTGAAGCACAGTTCTTTTTAGTGATGAATCACGATTTTGTCTACGGCGCACTGATGGTAGAGCAAAAGTATCGCCGACGAGGAGAACGGTTTTCTGATGCTTGCGTGCGGGAATGCGACCGTTTAGGCGGGGGTAGTGTAATGGTTTGGGCAGGAATTTCTTTGCACCATCGAAGCAGTTGATCTTCATCGATGGTAATCTGAATGGACAGCGATATAGGGACGAAATTATTAACGCTGTTGTTGTCCCGTTGTTCAACGCTAACGTCGGATTGCATTAATTCCAGCAAGATAATGTCAGATGTCACGTGGCGCGTATCTGTCGTCACTTTCCTGAGGAGCAGATCATCGAACTTCTTCCCTGGCCCTCACTTTCGCCAGATTTGTCGCCAAACGAGCATCTTTGGGATCGGTTGGACCATCGGGTACGATTTCATGATCTTCAGACGTCAGGCGATTTACGTAATGTTCTAAGGCAGGAGTAGAACGCAATACCACAGGGTGACATCCAGAGACTTATCAGGTCCGTGCGCCGTCGATGTCTTGCCATCCAAAAGGCAAATGCTCGACTTACACGCTATTGACTGCATGTGTGAACTTTTCATTTCACCCCATGTCTGAATTGCAACGTCCTGACGTGACGCGGGCAACAGTAAGAACATGAAATTATGCAAATTCATACAGCTAGGCTCGAAATACGAATTTACAATAATTTGTTTGGGATTAAAGTTGATAATACTAAAAGAATTGCTCCTCAAAGTTTATTTTACTTTTTTTTGACTCAGTATATTTCGAGTTATGGGTGCTCTATTAACATGAGACAATGCATGTTTGTTAATTATTGGTGTTTTATGGGGTGAGTTCATTTGAAAACGTAATAAATAATTTAGACAAGTTCGCATTCAGGTCGACGTCACCAAAGGTCAAGGATGTAGTTCCACTGGAGGTGTAAATTTTTACTATTGAAATCCCATTACTGGCGTGTTCACCACAGTTGGTGTATAAAGCTAAAATTTATGTCATAGGCTTTTCATATATAGTAGAATAGGTAATCATGGTTTAAAAATAAATAACTAAAAAATGTGGGGGAAAAAATGTACAGTTTGTTTTGACGAAATAAACAATAAAATATTTCCAATGTTCATTTGGGATTTTGCGTACAGAGTAGCACGAAATGGCACTTGGGAACGAAATTATTTGGATTGCATGAGATTTTAGAGACGATGTGAAGAGATGAACGAAATGTTGAAGGAAATAATGAAAGAAAAAATGATTAAACTTGACCGAAAAATATCGAAGTCACGGAACTATGATGAAATTTTTCTTTTGAGGGCGGGAGGGAGAAAAATAAAATTCACTCAACACATAACAAAAAAATATAAATAAATCAATCAATAAAAAGCAAAATAAATAAATAAAAATGGAAAATATGAACATATCGGTAGAAGGTGTCAGTTTACTTAACGAACCCCTATCCAACATCGATCTGATGGATGCGGTTGAAGCATTGAATATGAAACATTTCGGCAGTGTCATTTCTAGAGATCTATTGCCTCGAAAACCGCGAGGCAGCGACAAATGCGGAATCTTGAATCTAGATGATTTCTTCAGCGATAGTTCCCATTGGGTGACATGGTTTAAGAACACGAGAAAAAAAAAATTTTTTCAACAGTTATGGAATCTCACCTCCCGAAGAATTAATGGATTATTTAAAATAATCTGTATATTACAATACGGAATGTATGCAGCCTCGCGGTCAAGTGTTTTCCGGACAATTGTGTCTCTATGTTGAACAGATGGTCCCCAGGACACCATTTTCAAGACACCCTCAACGATTTACATTAAGGGGATAATTTATATATCAAGTAAAAAAAAAATAAAAAAAATATTAGATAGAAAATAAAAAAAAAATTGTCAGTCGATAAATTTGAATGAACTGATGAAGTTGCGGAAAAAAAGAATGATCGCCATTGAAGGCGACGGCGAAATGTCTGCCAACTACTTGAACAATCATTTCTTGACGAGATACAAACCTTGAGAGGACCCGTTGAACATGAATAATCACACGCTTTATAATGTTCCCGAACCAGTAGTTCTCAGCGATGCCATGATTAAAAAGTATACCGACCAGAGATTTAGAAAGGCACATGAAAGATAATTACGTGGATAAAAATATGACCGACGATCTAGACTTGAAATCTAAATGATTGTGAACCAAGCGGATCCCGTGGATTCGAGCAACGCCGTCACGAAACATTATCCTGACGATTTACACAGACGTTTCAGCGTAAAACAGTGAGACAGTTGATAAGCGTATGGGCCGAGAAAAGCGGTGCTTTAAATTTTGGCAAATCGCAATTGTCCTTCGCAAATGCAGGAATTGGATCACTACACGACCAGGTAGGATAGTCCATGCCGATAGAAGGACACATCATTTGAATTAGTCTGACTTCTAACGACTTCAAAAATAGACCAGGCATCAAAGTAATGGAGAATAACACAGAAAACGATAGATAAAGTCGAGAAGATGGAGAATCAATATTCCATTATGAGTAAGTTTGAAACACCTTTAAGAGTTGAACAAGGAGTTAGAACTAATTTCAAGTTATAGACGACTAATTTTTTTTAATTTTTATTTTTTTTATTTTTTTTTATCAGGGTGTAACGACACATTAACAGCCAGGGTCATATCATGTCGGTGACAGTTTTATGGGTGGAGGAAGCCGGAGTACCCGGAGAGAACCACCGAGCAACGACGAGCAGCTGTCAGCTCTCCAACATCGTAGCTCTGAACTCTGCACCGAGGCACAGGCAGGGTTAGATTGGTTGAAGACATGCGCACCATCGACGTGCAGTACGCCTTAGTACACAGCGTCATCGTGCCCCCATGTAGGCAATCGGGGTTAAGTACCTTGCCCAAGTAGACGACTAATCCTGAAGCTCTCACTTCTACAGTATACAGAATATAGAATACAATAGGAAATAAAAAAAACATTGATAAATGTTTAATTGAATTGAACACCCAGAGTACTTGAAGGGCCACGTGGGGGATAGGGAGGTTTGAGATCTTCAGAATTATTTAATAATAATGTTTTCAAACTTCTTTTTTTCTACTTTTTAAAAAAAAATTTCGAGGGATTTTCATTTTTTTTTTTTAAAAATTTTTAATTTAAAAAAAAAGAAGTTTGTTTAATGTTTTTGCAATGAAAATAAATCAAATATTGTTTTTATTTTTAATTATTCAATGATGAACATTTAACTTCCATCCGATTGAAACGTAAGCACTCTGTTGGATATGACAACTTCGTTAGCTTCAGTTTGCTAAGGTTCGTTCCTGTCGGACTGCATTTTGGTCATAATGTCCAGAATGTTGTTGTGTCGAACTCGAACAGGGGATAGAGCGCCCTGTATTCGGTGTGTGTTATGTCCGGTTTGCTTATCCATTCATCCACATGACGATATTCCGATCTGGTCAGCAGCATCGCCCTTCATCCTCGAAACGTTATTCTTCCCGAATGAGATATTGTAATCTAAGGCCGGATGTCGCGTGGAGTTGGGAAACTCCTGCATAGTTCTCAGGTTGCAATGACCGAATAGAGATGGAGTCTTTTCTTGAGATTAAATCCTGTCTATCTGAAATCCCATTGCATTCACGTTGTCAGCAGTATCATCGGGGCTGATGTCTTTCACCCACAGTTGATTGAGCCCTCTAGATTTGGAAAAAACATTCGAATATGTCAAGAGTCCTAACATCGTGTTAGCTTGACCGGGATGAAACGAAGTCTCTATCTCTTGACCCGACAGTTTATACCATATAATGCCATTATGATCTAAAGTGATGACGTCGTCGTCGGCGTAGTGGCTACCATCCTTTTCATCAAGTGTCCTTCCATCTGTAGATAACTTTCGCTGGAATAAAGAAAGAGAACTTGCGTTTCGATATTGAGTCCTATTTTCCTGTTATTATTGAGACTTGTTCCTGCCAGGGGTAAATATTTGTGCTCTTCGAATTTTTGGATACATTCGTCTCTCATTATACCTTCCGTTATATCTAATATGTTCCTAATTTTTTTTCACTTTATTTTAATTAGTTTGTATTTATTTTATTTTTTTATTATTTTATTTATATATATGTGTGAAGGAAAAAAATGATCTCCTCCTCTTCTAAGTTTCTTTAAATGTGGTCTTTTGCAATTGTTGTTCGTAAAACTTTCCCGTGATCTCTTCGCTGTCTTATGCTTCCGTCTCATAAGGGATGGAATTGGTATAGAGCACTCGAACCGCCACGAAGATTTCTTCCGTACATCTTGGCGTGTAACCTTTTTCGAAATGTTTTTTTTCCACTTGTAAATTCATACTCGATCACCCACGGCAACTTTCGGTCGTGTCGTCGCTGCCATTTTCAGCTGGTAGAGATTCGCGAAGACTTTCTTTTTCGTTTTGCGAATAGCTAGCTTCCAAGGGTGTCATCTTCATGGAACTGTGACACATGTTGTTATAGTCGTTGATGAAATCATCTAAGACGTCCAAGTATTTCTTAGTTGAGTTAGCCGTGAAATATTTGTGCATTGTGTCCTTCATGGTTCTATTTCATCATTCAACCATGATCATATTTTCTTGTTTTCTGTGGAATAGAGGTCGACAAGTCGGCGGACGTGAACGTTGTAAAATTTTCAACCTTTTTCCACCCACAATTTCTCGGATTTCGTGAAGAAGAAGCGAAGATGCTTTTTCGAGATATATTTTTTAATGTTCTCATCCATCCGTATTTCGAAAACACGTCTATGACTGGCAATAGATATCTCATGCCTCTGCTGTGTCTGGACAACGATTGCATGTACACCAGATCGACTATCCACACGTCATCCAATTCTCCTCCCTTTCAAATTCTGTGCACTATGTGCTTCTACAGTTCATTCTCTCATGCATTTGTGAATTGTTTTTTTTTAATTTTTTGTATTTCCCATCCGACTCGACGTTTCGTACCGATTGGCTTACGACTAGTGGACGTTTGAATTTCTCTCTCAGTGTGGGATTGATTATATTTTTTAAATCTCTCAACATGTTACTGTCGCATACGTCGTTTCGAATCTTCGTGTCGGGATACTTCGCATAACAGAAATCGTGACTGTAAGTCTCTCGATCCACTCTATTTATGGGTTTGCTCCAGGATTTCTGTCTCAGATCTTTATGTTTTTTTATTTTACTTTTTGTTTTATTATTTTTCTGATATATATTTAGAGGATATGGAATGAATGTTTTTCTCATATAATATTTATGAAACGAGTCTAAGAATTTTCCGTTTCGGCAAGCCTCTGGCGAGCCCAAACGGAAAATTCGGACGAGTTTTATAAATATTATATGAGAAAAACACTCATTACATATTGTATTTATCATGTGACACATACACGCACAAATTGGCTACTTAGTATGACTTTTTAACCCATCACCTAACTTGAGTTGCAGGCGGCACTTGGAAAAAAAACATCCCCGTATAACTAAAATTTTTCATTTTTTGCTTCCACTGAGGAGTCGTAACCTATGCTTTGGAAGCAAAAAGTGAAAATATAAAAAAATTGAATGGCGTTTTTCTTGTAGATAAAAGATTAATACAAAATAACCCACCCAAATTAAATTATGCAAATGCCACCCAGTTGTATTTTGTTTAGCCAATCAAATTGTCCAGTTTTGAAATTGACCAATGAAAGCTCCCAACTCTAATTATGCAAATTATGAAAATGTGGTCCAGTTTTATTTTGTTCAGCCAATCAAATTGTCTAGTTTTGAAATTGACCAATGAAATTGACGGAACTTTATTTTATCACTGATTAATTTGAAAACAAAATATCAAATGTTCTAAAGTGAACAAAACGGACGAGTCATATGATAAATAATACTATTATTTTTTGTTTTAAATCTGTCACTATTTCTGGATCTTAGTTTTTTCATAAGTGTTTATGAATAGATTCCCTGTCTTCCTCTCGACCATTATCTATCTGGTTATTTTTCATCTCCTCTTGAAGAATCTGGCGAGACTTTATTCTTTTACCTTCTTTCAACACGTCAATCCGGTCAGTAGAGCGACACTTTCTATCGCCAGCACGGATGGCATGGTGTCCACGGTCAATAGGAAACCCATTCCAGCTGCATCCAGTTTCATGGATACGATGATGAGAGTCAGATCCAGTCCATCGACCAATTTAATCATTCGCACGTACTTCTTGTTGAGCGAAAGACGTCTTTCTCTTTCCGTCGTCAAATACTGTTGAATTTCATTGATCTTATCCGTTCGAAACGCATCACACAAGACATTGCCATCAAACTCGCTGATAAAGGTTTCTCATTGGTCATTATGGATAAGAAGGCATACTTAGCTGAAGTAGAAAGACAGCTATCAGATGCACGTTTCTACCAACATCTAGATCGTGATCCTACCAATGAATTTTCTCAGAAAGTATCTAAACCATCACATCCATCTGTATAGAAGACCACATCTCGGAGAAACACGTGAGTATTTGGAGCCAGACAGACCCCGCGCTGATATATTGTACCCGCTACCAACATTTCACAAAACAGAGAACCCATGTCGCCCAACCATTTCTGGTAAAAACCACACCACTGAAAAAAATGCTCAGTTTCTTGACTTCCATCTGCGACCTCTCATTGAAAGATTGTCGTCCCATCTGAGAGACACCACTCACTACCTCAGAAAAATGGATGAACTGGCTGAGTTCCCAAGTGACACTCTGCTGTGCACAATAGATGTAGTTTCTTTGTACACAAACATACCCCATGATGAAGGGATTGAACCTTGTAGGGAGGCGATGGATACAATTTCATGTTTAGACCCTCCTAGAGAGAACCTCGAAGATCTCGTCACACATGTTCTGACGTTAAACAATTTTCAATTCAATGGCGTGAACTATCTTCAGATTAGTGGTACGGTCAAGGGCACGCGCATGGTTCATTCTTATGCTGACACTTTCTTTGGGTCGTCTTGCGAAGCTTGTTTTCTTTTCCTCACCATTCCCCTCGCCCACATCTTGGCTCAGGTTCATTGATGCTACTGATTTAAAATGGAGTGGAACTAACTCTGATCTTTTGGAGTTTGTCTCCTTCCGCAACACACTTCACCATTCCATTAAATTCACTGCAGAAATCTCTTCGGATAGCATCACCTTTCTTGATACCACCTCACGCATTGACAATAACCATATTGTTACAAGCTTATATTGCAAATCTACAGACTCACACCAATATTTGCTTCCATCTAGTTGCCATCGTAGGCACATTGGCAAAAACATCCCATACAGTCTAGCTATCAGAATTTAGAGAATCTTTTCTGAGCCCGCTGACAAGGAAGCTGCTTTTTCTGATCTTAGGTCTCATCTTGTAAGCCGCAACTATACGGAAAACAGGTGGACTGCGCCATTAGTAAAGCTGATGCCCTAGTGCGGGACGATCTGTTACGACACCACCCACAAACACATAAGGCGTGCATAGTTTTTGTCACAAAATTGCACCCAGATCTTTCAAATCTCTCCAACATACTTCAAAAACACGGACGCTTATTGGGAATGATCCAGCCTTATCCAAGCCATTTTCCAAGCCCCCGTCGTGGCTTTCAAGCATCCAAAAACATTTGCGACATTCCCGTTCGTGCCAGCCGCACTCCGGTTTATTCTGAACTTGGTGTCAGCCAAGACTGTTGAGAAATCGGTTGTAAAAGGTGCACAATGATGCCTACAACCGATTCATTCAAAAGCACCAGTACTGGGGAAACTTTTACAATTTTTGTCGCGGCACCTGCAAAAGATCAAATGTGATCTATCTACTTCAATGTGGAATTTGACAAATTCAGCATGTCGGCGAAACCTGTACCAGTCTTATAAAACATACGGAGAATGGGTTCCTTTTCTAGAAGGCGAATTTGGACCTGATATCAAAGACCTCGCCCATCGCTCAAATTCTTTCCTCTCTTCAGATAGAGCCCGTTTCCGTGAGTGTCGAATGCACCGCTACCCTTCGTGGGTCTTAGATACAAGACCTTTACAAGACCTTTACCAACCGTTTCGATTTGATACACCACTTCGTCTCTCTTCAAACAGTCCGCGTCCCATTATTTTCTACGCACCAGAACTGGCCAGACCCGATAGAGCTCCTATACCCAAAGCCGGCAACACGGTCTTGGTGAGAATGGATAATGCTCAGGTTGAAGCTATTTGGGGGACCGGAGGGGGCGAACCACCTCTGGCGACATTTGGCCCCCCTTTTAAAAGAATTTCGATGCATTTTGCATACAAAATGACACTTATTTGGTCATTGTAGGGCATTTTCACATTTTTGTCGGGAATTTTGTCGGAAATGTTCAAAAGTGCGACCCCTTAGATCTGTTGTTGGAGAGAGTCTAACTTCGAGACTGATGATGTTTTGTTGGCCAGTCCCACCAACAATCCTAAGAATCCACCTTTTATTTTTAAATTATATCTTAATTGAGCGGGACTCACGGTCAGTCCTCTTCGATTATGATGCGCTTTCGCTCTCCTTTTGATTTGCGTTTTGGTCCATGCGATTTAGTCGCGACCATTGTTCAGGTCTTAATGACTTAATTTCAATCTCACCGCTTCACCTAAATGTTTAATGGTCTACGATGTTTGTCTTCGTGTCCATCGGACAGGTTTACGTGTTGTGTTATTCATCTCTTCATTATTTTTTTTTTCCTTAATTTTATTTTTTTTTATTTTATTTCATTTATTTTTTTATTTCCTGTTAAGTATATAAAAAAGTGATTGGAATTAAAAAAAAAGAAATTTGTTATTTTGTTTAGTTTTATCTAATTTCCTCTTATAAATATAAAATAATTGTTTTGAATTATAAAAAGGTAAATTAAAAAAAATGTTTTTGTAAAATTAAAATAATTTTTATAAAAAATATTACTTGTAAAAGAAAAATTTGTTTTCAGGAAAAAAAGATTTTTTTTATCTTTGTTTCGTGTTTTTCTTCGGTTGATCTAATCATTGCTGTTTGTTCGGTTCCTTAACCCTTTACCCAACGTAACGGCCAAAACCGGTCAGCGCTATTCTCAAAAATCGCCAATTTTCATTATTTTTTTCATTTTTTGTCTCAAAAAAATAGGGGTCATAACCTATGTCTTTGAGACAAAAAATGAAAACAATTAGCTATTCAAGAATTTTGTTTGCAAGTGTCGTCTGCTTTTCATCTTAGGTAAAGAGTTAATTTCCTTTCATTTTCCAACGTAATGCTGCATTTCTACCCCCAAGCGTCCATTAAATGTTCTATTTGTATTGCTGAATATTTTGGTGGTCAGAGACATTCTAATGATAAATTTAAAGTGGCAAAAAAAAACCAAAAATGAAATATCAATCCTTGACCAATGGGACGAATCCTATTCTGAAAAGTATCAGCACAGACACTGCACCAACACCAGCATCTATATCATATAAAGATGCACGTACATTAATCTCTTTTAACTCCTTACCTTAACACACATACCACAATACTTGAACACACTTGAAAAAATAATCGTCTTGACGTTTTGCCTCAAAAAACATATGAATGAGCTCAAAGAGACTTCCAATGGGGACATAAGCGATGTTTTGTGGCCAAAAGTGGAACAAATTAAGTCAAATTGCTATTTTTGTGAGCAGCGATGACTGGCCACGTGTAGATTACGTTAGGTGAGAGGGTAGGCGTGTCTACTTTCCATACATAACGATCATAAAATCCCATATATCGTAAGTACTTTACCTGCAGCAATAGCATATACTTTTCCATTCGTGTTGCTGATCACCTCACCAGACATGTGGCAAACATTAGTTTCTTCGTCAAAACTGTATGAAATGCATTTCTTGTCGCCTGAACATAATATGGAACATTCGATGAGTGACTCTGCAGACAGACTAACCATCACCGATTTAGCACAACCACCCCGAACTGTATATCTTGATGTGTAGAATGTGTCTTTAACATTCAGTGCCATGCAAGCCAGAATAATACCACAATATATGAACAAAAATGTGTCAACTACACACTGAGTCAGATATGTCATTGTCGCAAGCTAATTATGAAATTTCCTTCTCGTCTGTTCTGAAAGAGTCTGCAATTCTCTTCAAATGACGTATTCACTGTCTCTTGGCTTGTTTTAGATGTATGCGAAGATTCGTAACAACAATGATGCCGAAAAATGCGTACGAGCCACGGCAAAGTGTTAACGTGGCATTGCTGTTTATGAGTAGGTTTGCTCGCCTACCTGGTTACACGCTTCTAAAAATATTTAATACTTGTAATGCATTATATAGTTATATATCTGCGATTGTTAAACAGTCGAGTCCGGATTTTCAAAATCAATATAATTTATGTAAATTACTTTTTTATCCAACACAAGTTAAAAACGGGATTTAATGATTTTCACTTTCAAATCACCCGACAACAGCAGCTCAATAGATAGAGGGTAGAATGAGTGTTTTTCTCATATAATATTTATGAAACGAGTCTAAGAATTCTCCGTTTTGGCGAGCCTCTGGCGAGCCCAAACGGAAAATTCGGACGAGTTTCATAAATATTAGATGAGAAAAACACTCATTTCATATTGTATTTATCATATGCCACACACACGAACAAATTAGCCACTTAGCATGACCCTTTTAACCCATCACCTAACTTGAGTTGCAGACGGCACTTGGAAAAAAACATCCTCGTATAACTAAAAATTTTCATTTTTTGCTTCCAAAACATAGGTTATGACCCCTCATTGGAAGGAGCTCGTCATAACCTATGTTTTGGAAGCAAAAAGTAAATATATAAAAAAAATGAATGACATTTTTCTCGTAGGTAAAAGATTAATACAATATAACCCGCCCCAAATAGGAGAGATACGTAAATTCTCCGTTCTGAAATTATGCAAGTATGACCCAGTTGTATTTTGTTTAGCCAATCAAATTGTCCAGTTTTGAAATTGACCAATGAAAGCTCCCAACTCTAATTATGCAAATTACGAAAATGTGGCCCAGGTGTATTTTGTTCAGCCAATCAAATTGTCTAGTTTTGAAATTGACCACAGATTAATATGAAAACAAAATATCAAATGTTTTAAAGTGAACAAAACGGACGAGTCATATGATAAAATTGTTTTATGTTATGTTATGGAGGGAGGATCTGAAAATTGAAGAACGAAAAATATAAAATTTGAATGGGATTTGTTTTCTTCTCGGAGATTTGGTCGATTGATATGGAAAATATGAACCCTTTCCCTAATATGAGTTAGAGTCGACCACTGATATCCACTGATATCCATACATCTGAATTGCCGAAGGCACATTGATCACATTCAAAATCGTCATACCATCACCTCCGACACCTTTGAGGAGCGGGCGAAAGGTTTCTATAAATAAAGAATAATTAACAATAAAAATGTTCTAGATATGTCATAATTAAGCCAATTATGAAAGCTGATCCCTTAACTGGTAGAGTGCTGGAAGCCCTATTTTGGGCTTTACTAAAAGTGACAGGCAATAACTGTCTGTAGCTACATTTTGCCTGATATGAATCTGATTTTTTATACAATACCTTGCTCTATTACATTTAATTGGATAGTGCCTAGAAGGCACTATCCAATTAAAGTTAATGGAGCAGTATATGATGAGCTTTGATTTGTTGTCAGAAAAAACTCAGCACTTTACCAGTTAACGTCTGAAATTCTGTTCCTGACGAGTTTACGGTCCTTTAGCTTGTAGATGTGAGCGAAATGTTTCGACAACAATGTGATGCCCGGCGAAGCGTAGGGGCAGCTTGAATGTAATCACGCCACTTTTGTGTTTCTTAGTAGGTTTCTAGCATACCTGTTTTTTTGTTTATAAAGATAGAGCCGTTTTAATGCAGTTTTTAGTTATATGTCTAGGTGAGTGCAAGGCTCTCGAGTCGGGATTTTCAGAATCAATACAATGTCGATAAATTAACGACATTGCCTGGAAACCTTAAATTTACATATACCAGTAAATGGGACTAATGATATTGGAATTAGCATTGTTGGTGGCATGGATGCAGATGTTATTTATGGCAGCGGCTATTCGGCACCGGGAGACAACTAACTCAATCCTACCTAAATACACACGGATTGCTATTTTGCCACCCGGTCCCAAAATTATCTTCGTCAGCTTTTCGGCACCGTGTGACAAATAACTCGTTCCTATCTAGATACACGAGTTTTGCTCTTTGCTACCGGATGTCAAATATCTCCCGGTTCGTTCCTTGGGCCATAATTCTGGATATAATTTAAGGATATCAATAAAATTCGCCTTGTGCAAACCAATTAGGCAGTGGCTCTTGTTGTTTGACTGACGATGTAGCTTTTTTGACATTTCACTTGAAAGGGTGATACATTTTTTGCCTTGTTAAACTCTGAGAAAAAATTCAAGTAGGCCTATGGGAGACGTTCCACTATCTATGTAAAAAGTAGTTCGTCGCTCGGCTGACGAAGTGATCTATGAAAGATTATCAAACTGATGCGCGCGACGGGACATTGCCGTCAAGCTGTGATTATTCCAGTCACTTTTACCACCGGGTGCAAAAATATCTCAGTACTTTGGTCATACCTTGGAATATAATTGAGAGCCTTCGCGCAAATCTTGGTTGCTTATAATTATGTCAAGAAATGTGTAGTCTGAGTCAGGGCGGCATTCTTTGTGGAATTGCTAAATGGCAGGGAGAAATCATTTCTCGCTATGTTAACCTAAGGGGATATTCACCTATTGAGTACTGGCAACTCGCCGTATGAATTGTGTTCAGTTTTGTGCCAAACAGATGACTTGAAAGTGTGTCACAATCTGGTTTGTGAACATCGTCGCCTGAGTGCTAGAATGTCCTATGTACCGTATGGGACATAGGCCATTCTAGCACCCAGTCGACAAACTGAATGATTCCGTTTTGGTACGGTCACGTAAAAGGTTAAGAGCCAACAATGTTTAACACAGGGTTAAAAAATATCTCGGTTTTTCGGTAATAACTGGGATATAATTTAGAGCAATAAAATTTGGCTTGTAAAATCCAATTAGGCAGAGGCGCGAGTTGTTCGACTGACGATGCTGTGTTTGGTGATATTCCATTTTAAAAAGAGGAATCGTGTTTTGCCCTGTTAAACTCTCGAGAAAATTGTAAAGGGCCTATCGGGGATGTTCCTCTACGTATGTAAAACGAATTCGCTTCTCGACTGAAGACATGATCTGTTTGAACGATGTCATTGAACCTTAGACTCCTGATAGGATGGTGCGGGCAAGCGGGGTATTCCAATCAACTCTGCCACCAGGTGCCCAAAGTACATCAGTATTTTGGTCATCTCCTGGAACATAATTTAAAAATATCAGTCAAATTTTGCCTGCTGATCCCAATTACATCCCGGAATGTGTTGCCCGAGTAAGGACGGCATTTTTCTTTGGAATTTCCATTTGGCAGGGAGAAATAAGTTTTGGTGATGTAAACCAGTGGGCGAATTCAGCTATAGACAACCGACAACACTCCATACGGATTTCGTTCAGTTTTGTTTCCAAACAAAGAGTCTCAATCTTGTTTGACTGGCTAGCCTTTGGGGGACAGTGCCGGCTAGTGAGGAGAATTCCAATCATTTTTGCCACTGGATGCCAACAATATCTCAATAATTTGGTAATATCTTGAAATATAATTAAAGTATTTCGCTCACATTTTGCTTGCGGGTCGCAAATATGACTGGAAATGTATCCTTTGCGTCGATGCGGTATTCTCTATGGGACTGCCTTTTGGCTGGGAGAAATCATTTTTAACAAATAAGGAAATCCACACCTGAGTACTGAGAACACTCCATATGGATTCCTGTCAGCTTGTTTTGCCAGCCTATATGATAATTTTGAGCTGTTGTAATAAACTGGATGCTTCCGTTTGGGTGGCGTCACGTGGAAGGGAAAGAACCAATGATATTTGTCAGCGGGTGCAAAAATGCCTCAGTTTTCGACCATAACTCGGGATATAATTTAAGGATACCAACGCAATTTGGCCTGTGGAATCCAATTTTGCAGAGTCGCCTGATGCTTGACTGACGATATTGCCTTTGATGAGATTTTACTTCAAAGGGAAAAATCGGGGCTTTTTTGCTTTGTTAAACTCTGAGGAAAATTCAACGAGGCCTATTGGGAACGTTCCACTATATATGTTAAACGAGTTCGCCTCTCGGCTGTCGAGATGATCTACATATGATTATCATTCGGATGCGCGTTGAACGTGAGACCCTTGACGGGATAAGGCCGACAAGCGGCGATAATTCCAATCACTTTTGCCACCGGTGCCAAAAATACCTCAGTATTTTGGTCATGTCTTGGAATATAGTTGACATATTTCAGTCACATATTGCTTACTGGTCGGAATCATGTCCACACATGTGAATCATGACGGCATTTTCTGAGAGATTTCCATTTGGCAGGGAAAAATCGTTTTTTCGTGAGGCGAACCAATGGGCACATGCAGGTATCGACAACCGACAACCTTCCATATGGATTTCGTTCAGTTTTTTGACAAACAAATTAAAAGGAGTCTCAACTTTGTTTGACAGGCTAGCTTTTGGAGGGATTGCACTGGCTATTGAGGAAAATTAAAAGTTTTTTTTTTTAATTTCGGTGATGTACTTAAGAACTCAAAATCATACTTACCACCTGGTAAAATCACTAACTTTTTGGGCGATAACTTGAGGATATGAATGGGACGTGACCTTCATAACTATCGTCTGACGCAATTCACTCACAACCTCCTGCATAGCACTCACTGGTAGTAGAGAATGTGATTTTCGAGCAACGTTTGGGATCCCCTTGTTTAGGACCCCGTAAGTTACGTCATAGGACCCCGTAAGTTAACGTGATCGGTTACATTATGTGGGATTGCCATGGTAGCCCGCGTGAGCGACCATGTTGTGGCGTCATTACCAGTGATTCGTGGCACCAGTGTGCTTGCGCAACGCTTGTTGTTCAGGTGGTAACATGTTTACGATGTCCATTTTGTATACTGGAGGACACAATCTCGACTTCGCTGGTGGTACATATTTGCCTTGTAACAGAATGTCATCTAATAGGAAGGGGTATATTCGAAGGATGTGGTCGATTGGATGGGCATAAATCTTATTAGCACAAACAACCCAACAATTGGTTATTTGGCTCGGATTCTCTGAGAATCGTCGCTTTCTACCTAACCATACCGCCATCTTTGCTGGAAAGTGATTAATATGTACATAAAAGACTTCCACTTGAAATTATAGCGTCAAATAAATTGATTACAGCTTTACTTCTTCAATATATATTGGTTTTATCTGTACTTCTAAATCCAGCATTTTATGATAGTACCGTGGCTTGGTAAAAGGAACCAACCCAAGTCACTCCGCGTGCCTTCAAAAAATGTCGTTGGGATTTCGAGACGGAATATTTTTGCAGACATGGTTGCAACATACTGAAGTACACCATCAATTCAGAAATATTTATGCCAGGTTAATAATTATTCTTGCGCAATAAGGAAACAAATATGACAGGAAGAATGAAAGCGCGAAGTAATAACGAATTCCACCAATGAGTGAATCAAGTATATATATACATGTAATGTTCCATTTTTTGTTTCCCATGTCAATGGAATCGACCTTAGCATTTAATGTCGCAGTAGCAAATTTCTAATTGCAAGCAATAATTTGTACGCGCGCGAAATCATCGTAGGCGCCACTTGCTGCAAACCACACACGTGTAATTTATTTTTTTGTTAATAATAAATTCACCACGTCAAACTTACCGTCTTCTCCATACAGTCGCTTACTTACTGTTGTGAGGATGTGAATGTGAACTGGAAGGCCCCTCCGCCCACACTCACCTACTGCTGCAAGTGACAGCGTTCTTTTTTTTTCGTTCATTTTGGTGTTACCAATAACATTTCAGCCACCCGCTTCTGAAATGGAAAGTGCTTCAGAACCCATGTGGTTGCAAATTCCTTTCTCCACCTCATTTCCCAAATTTTACCGCAGAGCATGCTAACACTTTTCTGAGCGTAAAACGTCATTCATAAACAATTTAGATTTCTTATATATTGATAAGGGCTTTGAAACTGAACTTTCTAATCTCCCATAAAAAACATATCTAAAAATGCCAGGGACGTGGCTGGATGTTTTCGTTTGGGGGTGGAGGGGGTGTAGGGGTTGTAGGGTAATGCATTTCCAACTAGGGGAGGGATCGGAAAGGGGTTTCCCCTTCCCGGTCCTTCCCCATTGTTGGAAATTGCTACCGAGAAAAAAATTAAAAATGAAGCCGTGAAAGGGGGCATAACATTGATTCTAGTAACTGAAATGCCAACACATTTATGACAGAATTATCAGGTTATTATTATTTGGTATTATTCTGGAAATTGAATATGTGCTAAACAACTGCTCAAGCTGAGAAGTTTTAGCAATTCACACTGTCCTAACATTAAATCAGATCTTATGCAGGAATGATCAATTTTCGATGTTTCATTATTTTGTAACTGCGAATGATGGAATTCAGGATAACGATTTTACATGATGCGATTTTCTTGAAGTACATTTCGAGGATTTTTTTATTACGATAAGTAAACGTACATTAAAACTGTAACAAAATCAGCGTTAGTCATGCATCATTGGATCAGAATTGCTCGCAATCTTAAGAAGCCCTCCAGTCTTCCTTTTGTTTTTTTATTCAGTCGTCCTAAAAATACATTTGAACGCCACATTCCAGTTTTTTTCTTATCGTCCAAATAAGAATGCAGTTTCATTCTTTCATATTATTGTTTTAAATCTTATTTACTTTTGTTCGAACGAGTTCGTATTTTCTTTGATACCCTAGCATCGTTACGTTCCACCCCCTTGAGTTTTCTGTTCTTCCTGTACGCGACCGAGTTTTAATCTCGTTTACGGCTATTCTCCATAACTCTATACATACGTTTGCCCATGTTGGCTCCCAACTGTCAGTGAACTTTCCCTCTCTGCCTTTCACGGCCGTTAGCATAGTATTAGTCTTTTCCTGGACACTGACCTCCCCATGTATTCTCATCTGAGTCATTTGGCAGTTCACGCATTTGGTTGAGATTTATATATAGGTCTTTAATTAGCCCAACTCGCGAACTTCTCTCAAACAGAGAGTGGAAGGGGCCTTATTGTGTGAATTTATTTACAGGTTAACACATAAGCTTCCGAAAGCGACTATTGTCACCTATTTTATGATACGTATCTGAACGTTCTGGTATGCGCAGATCAAACCAACTTCCAGATCAGAGCACCTTCCAACAATTAATCAGATGATAGAGTTTCAAGTATGTCATAAATTTTATTAAACCTTCTCGCATATAGGCGTACGTAGATGTCCTCCACCATGGCTAAAGTGGGCGTGGCAGTAAACGGGTAAAATATAGGAAAACGACATTGCATCGCATCTATCTCCTACGTGATATGTATTTGCCTCATAAAAAACCCTAGCCAAATGCAAGCGAAGGCAGCTGCATGTAAAAATATTTCAAGATATGGTCGATAATTAGTACCGCTGGAGCAAAAGATTGAAATTTCCCTCGAAATGTAAAACTATACTGCGAGGGGACTCCGGGTGAGCACACAATGGCTGGTAATCACATAGAAACTATTTGGCTGGCCGAGCGGCGATCTCGTTCTACATAAATCGTAGGCTGAACTCAATATGTATATTTCCGCACAGTTTTACATGGCAAAATACCATGTCCCCTGTAAAATTAAATCCTTACAAACCTACCTCGCTAATCAGTCTGCGAACCCCCCAAACTAAATGGACCCCGACAAGCCAATGCTTTTTCAAACCCCCTCAAGTATTAGTGGGAAATGTGCGAAATATTGGATAATTTTGGAATTCGGCGGCAAGAAATGATTGGAATCCGCTCCAACACACACACCCACACCTACACCCTGGCCCCCTCTCCACACACATGCACTCCCTTACATGTGCATGATGTCCCAACGCCCCCCCCCCCCCCCCCCCAAAAAAAAAAATGACTTGTATAGTTTTCATTATTGAGGGGAAATACCGGTAACTATAGGTTGATAAAAAGCAATATTTTGATAATTCATTTTTTTGAAATTTTTACTACCTCAGTGAAGACCAAATACATACAGTGGTTGTTAGTATTGATTTTCTTATAACAGAGGACTTAGTTCTACTGCTGCACAAAAATGACACACAGCGTGCAACATAAAACCGAGGATGTCCCGTTTCCGCTGTGTGCAGGTCTATCATTCCGTGTGTGCTCTTCATTCACACCAATAATAGGTGCTCCATCACACCTCATTCACGCGCCTACAGACACACTTGAAGGGAAATATCCGGTCGGTTTATCGCGCATCTTTTTGATAATAACTCCACCGTAGCCGGACCCAATCCGTGGTAGAGAATAGAGGCGGTCGCCTTGCTCTCCCGTGAGGTGCGTGCTGAAGGCCTTGGCGGAGGGAATCTTGGGTGGTTGAGGACAACTGTGGCCCAGGTTGGGCAATCCTCATGAGGGTATTGTCCACTATTTTATCTGAGACCCTTACTTCATTGTCGATAGTTTGTCGGATAGGCTCTGGTTACATCAATCAGGAACCCTACAAATGATCGTCACCTTTGGGCATTTAGTGGTCTCGAAATTGGTCAAGCTGGAATTATTTTCAACCCTTTTTATCTCTGTGTACTCTGTCAAAATTATTCTGTATTTTGATAGTCACAGAGTATGCTGCTATGTCTGCTGAATGCTAAATTCTTTGGGCAATGATATTCCCAGTATGAGAAAGGGAGCGAATCATGAATACAAAGAATTTTAAAATATACTCAATATAGCGAATTAACCACTAAATAAACGGTTGTATGTACATACTAGTCTTGATGACTCTGATTCAGATATAGAGCTATATATATAGAATATACCCATAGTAGCTTGGTGTACCAAATGTTCACCACTCGAGGTGAAGTGCTGTTAACAGCGAGCCTTTGGTGCGCGGTTAGCACCACTTCACCACGAGTGGTGAACATTTGGTACACCAAGCTACTTTGTGTATACTTTATTTATGCCACGATCGTCAGATTAATAATAGTTTAAATGTTAAATAAATCAATATTCACACGTGCGATTCTGTTTTTGTTTACATGAGCACCAGTGGGCGGTACTTCCCCTGGTAGTGTTAAGACCGAAACGAAATAGAAAACGAAACGCGCAAATTACAGGGCCTTTTTCATTTTAAAATAACATAATAACATACTATTTCGAGCTATGGATGACTTATTCATATGAGACAAGGCACGTTTGTTAATTATTGGTATCTTCTGAGGTAAACTCATTTAAAACGAAGTAAATAATTTCCACTTTCATTTCGCTTTTCGCGAGGCAACGAACGATAAATTTAGACAAGTTTGCATTCAGGTCAAGGTCACCAAAGGTCAACATGGATGCAGTTCCACTGTAGGTGAAAATTTTAACTATTGAAATCCCATTGCTGGCGTGTTCACCACGGTTGGTGAGTAAAGCTAACATTTATGTCATAGGCTTTTTATATATAGTAGAATAGGTAATCATGGTATAAATTGGAGAAACCATTCGGGGTGTTGCTGGTATGATTAAATAAGTTAAAATGTTGAAATCGGGAATCATTAACTAAATATACAAGAAAGAAGCAGGAATCTAATTTACTTACTGTGAAAAGGCTTGCCAACACCCCCAATAATAGCAGGAGTGTAGTTAGGACAAGAGAGCTCGGTAGCATGAAAGAAATGAAAATTAAACATGAACTCAGTCCACGAGAAACCATCAATGAAGTTAAACAAACAGACATTGAAAGAGAAGGTACCAACATTAAAACAGATACGTATATTGTGACATTTGATAAACCAGAACCACCCAATACTACCAAAATTGGATACTGAGCATCAAAGTGAATTTTGTGTGCTCACATCCAATTCGATGCATGAAGTGTCAGGAACTTGGACACAGACAGAATTAATTTATTTACTGGAATAAACGACACGTTCGACTGCCAGGGTTACACCGTGTCGGATACACAGTTAGAAGCTTGTAGGTGTAAAACACTGCACTGCAAGTGTGGAGAAGATCATCACCAGTCATGTACCAACTGTACAACTAAAAGCCTTATCAATCGGGGCAATCATATGCCATCATCAAAAGATTGTCCTGTATGGAAAAAAGAGCAAGCTTTTCAGGAAATCAGATGTTCAGATTTGAAAAATAAGTTAAATTTAAAAAAGCTAGAACACTTGTGACGTCAATGCCTGGCACATCATATGCATCAACCTTGAAACAAACTTCATCAACCACATCTGCTCAATGTCAAACGGAATATGCTTAGCTCAATAGCTTTATGCACTCGCTGCAGGCCCTATTCGCAATAATTGAAACCATTTAAATAGACGCAATATCAATTCAGACGCAGCCTGCTGCCAAAACAATCATACATGAGAAACCAAATGCGAATTGAAAAAAAAACCCACAACGAAACGTAAGCGTCAACTAGAAGAGAGAAATAACCTAAACCAAACCCATGACCAAAAGCTGTGCAGAAACAAAACCTGAAAAACGGAATCAGAGTCAGAGAATGTAAAACTTTTATTAAAAATTAATGTCGAACAGATCACGAAATTGATTCAGAATCATGAAACAAACAATATGTTTGATGAATTGTAGGACATGGATTTTGATTGACAATCTGCTCTCCGGTATCCACCTGGGGGTGATCGCGGTGTACGCCCGAGTAAAAGACTACCAAGGGGAAATGCCAGGGCTATATTCACCCGTACGCGCTGCACCTAGATCACTACCTAAACATTGTCTCAACGCTGGCAAAATGTGACCAGAATGTGTTCCTTGTCAGCAGCTGATGATAGTGGAACAGCTTCTTTTAGACTACGGATTTTAATAGTGCCAGATGGTAGTATTTTACTGTGGAATCTTTTACTGAGCTACAGTTAAAACCAGAAGTCCTCTCACGAAATGTGCGCTTATCTAGGGTTAATGACGCGTAGGAATTGCGCACAGTTGTCATATCGAATGGCATCGAAAGCACGACAGGTTCTCCTGGCTACTCACAGCAAACACAGGCAATGTTTCTGCCAACTCGGAGGTCCATTGGCAGAAACATTGCTTGTGCACAGGCCATATGTACAGAATTTGATAGCCTTACTGTGGTCATAACCCGCAGACGAACGCGCAAATCGTCATGCTATATGCGCGCATTTCATGACAGGACTTCTAATTTTAACTGTATATTATAAGACGCATCCACTAAATAGATAACACTGCTGTTTCTGGAGGAAATAAACTTTTTTAGTAACTGTTTAAACTGTCTTTACGCTTCTAAACTCGATTTTCACATTCAAGTTTATTCCAATCAACAGGTTTTTATATGTTACAGTCATTCTGTGTAATCAGTCATTTCATGAAATGTCTAAACATTTCAGTCATTTCACGTAATGACTGTGACCCCTAGTCATTACGTGAAATAGCTCAAATTTCTAGTCATTTCATGAAATGTCTAAACATTTCAGTCATTTCACGTAATGACTGTGACCCCCAGTCATTACGTGAAATAGCTCAAATTTCTAGTCATTTCATGAAATGACTGAAAAATGGTTGCAGTCATTACATGAAATGCCTGAAGAATCAATTTTGGAGTTAAATCATGGCCAAGAAAATGTTTCCCTTGGTGCGGTTCTCTACAAGATTACCTCCCCTTAATTTGGTAAAACTGTTCAGGCATTTAACACTGAGAGAGATGGGAACTTCATATAAAAACTTATTTTTTTTAATATTCGTGTATTTTTATCATCGATGTGCGCATCATTTCACAAACTACAGTTCTTTTCCTGTGACGTAGTATAAGCAAATAAAATCTATCTTGTTACACATTTTTCCCCAAATAATTTGAACATTGGACTATTGTTCCCAGTAGAAACCCATTTGAAAAAATAAAAAACTGCCTTTTCAGACCCTTTTGGTGATCTTTAACTTTTTTTATATTCATTGTATCAACAGTATGCGCATCGTTGCATTAAATACAGACACTGTTCTTTTTTAATAATCTAAAAGTCTGTCAGATGTGGTTTTCCAATTTTTTTCCTCTGATGAATTAAAACTTCCAAATTGCTATGAAAACACATTGTCGGACTAGACAATAACGCAGTGATGGATGAGAAATTACATAGTAATTGCTTTAATTGGTGTCGCTATTTCACACCTCATTGTCATTCATCTCCGCACATCAAGTCTCAGAAATTTCACACCTCACCACCCACATTCACTGCCTTCTTAATTGGATTTCGTCTCGCAAGTTCAATAATCTCAAGGGAGATAATTTTCGCGTAAGATATTATTTTAATCAATATTGTTGGGTATGTTAAGTAGATAAGAAGGAAAATATATCATGAATGCTTTTTATTCAGTTAAGAAGTGTTTCAAGGTTACAAAAAAGGTAGATTGTGAAAAAAGGAACATCTTTTAACATATAATCACATTTTGTACAAATATGTTTTTCATTTATTGTGAAAGGCTATTATATGCCACGATTTGAACATTATAAGTTATTGTGATGAATTGATGGTAACTTGGTCTGAGGTTTGCGGCTCGGAGCTTATGTTTAACCGAGACGAGAGAGGTTGAACATACGCTCCGAGCCGCAAACCTCAGACCATGTTACCGTCAGTTCATAACAATAACGTATATCTTTAACGACCACAGGTTTAGTAAATAAACCTCTCGTGTATCCACGACGGCACTGAATAAATAATCAATAAACCAGATAAACTCATTCCATCTTAGTTCAAATCGTAAATCAGTTTGTAATTTAAACAACACTCCGTCCGGAACATCGTCTGCTGCACACGTGGAACATCCAGAAAAACGAAGCGACTTCCTAGTTACTCCGTTGATGAAGCAGTTCCGAAACGGACAACGTCATTGCATATATTTCGCGTTGTGACGTCAGACGGTAACATTTGCCACTTGAGGCGAAAACATAGAATATACTAAGCGAGCTCCCGTCCAATCAGAGGAGGAGGATTTTGGTCTTATTGGAACATTCCATTTTATTTTTGTAGCATTTACATCTATTGGACTGACATCTATCTTTTCCAGCACAGTTACAGCGGACATCGCTTTGTCCTCCACAAGAGGATTCGTACTTAACAACTTGCCTAAGTAAAATAGTTTGTGTCATGTTAACATCTGACTCAGTCAGTAATATTTGATGACATAAGTCAAACTGATTACGGGAGTAGTTTCCCCGTAAAATACCACCATTCACACACATGGTGTACAAGTCATTCTCATCACGATCCACTATAATCCCTAGAATATTTCTGGGGATCACCACGTCCCCACTAGAAATTTTAGCTATTTCACTTAATTACTGGGGGTCACAGTCATTAGGGAAATGACTGAAATGTTTAGGCATTTCATGAAATGACTAATTACACAGATTGACTGTAACTTATAAATTATATCCAGCAAACTTCTGTTATCATTTACTCATTACTCTTATCAATACTTACTTCCTTCATTACAGATTGCTTGTTTCCTGCTTTTACTGCATTGTTGTAATTTCTAACAGAAACCGACCTCTATTATAGCAATAAATACTTTTTATCGCCACGGGCACCAATAAATAAATAAATAAATAAATAAATAAATAAATAAATAAATAAATAAATAAAAATCTTGTTGATAATCATGTATAGATCATTTCTTCATCCAAGTGACGAACTGGTTTCAAGTAGATATATTGAATTATACCATGTAATGCAGATGAAATCAGTGAGAATCAATCTCTTTTTTCAAATTTCCCGCTTAAGGTACAGAATTCGGCACTTCTGTTATGCATTTTGTAGGATGAAAGACTCTGACGTCGATGGGGATCGAACCACTGCCTTGATGAGAGTACATTTCTGCGGCACTAATCGCCTAGCGAAACTGGAGCAGCGCCATAGACCACTCGACTACCGACAAGCCCCCAAAAAGGCATGCTAGCAGGTCGAGCATCCATAGAACTGGCACAGTCCACACGAAATTACTCAGTATCCCCCAGAACTAGTTGTTTACAATGAATTATACCATGTAATGCAGATGAAATCAGTGAGAATCAATCTCTTTTTTTCAAATTTCCCGCTTAAGGTATAGAATACAGAATTCGGCACTTCTGTTATGCATTTTTTAGGATGAAAGACTCTGACGCCGATGGGGATCGAACCACTGCCTTGATGAGAGTACATTACATTTCTGCGGCACTAATCGACTAGCGAAACTGGACCAGCGCCATTGACCACTCGACTGCCGACAAGCCCCCCAAAAAGGCATGCTAGCAGGTCAAGCATCCATGGAACTTGCACAGTCCACACGAAATTACTCGATATCCCCCAGAATTAGTTATATATAGTAAAACGAATCGTTAAAACTACCAAGAGTTCATCAAGGCATATATGATTTCCTCCTCTGAAAGGAAATCTCGCCAAAGTCTCCTTCTCCCACCACCAGCAAGACGACACCCGCCTCAACCGATTTGTATTCTACAATTCCAATATGTAGTCATATTCCTCACTTAGACCTCAAGGCAAAACTCATTGGCACTTACCCTTCTGCTTTCTACAATTTATAGTCAAATCCTTCAATTACAGTTAAAACTAGAAGTCCTATCACGAACTTTGCGCTTATCTTGGCTTAATTGCGCGTAGGAATTGCGCGAAGTTGTCATACCGAATGACATCCAAAGCACGACAGGGTCTCCTGCTACTCATAGCAAACACAGGCAATGTTTCTGCCGATGGACCTCCGGGCTACCGAAGGTCCATTGACTAAAACATTGCTTGTGCACAGGCCATATGTACAGAATTTGATAGCCTTACTATGGTCATAACGCGTAGATTAACGCGCAGATCGATGTGCAATGTGCGCGCATTTAGTGACAGGACTTCTAGTTTTAAATGTATACCCCCAACATATCCAGAGAGGCTGAAATATTTTTAGCACTCAGAAGAGAAAGAACCAATGGCCCTTTCCCTCCTTTGCGATTTGGATGTAGTTCCCATAGCCAAAACCCAAACCCATTCCACATTCAGTTCCCGCGTAGGTTGTTAACCTTAATAAAAATAATTTCTCCCTGTCAAATGCAAATTGCCTCGAGGTTGCCATTGTGATTGAGACGAAACATTTAGCAACTTAATTGCAACGAGTAGGGAAAATCAAAAATATCCGAAGATATGACCGAAATACTGAGAACTGTTTTGAAAATGATTGAAATTCTCCACACTAAGCGGCATCATCCCGTCAAAGGACTCGGGTTCACAGCACATTCAGTTGATAATCATACATGGGTCATTTCTAAAACCGACAGGCAATTCCGTTTCACGAAGATTGTAGAATGGAACGAATAGTTCGATTTCCCATGGGTCAAAGAGGGCAAACAATGAATTCGCACTGTGAAATGCAATTAGGTCGAAAACAACTTGCCTGTGAGACGACATAATGCCAGACCTGCAAGACAAATTTTAATGACATTCCTTGAAGTATATACACCGAGATGCGACCGAAATGCAGACAGTTTTGGCAACCGGTGACATAAATCATGGGCACAGTGCACTTATTCTTCTGCGTGACGCCACTCCAACAGAATTTTCACAAACCAGGCTGAGACGTAATTACTTTCACTTGCACAAAAACTGAATGCAATCCACGTGGTGTTTTCCGAGTACTCACTTGTTGAAGTTCATCATTGGTGAAGATCAAGAAAAAAAAATTTCCCTCCTAAAAGGCAATTCCACAGCGAAAGCAGTTCTGACTCGGGCGACACATTTTTCGAGACATATTGCGACGAGCAAGTTACGTGAAATAATTCATGAGAGGTGAGGGACGTTGTACAAACACGAGTGCGCGAATGCGCACGAGTGTTTTACAATACAGTCCCACGCCTCAAAAGAATTATTTCGCTTAACCAGTCTAGTCAAGCGATTACTCTGTTTATTACTTTTCAGTATTAACGATAATTATATTATTTAACCCTTTACCTAGCGTAACGGCCAGCGCTATTCTCACAAATCGCCAATTAATTTTCATTATTTTTTCATTTTTTGTCTCTAAAACATAGGTTATGACCCCTCATTGGAACGAGCTCGACGAGCTCGTTCCAATGAGGGGTCATAACCTATGTTTTTAAGACAAAAAATGAAAATAATAGCTATTCAAGAATTTTTTTGCAAGTATCGTCTGCTTTACATGTCAGGTAAAGGGTTTAAAAAAAACTAGCAAGCACAATTTGACCTAAATCTCTCAATTATATTCCAAGATATGCCCCAATTTATTTATTGGTGCTTAAGGTCGCATATTTCTGCACAATGGCTAAGCATGACAGTTTTACGGGTGGAAGAAGCCGGAGTACCCGGAGATAACCACCGAGCAACGGCGAGCAACTGTCAGCCCCCAACATACTAACTCCACACAAGCAGGGTTAGTATTGGTTGAAGACAGGTGCACCATCGACGAGCAGTACGCTTTAGTACGCTTTAGTATACAACGTCACCGTGCCCCCACGTCGGCAATGGGGGTGAAGTGTCTTGCCCAAGGACACAACGTGGTTGCCGTTGGTGGGATTCGAACCGAGAACATCTCGACTTGCAGTCTGCACCTCTACCTATTGAGTCACCGCAAAGATATGACCAAAATACTGAGATATATTTGGCACGCTGCAGACAAAAGAAATGAAATTTTTCTCAATAGCCGGCACTACACCCCGCCCGACCACCCAGAGACTACCCTGTCAGTCAGCCGAATCAGGCCCTGACCTGTTGCATTCCCCAAACCAAGAGACATGACCGAAATGCAGATATATTTTTGACACCCGGTGAAAAATATCCTTGCCTCCTACACTTCTACAAACCGTTAAGCATTTGAACGAAATGCAGATATATTTTTGGCATCCGGTGACACATAACATTGGCTCTTACCCTTCTACAGGACACTATCCAACGGATAGCCTTCACTTGTACACAAACCCGGTTGAGACGCATGTGTAATTCATTTTTGACAACAAAACTGAACGCAGTCAACAGTTGAATTTCCCCACTGGTTAAGATCACAAAAAATGATGTTTCCATGCCAAAGGCAGTTCCGCAGAAAATGACGTCCTGACTCGGGTAACACATTTCAACGCATAATTTAACCCTTTACCCAACGAATCGCCCACATCCGCCTGCGTAAATATGCAAATTCAGCAGCTGGAAAAATATTATATTTCAAAACATTTCAACAAAACCATATCATGTGACCGTTCTTCGGAATGAGCTCGTCGAGCTCGTTCCAAAGAGGGGTCACATGATATGATTTTGTTGAAATTTTTTGAAAACATTTAAAAAATGATATTTAAAATAATAAATTTTGAAATCGTCTGCGTTGGGTAAAGGGTTAAACCTGCAAGCAAAATTTAAGTGAAATCCCTCAATTATATTCCAAGATATCACAAAAATACCGAAATGTTTTTGGCGCTCGTCGTAAAAAAATTATAATAAGCTATTGCGATCCTTTGCAGAGAAAGTTTAACTTGGTAGTAAGAGTCCCAGGACAGATATCCAGGCTTGGCGGCACCGGTCCCGAGATTAACCGGGATATCTGGTCAACCCATTTTGCGGTGTATAAAAGGGAAGATACCACCATACAGTTAAAACTAGAAGTCCTGTCATGAAATGTGCACAAATGGCACGCCGATCTGCGCGTTAATCTACGCGTTATGACCATAGTAAGGCTATCATATTCTGTACATATGGCCTGTGCACAAACAATGTTTCAGCCAATGGACCTCCGGGTAACCCTGAGGTCCATTGGTGGAAACACTGCCTGTGTTTGCTATGAGTAAACAGCAGAACCTGTCGTGCTTTGGATGCCATTCGATATGGCAATTGCGCACAATTCCTACGCGAAATTAAGCCAAGATGAGCGCACAGTTTGTGACAGGACTTCTAGTTTTAACTGTAACTTCATCATTGTGCTTCAGAACGCAATGGCTTCACATCTCACTTGTGAAGAGTGTCAGAAAGTTTCAGAAATAAATGTAATCTTTATCGGAATAAGAAGACTACCTACAGATCCGTAATCTACAAATGCACTAGCTGTCCAAGAACATTTAACAGAAAAGCGACCTAATGAGGCACCAGATGTACAACTCACCACAGGAAATACGACTTACCAGCAAAATAGAAGAACGTAAAGACAAATAAACCAAGTGGATCCAATGGAACTGTTCAAACAGTACCATGTGAATAAACCACTTATGGAACCTGACCATAATCCAACAACGAAGGCGCATCAAGAGGAAAAATACGTTTTGGTCGAACCCAGTTTACTGGAAAGCTTACTAGAACTACAACATTCGGTGCGCAGAGAACCAAACGGGTTTACCACGATGGATCTGGATATAGATATGAGAGAGATCATGGAATCCTGAACAATGAACGAGAACGAGAAGATTCTTCAATTCAACCAGATCTTACAAAGATACAGAGAATTCTACACCAAAGCTTCACAGCCAATAACGATCAAAATACAGAACCAGTAATAACCAGAGAGAGAACAAAGTGAATATGAACACGGAAGAAAAACGGAACAGAATTAAAAAGACTGAAGCCCTCAAGCGTGCGATAGATAGAGAGTGATCGCTTGCCTGGACTGGTTAACTGAAATAATTCATGAGAGGTGAGGGACGTTGTACAAACACGAGTGCGCGAATACAATATAGTGCCTCGCCTCGAATGAATTATTTCACGTAACTAGTCCAGTCAAGCGATTACTCTGTTTATTACTTTTCATTATTAACGATAATTATTTTATTCAACCCTTTACCTAACGTAACGGCCAAAACCGAGCCAGCGCTATTCTCAAAAATCGCCAATTAATTTTCATTATTTTTCATTTTTTGTCTCTAAAACATAGATTATGACCCCTCATTGGAACGAGCTCGTCGCGCTCGTTCCAATGAGGGGTCATAATCTATGTTTTTGAGACAAAGAATGAAAATAATAGTTATTCAAGAATTTTTTTTGCAAGTGTCGTCTGCTTTTCATGTTACGTAAAGGGTTAAAAAAAGCAATAAAAAAAAACAAAACAATGAAGTCCCCATTAGACCCACGGCAAAGCGTCTTCGTTTGCGCGCACGGATACATGACACAATTGTTAATTGCATAATTCACTTGTGAAGTTATCGTTTATAATCAAACCCGGAAATCCCAGTAAATCACACTTTGGAAAGTAAGAAAAAATAACACACACACACAATTTAACATAAATTATTGTTTTTGTTAAAGTATATTAGATATCTATTGAACATGCATAATTTGGGGTGTCACATACAACCTTGCCGTCGTGCAAGTAAAGAACCACTGCACAGGGACAAGTAATTACCACAGTCTTCCAAAAAATAGAATTCATGTAGAAACCTGAAAGAACTACTGATAGAAGGGAAACAACAAAACCGGGAAGAAGAATGCTTCACGGAGATGAAGATGTGTGGCATGTGTTGTTAACCACCATGATGGCTTCAATATCTTTTCAGGGCCCACACATTCTTAAAAAGAGATTTTCTAAAACACGCTGTGTTTTACAAGTCTTTGACATGAAAAGACAAACAGACCCCAGTTCCCATTCCTTCACGTTATTTTCCATTTTATCCAGATGTCTGCGGGATTCTCAGTCAACAGAAGGGGGGTTCGCTTCTCTGCTGCGTGCAACCAATCAGCAACGTTTCTCTGTGGGACAGCATATCGACGACATCATCACTCGATGGATGAAACACGTGTTCGAGCATAGAGCAACTGATGTCAGATATATAAATTTATTTATTGGGGTTTAACGACACTTTCGGCAGCCAGCGTCACCACATGTCGGACAACTTTACGGGTGGGGAACGTTCCAACTTGGCAGGGTTAACCCCTTACCCAATGAATCGGCCACATCAGCCCGCGTAATGTGCAAATTTAACAGCTGAAAAAATACTATTTTTAAAAAAATTCAACAACACCACATCATGTGACCCCTCTTTGAAACGATATCGATGAGCTCTTTCCAACGAGGGGTCACATGCTATGGTTTTGTTGAAATTTTTTGAAAAATTTAAAAAAATGATATTTAAAATAATAAATTTTGATATCGTCTGTGTTGGGTAAAGGGTTAACAGTGGTTTAGCATCACGGTGCTCCAACTTGTACAAGTGTCTTGCTCGCTCGAGTACGCAAGGTCGACACGCCCATAGGTTAGCGAGGCTCGGACTCATAACCTCTCGGTCAGAAGTGCTACCCACACGAATTTGAGCCGCAATGCCCCTTCGGTAAAATTAATATTTTTGGGGCTTGAGCTGTAGTCACGATATAGCTGTGGCTGTTGAAGGTGATACCCCCAGAGATTCAAGTGGTTGAGTTAAGATGGGTCAATGTCCAGGTGAAGGTTATGTCGACCACGTGTGAAGTTTTGTTTTGTGGGTTTTTGTCTCCGATAGCGAACTATCCTTTCGTGTTGATTCCAGCTGGAAGTCGATGAAAAGGTATTGGAACATACTGTCCTCTCCATTGATAAAGGGTTGTCGCTTCTTCGGTTAGATTTGACAAATGATTCTTGAACGATAGTTTTTTTCTATTTCAGGAATCAATGGGATGGATGCATTACTTGGCGCACCATCAATTTTGTATGAGTCGATAAAAAATGCTTTATAATTTTGAACATTATTTCTAGCTAAAGAAGAGCCTTTATCCGAATTGAAAAAAATGCTATTAAACCAAGGTTTCTATTACTCCTTTCACGAATATTCTTAAAGTAGATAAATAATAAATTTCTCACACCGACGTCATTTTTCCAGCTACCGTTAGTTTGTTCAAGGGTTGGCAATATTATAAAGCTGTCATTCTTGAAATATTTCTAAACAAGTGTCTCAAGTGTAGGTTTACATTGGACTTAATAATCAATTCAGAAAATTGATAAGGCCTAAAAAAAAATAAAAATCTGTTTCTCTGGCCCTCCCGCATGGTCCTTTTGGCTGCCGCATGCTCTCTTTTTATAACCAATGCAAACTTAAAAAAAAAAAAATTAAATGGTTTATGTCTGATATTTTATCCAAGTTAAAAAAAGTTGATATTTTACACCTTGAGTGCAAGAAGGCTTTGCAATGCTTTAGCATTGCAACGCCTTCTTGCTCTCAAGGGACGAAATACACCACCACCCATACGTCTCCGTAGATTATGTGTGCCATTATATTTGCTGTTAATTTCTATGATTTCATCCAAGTATTCAGCAAATTTATCTTCATTTTCCCTGCTACCTCTAGTTGGCATGTAGACATTGATAACACAAGCTGGGGAGAGGTTTCTAGTACAACAGCAATTATGTTTGGAGAACCATCAGGCAGCATTTTTGGATTGGGAAACTTCCTGCTGATCAAAATAGCTACCCCACCATAACCACGTGGAATCTGTGATGGACTAACTGGATCAAGTTGATCGACTGATTTGCAGAGAAAACGGTTTCGTTGATTTACGAGAAAACGGTTTCTGGCATGATTAATGTCGTTCTTGCGTTTGGGTTTCATTTGAAATTCAGTTTGAAGTCAAATGACACATTACGACAGAAATATCGTATTTAAAATGTCAGTCATATTATATAGATCAAAAAACGTGCACGTTTGGGTGATTTAAGGGGACGTCCAACCTAACTTTGGTCAAATTTCATGTAATTTTCTTTCAAGTCTAAAAAAGGCCCAAAATGAATAACCCCAATAAATTATATACCAAAATGCTTGGAATGAAACATAGAACATGTGGAAACTGAAATTTGCCATGGAACTGCTGCCATGTGTAAATAGCACCACCTGAAAGTCTGCTATGGCATAAGTAAGAGAACAAAATTTTTACAATAAAATACCTCAAAATAAAATAACAGCTGTATTCTATAAACATTTAAGTACATACTCGAAGAAATCTTTTCCTAATTCATGAAAGTAATGAAGATTGAGACCAAATTTTATAAGTGGAGTGCTCACTGATTGAAGGCAGACATTTTCTTTTGTTTATGTTTTGATTTGGGGAGTTCAACAAAGGTCAACTTGAAGGAGTCCAGCAGAAGAAGTATGGAAGGACAAAAGAGTGTCTCCCAATATCAAGATTATGTGTTACTGTAATGGTTTGGAAAGAAAATATGATATTCTCCTATGTAGAATGCACTGCAAAGTCATACATTGTAGTTGAATAAATATATATACAAACCCCTTGCACTGTAACCCCTTTTATCCCATGCATCAATTTGATAGTGATTAAATTGTTAAATTTGTCTGGTTTATCAATAAGTATATTAGCTTTGTTTAACTCTTGAACACCAATACACTCATGATATCTGTTGGAGAAGAAATAAGGGTAACTGTAACCTGTCACTGCAATAAACCATCTAATGTACTTAAAAGTGCATTGTTATTCAAAACACATCAAATCAACCTTACATAACCATTATTGCATGTACTTTCCCCAAGGAGGCTTATTGACATATTGAGATCAGAAGGGCACATCCAGAGGGTCTCACATATTTTTTTCAAGAACGCAGTACACAAAGCAATCCCAAAAAGATGACAAGTGAGCTCCATTTGACACAAAAAATTTCGGGGGGGGGGGGGGGGCTCTCTTCCTTGTATGACTCTACCTCCGGCACTCAAGGCATATGCCTTTTTTCTCAAAGTTTAACTCTTTTTTCTTTTTGAAGATCCTGGCCACACATGTTCCAAACACTATCAGACAGGTAAACCTCCAAATAAGTGTATCTGCAAAAATCATGTTACATTGCAAAACATTCTTTTTAGAGTTTTAGTTCTGGACCTTTCATGCTTCTTACTTCCAACTATAACACTTAATTTATCAATTAATGGGTGAATAGAAAAGTCCTGCCATAATCAACATTTCAAGTTCCATAAGCCTTCAAAACAGCTCCGATAAAAGTGTCAAACATCAGATTGGTGGCTTTATACAGAATATTCATTAGGTTGTTGCTTGATAAGTAATAGGAACAAAATCTTCACAAGAAAATTCTGTAGCAATACAATTGAGGGTATTAGCAGGCACTTTGCAACAAATTGTAACAAATCAACTAGTTATAAACAAAATTTTCTAACTCAAAAGAGTGAAAAAGTACCACAACTCTGAAAAAATGTGGGAAGAAACACATGCTACAGCAGCTACACAGGCATTGTTTCCCCATGATGCTTGATCACAAAACCAAATATCCTTCAAATTGGAGTAGCAATGGTTGAGATACAAGGGGGAATGTTCGTACATGTAATGATGAATGGGTAAGACTAAGATTAAGAGGACAGGGGTCACCACTGCACGGCCCTAGATGCACCTTTGATTTTCCAACTTCCAGGTCTGGGGCATAATAATCGCAACACACCCACCTTATCAGTTCATAATTTCAGTAAAATAAAAGAAATTATCAATTTGAATTAAATAATAGATGATGGAAAATATTTGGCTTCCTGCGCCTTCTCGTACAATTTAATTACCACAAACAATATCAGTTTGATGCCGTCAAACGAAACTGAACGCATGTGGTTTGGTTAAAAAGTAACTCGGCATGAATAATGAAGAAATTGCGAATATTTCGTGTATTTCATTTATTTAAAAGCCAATTGCAGCTAATATTGACCGTGCATTCGATAATTCGTTTCGGTTTTAACCACACGGCCACGCTGACACTCCGTGACAGCGGTTATGTTTATTGTGATATGCAAATTGGGGGATGGTTTCCGGTGAAGGAGATTTGTCACATTTGTCAGTGTAAAACGATCATAAAAGACACTGATCGACGCTTGTATTACTATGGTTGATTGCAAGAAAAAACTAAATTCTCAGCATCGTCCAAGCGCACCTTATTTAAAAGCACGAATGCATCATTTTCAACCCATCTTCAATCGGTCCTTTGCAGACATCAAACATACCCGCCTTCAAATTCCATGGTTACTAGGAAGTAAATAACTTCGCAGCGACAGGGGGAAATTAACACGCTCAATATAGTTCCAGGTCACTTGGAATATACTTCGTGAAAAAGTTATTTCTGAAGCATTCTGCTTACTTTGTTATGAATATTGCCTTATTTTGTGTGTATCGTCCCGATTTTATACACTCGGTTATTTTTTTTACAAGTAGTTCATGTTGTCTTTCTAGTGCGCAATAATTCAGATTTTTTGTCAACAAAAAAGTTCAGACGGCCTGTAAACGCGAGAGGGAATTTCGAACCATATTTTGCAGTTATGACATTAACAGCTCAAGTACTTGCTGTCACCTGTTTGCAAATCCGCTCATACATTGTCTCGAACAAATAAAGGGCGTGATCACGTCTTTGCATTCTTACGATTGCCCAAATTGAGTATTTCTGCAAGAACCACATCGTAATCACATGACCGGAAAAACATCGTTGAAGCATGGCCACATCCGGAACATCAAAAATTTGTGTTGATGTTATTACATTCAAACGTCAAAACCCACCAGAGTGTGTGTCAAAAAAATGCTTTCTCCGAGTCTGTAGTATGTTATCATTATATTGAGGACAAGGCTTTCGAATTACCGATTATTTTGTGGTTTTACCGGTTCGTTACTTATGCCATTTGCAAATAATCTTCTTCAAAATCATAAAATTCACTTTTTTTCCTGAAAAAAATTATATGTACCTTTTCTATGCACTTTACTCATTATTTTGATATATAATTTGCCTTTCCTTACTTCTCTTATCTGTTTCTGAGGCATTGGGAAAAATGTCAAAAAATTGACCAAAGTTAGGTTGGACGACCCCTTAATCAAAAGGTTTGGGTCGAAATTATAGATCTTATCAGCTATCCTCCATACGCAATGCATTTCGGGACGCCACCCAAATATAAACGTAAACATAAACACAAACGCACGTGGACGGCCAAGTGCACACAGCTATGTTGAATGAACAGTTTCTGCGCGATTTGGTGCTCGTGGAAGCATTTTAGGCTTGTAAATAGAGTAGCAACCTTCAAAAACAATTATATATATATTTACAAGCATTTTGTTGGTGGTATAAGTTTGGGGTTTTGGCACATATCGCGCATGACAGACGTCAACAACTTGGAAGAGTCGCTATCAAAATTCAAATTACCAAAACAAACCACTTTGACACTTAGTAGACTCTGCACAGTAGTATTACGGCACAGCATTCGGATATGTCTTCCGTGCTGGTAACTGCGATATTTCAAGATTATTGCTTCTGGTGACTGAACGCCGCAATATAATTAATGCTTTTTGCAAGACAAATTATGCCAACTCTGTGAGTCGCCCTCCACATACTGGATACTTCACATTCAAGTTCAACAAAGTTTGTGAACAAACCAGATCTATATACAGGGCTCAAAATAAGTGGTGTCGCGTCGCTTTTTGCGATGCAAAACTTACATAAAGCTACGGAATGTTCAATTATGTATAGCATTTTGCGATACAAGATAATCAACTTCAGCCTATTAGGCTGCAGTTGATTATCTTGTATCGCAAAATGTAAATGAAAATTTGCAAACAAATTTGAAAACTAATTCACTGATGCTTTACTTCTGATTGTGTAACATTCCAGGCATAACTCAGATTAACTCTCCCTCAAGCATCATTAGCAATTTCATATGTAAGATGAATTCTATTGGTTTAAATTCTTCCTGTTTTTACAACATTTTGCATAAAATGTCCATTAAAATAACTTCAAGCCCATCAAATTAAAAACCCCAGCTTCCATTTTGAGAACTCTGTTAAACAACCAAGACGCCATCTGAAAATATCTAAGTCCATGCATCCCTTAAAAGCAGTTCAGTTAAAAAAACATAGTAAACGTTTCATGTGTTGCAGATCATTTGGAAATGCCCTGAAATGGATGGAAACTATTTTATCTACTTAGAAGAATTCAATACAAAACAGGATACCATAACTCTGGTATACAAAAATAGCTATGTAATTTTTACAAAATGCTATTCATATTTTGGAAATGGGTAGCATTTTGCTACGCAAAGAAAAAAAAAATTATTTTGAGCACTGTCTATATATAATTATAATGACAACAGACAGACTACTTGGCAGGGTCGTCGGGGGAGAGTGGGGGCTGAGTGGCACTTGACCCCATCTCCCCACCCCATTAAATTGCACTATTTTAGAATATTATCAGAAAATTTATCTGGATATAAACAATGGTGTTATTTTAAAACCCAACAGTGTATTCTCATCATTGAATGAATTTTTTTTCTTCAACATTCCCGATTGGGGGGGGGGGGGGGGGGGGGGGGAGTAATTTTTCTTTCCGAACACTAGGCGCAGAAAAGTTTTTTTGGGTACCAACCTACCCATTTTGGGAAGGAAAATATTTTTTTCAAATTTTAAGATAGGGACACACCCCCTTTACACCATAATCAATGGCTATTTTATCCATTTCGTCATGCCAACCTTTCATAAAATGTTGATGACTGCATTCAAAAAGGCTCAAAATTTAATATCATGCAATGTGAGGAAATGTTTTTGAAAATCAGCATCAGTCAGAATTTTTATCTTACCGGTACTTGACACAAAGTCAGGATGAGAATTTGTGATCACACCCCATTCGTCATCTGTCTGCCATCATCCGACATCCTGTGTGAATGTGCTTTTTGTGGCTTAATTAAAAAATCGGTAACCAGACAGGTGCCTCCTAGACAACTGCCCCCCACCCCAGTCCAGAAATGCACGTCCGGACAACTGCCCTGCAGTTTGTTTGATGCCCCCATTCCAGTTGTAAGGAAGGACAACTGCCCCTACTCCAATTGTCAGGTAGGATAACTGGATAATTGCCTGCCCCCCCCCCCCCCCCACACACACACACTCGTCAGTCAGAACAAGTGCTCTCCCCAACCATTTGTTTTTAGTACCACTCAACCAAAGTTCAGTATTTCATAATCATTGCATGCTTATTCAGTTATTAAACTATTATTTTGACACAACATTAGTTTGTCTAGTCTATGGCTTTGGAGTCTTTTTTCACACTTCATTCACATGTCAAGTAAAACTATGTTTTTTGTGGGCATGTTTCTTTATCCTTTTGTATGCTGTTCCATTCAAACGTACTAGGCTTAGGAGAACTGATTGAATAAGCATGCAGTTAAATACTGAGCTTTGGCTGAGTGGTACTGGGAACAAATGGGGGCACTTGTTCCAGTTGGGGGCGCAGTTGTTCTGGCTGACAATTGGTGTTGGGGGCAGTTGTCCTGGCTGAAAAATGGAGTGGGACACGCTTGTCCTATCTGCCAAATGGACTGGGGGCACTTGTCAGAATGTGCTTTTGGGGGGGGGGGGGAGGGGACTTGTCCTACATTCAAAAAATCATTGGACTGATTTCAAAGATAGTTTAGGAAATGATTGATTAGAGGGTTGCCTGTTGATTTTGTACAAACCCAATTGCTGCCCCATAGGGGGTGATGGAAAAAAGGCAATAAATTTTTTTAAACATCTTTTCATGAACCAGCACATACAATGTCTTGATATGTGGTATTCAGCTTTCTTTTGAGGTGTACATACATTTAAGTTTGTTGAAACAAAATTTGTGGAGCAATATTTTTTATTGTATCATAAATGAGAAGGGGAAGGCAAGATTTTTTGATCCGGACCCCATCAGCTCTCATTTTTAAAGGATTGTGAACTAACTACCACTCCCCTCCCCCGCACACCCCATCCACCACCTAAATTCACTCGGAAGAGTTAAATACATGTCTTAGCAGTAAACACCACAGACGCATGCCTGAACAATTTGGCTCAGTCATTTTAAAAAAAAATGATCACAGGAAAAAATTTGCAGGGCCAGGAAAAAAGGTGTTGTCTGGGCTGCTGACCCAACCCACCCAATGTTCTGAAAAAAATTTTCACACCCCCTCCCCCACCACCCCCCCCCCCCCATCCCAACCATTTGTATCAGCCACATAGTATATGTGAGGCTTAGATATGATCGAGCATACCTGACTCTCACATCGTGGGGGGGGGGGGGGAGGGGGTTGGGAATATGTAATATGATGTGTGTGTGTGTGGGGGGGGGGGGGGGGAGGGGTTATAAAGAGACTTCCCAAGACCACCAGGCTTCTAAATGTGGAAGAAGGACCGGTCCAACCCCACGCCTAGTCCACACTTGGGCCCACAGTCTACAATATAACGGACGTACCAAACAAAAATTAATATTATCAGCTGTGAGTTCAAGTTTGGACTATCTCAAGCCACTCTCCACTACTGTCTTTAGTTTCGCTCGCTGTGTACCCCTCTAAGAACTTTTGACTACGGACCTACAATACCATCATTTAGTTAGGATTTTTTTTACCACTCATCCAAAAAAGAGGGTTTGGTTTGTGAACAACCTTCCCAAGCCCTTCACCAATTTGATGGACAGGTTCCAGTTGCAACCGGTTTCCCAATTTTGTTTTGAAAACGCCACTCATTGCAGTCATTGACACAGGTAAGTCGTAAGTGCCTGACAGGCTTGTTCGTTGGAGGGCCATTTTACTTGCAACACTGCCATCAGGACGGAACAGGAAAACAAAACCATCGATGGAATTGTCTCGTTTGACTTCGAACGTGAATTAAAATTACTCACACGTTTCGGTCTGTCGTTGACTTGAATAATATTAATATAATAATAAGCCGAAGGTCCGACGGTAAACAATGAGATTTCAGCCGATAAATGTTGAAATAAATCTTGTTGTTGGTTATGCATTTCCCTCAACAATTAAAATTCTGTACAATTGTGATTCAGCTTATTTTTTGCCAACAATGTGATTATGTTAAGTTGAACTTTCGAAGCGAGTCGGTTCTGTTTGCACACGTGCGTTCGTGTTTATGTTTACGTTTACATTTGGGCGGCGTCCCGAAATGCATTGCGTATGGAGGATAGCTGATTAGATCTATTGATTTTATTGAAGCTCCACCCATGATTGATCACGTGACACAAACAATTGTGAAAGTGCATCCCTATAAAAAGTGCCGCGCAATTCGAACCGTCGGATTGACTGGGTTGTTTCTGGAGCATTCTAAGAGTCCGTTGTAGTTGTATAGAGCTGTGTAGAAGTATTCTAACAGTCTGTTTTAGCTGTATAGAGCTGTGTAAATTGTAAAAGTGTTTTAAGAGTGTGTTGTAGCTGAATAGAGTTGTGTGAACACATTCTAAGAGGAAGTGTAACTGCCTATATTTATATAGTTAATTCAATGTAGAATTAAGTGATATTGGTTATTGTTACTTGCTTTGATTTGTGCATTTCATTTGACTCTTCAAAGTTATTTAATTTTAGAGTGTTGAATGAAATTGAATTAAAGTCTAATAATATACAGAAGTATATTTACTTAGGTAAATTAAATTTTCTATAAGTAATTACAGTGAATAAACTGCATTACACAAGCTGTGTGTGGGGATAGCACTATAACAGTATGTGTTGAAATTAGTATTAACAAACTTTTGATAAATACTGTAGGTGATTATTTCACTAGCAGTGCATGCAGTGTGACAGTTCTGGTGGGGATACTACTAGTACCAGCAAGCGAGCGTGTTAGCACTAACAAAGCTGTATGTTAAACAATTACTGTGGGTGATTATTTCACTAGCAGTGCGTGTAGAGTGACAGTTCTGGTGGGGATACCACTAGTATCAGCAAGAGTGAGCATAAGCACTAACAAAGCTGTGTGTTAGACAATTACTGTAGGTGATTATTTCACTAGCAGTGCATGTAGAGTGTCAGTTCTGGTGGGGATACCACTAGTATCAGTAAGTGTGAGCGATAGCACTAACAAACTGAATTATAAACAATTACTGTAGGTGATTATTTCACGAGCAGTGCATGTAGTGTGACAGTTCTGGTGGGTATACCACTAGTACCAGTATGTTGTGAGAATAAGAATTTGTGACAGATACTGTAGGTGATTATTTCACTACCAGTGCATGTAGAGTGTCAGTTCTGGTGGGGATACCACTAGTACCAGTAAGTTGTGAGAATAAGTATTTGTGACAGATACTGAAGGTGATTATTTCACTAGCAGTGTGCGCAGAGTGGCAGTTCTGGTGGGAATACCACTAGTCAAGTAAGATTAGATTATTGAATGTAAGTAATAACTGACTACAAAATTCTGTAGGTGGTTACTCCACTAGCAGTGTAGAAAGTGGAATGAAAGAGGTATAGATTTTGATGACATCGCAAGATTTTATTTAGTTGTTGGAAATTAGTATAATCAATATCTGACATATCAGCGCTATATAGATTTTGCTGATTAAGATTTGAATAGGTATAAGCATTTATTTTTATATATCTGGGTTATTATAAGAGCTGAATTGTTTGGTGCTGTAATACTGTATTCATAAGAGATATTTAAAATCCACTTGTTTTATTATTGGGTGCTGTTTATACTGTGTTTGAAGAGTATAAACTGCATAATTATAGCATTGGGGTCAATAGTATTAAGTGTTATGATTCATTGAGTTATGATTTGTGGTTTTGGTGTTTATAATTGTTAAGGAGTAGTGTGTTGTGCATAGAGTGCACGGAGGCATAGTTTGAGTTACTGAAGTCTTTAAGTGCATGTTATACTGGTTATAGTGTGTGGTGCAGACTGCAGATATCACCGATACATTATATTTCTGTTTTGTGCAGAGGGCACATAAACGCAGTTTATTACCAGTTAGTGTCATGCAGGTAGCACAGGTACACCTTGAGGTGTTTGGGCCTTAATGCTGTGCATGTTAAGTCGCAGCTACTGAAGTAAGTCCTCATTTCTCACGAGTTAATTAGAGTTCAAGATTTGAGAAGGCAAATCGTCCCCTGAGTTCCAATGTGTTCTATGTGCCAGTAGGCACATAGAACACATTGGAACTCAGGGGACGAAATACTGAAATATTTGTGGTAACATTGTAAGTTGTGCAGAGAGCACAGGGACACAATTTTACTGAGAATTTTCAAAGTTAGTAATTGGGGTTATATTATATTACTTGCGTGTGAAACTTGTTTTGTTTGATACTGTTCAAGAGCCTAGTACTTGTTGTGCTAAGTTGAAATTCACTGGCTGGAACTTCATTGCAATGAAAAGTTGAGTAAACTGTAGTGAAAATCATAGTAAAATTGAGTTGAACACATCAAGGGAGATTACTCTACTGTGTTGCTCATTTTCTGTCAGTTTGGGTTCCAAGAGATTTCCAAGAGATTTCGGCTTATTTATTTATTTATTTATTTAATGATGTTTAAGGTCATTTATTTATGCACAATGGCTAATCATGACCGTGACAGTTTTACGGGTGGAGGAAGCCGGAGTACCCGGAGAGAACCACCGAGCAACGACGAGCAGCTGCCAGCTCCCCAACATCGTAACTCCGCACTGCAGCACAGGCAGGGTTAGATTGGTTGAAGACATGCGTACCATCGACGTGCAGTACGCCTTAGTACACGGCGTCATCGTGCCCCCACGCGGGCAATGGAGATGAAGTGTCTTGCCCAAGGACACAACGCGGTTGCCGCAGGTGGGATTCGAACCGAGGACCTCTCGGCTTGCAGCCTGCACCTCTACCTACTGAGCCACCGCGCTCCCAGATTTCGGCTTGAGGCAAAAGTTAGAGATTGAGAGCCATAAACAGTGCTCAAAATATTTTTTTTTCTTTGCGTAGCAAAATGCTACCCATTTCCAAAAAAATGAATAGCATTTTGTAAAAATTACATAGCTATTTTTGTATACCAGAGTTATGTTATCCTGTTTGTATTGATAGAATAGTTTCCATCCATTTCAGGGCATTTCCAAATGACCTGCAACGCATGAAACGTTTACTATGTTTTTTTCTAACTGAACTGCCTTTAAGGGATGCATGGACTTGGATATTTTCAGATGGCGTCTTGGTTGTTTAACAGAGTTCTCAAAATGGAAGCTGGGATTTTTAATTTGATGGGCTTTAAGGTATTTTAATTGACATTTTATGCAAAATGTTGTAAAAACAGGAAGAATTTAAACCAATAGAATTCATTCAGTAAAGCATCAGTGAATTAGTTTTCAAATTTGTTTGCAAATTTTCATTTACATTTTGCGATACAAGATAATCAACTGCAGCCTAATAGGCTGCAGTTGATTATCTTGTATCGCACAATCCTATTCATAATTGAACATTGCGTAGCTTTTTGCAAGTTTTGCATAGCAAAAAGCGACGCGACACCGCTTATTTTGAGCCCTGGCCATAAAGATAGAGATATATTCGTGTGTGCCAAATTTTGCTGTTGTGTCATATATACATATATATACATATAGAGACATAGATATATTTATGCATTCATTTTGTTTGTTGTGAATAAATTAGTATTAGTTGAGATTTGTATTTTATTTTCTTAGTCATTGTTGGCTTTTGAGCTCCCCATCACATTGAAGTGTTTATAGAGTGTTTTCCCCAAAACGTGGGGTGGTGTCATCCTGACTGTGACAACGCTGATTCACTATTCGCCATATTATGATGTATCATTGGGCAACCGGTGACCCATAGGGGTATTGCGAATAGGAAGTAGCAGCCTTAGGGATCCTTTGGTCGCTGGGGTTCCATCAGGTCTCCCAACTCCTATACCCAAGAGCTCCCGGGCGTCACAGTAGTTTGTCGTCCCCGTTGCCATGTTTGTCGGTGACTGATTGACAGTTGATGACGGGGTAGCACTTTTTCAGAAATCTGTTGTTTTTGAAATTTTACAGACTTTTCTGAACAATACACTTAGAGCACTCCACCAGTACACCACGACCAGTAATTATACATACCCTAACTCTACCATGGTGGACTTGCACCCCACAACACAACGAAGTCTCTGACTTGTGCTTGACAACTTCTGCTTCAATTCTAGTGTAAAATTGCCTAACACTATATATATATCGTCGGCTGAGTGCTAGAATGTTCTATGTCCCATAGGGGAGATAATATATAGTCCCACAGGGGAGATAATACATAGTCCCATAGGGGACATAGAACATTCTAGAACTCAGGCGACGATATGTAATATATAGAGAGTAATCAATTTGTTTTGAGCGTTACTGTAAATAATTCATCGAGAGACGGGACGTGAGTAAATCACGAGGGCGTAACGCTCAAAACAAATTGATTACTCTGTTTATTACATGACATTTGGCATAAAGAGGTCTTTTACTATAATAATTCAACCCAAACTATTGTCAGATATAATCCAATTTAGTGTAAACACGGAAACATTTCTAAAATTAGCAGGAAGGAAATACGAAATAGCCCTGTCTTGAGGCGAATTTTATACCATAACTTGCCGTAAGAATGGGTCACTCTCTTTAGTAAATGACATTTTAGACCAAAATGTCTTTCATTAAAAATAATTCAACACAAAATATTCGCAAATGCAACTCTGAAATACTTCTGAAATTAGCGCGTATGAATACATCACTTTCTGTGTCAAATCTTCGATTAGAAATGGCCCAGTTTTATTTTTGTGACTTTCGTTCGATATTTTACTATTTTATGTGGCGTTCCAGTCGCATTTGGGGAATGGCATTCAGCCATAAGATAAAACATTTCTATTTGGATTTTGTCAACTGTGCTAACGAACCTGTTCATAGAGGAAAGAAAGGATTTTTAAAAATATTCAGAAGGAAAATTCATTTTAATTAACTGATGTGGAACTGGAAAACAGAACATCAACAAATCCACGGTGGCGGCGTGGCTTATATACGTCAGTCGTTCCAAAGTTACTATTGAGGTGACATAATTCACTCGTGACATTACCACTTTTTAATCAACATTAAATTCAATGCAAAACGAACTGAGGAATGTAATAAATGAATATATGTGCATTTCAATATAAATATTGATAATAAATATGACACTGACAACTCTTTCAATTCATCACTTATCACCACTCTGGTAATTATAAATATTTGGAGCTGGTACTTATCTGTGTGGTCATTTGCCCGAACCTCTAGGAAAACTAACGGTCCTTCTTTCATTAGCCCCATCGTGGAAATCGGTTATTTCACTTGCAGTCGAGGTTGGCATGGCCCGGGGGAGGAAATTCGGGCCCAAAGGCTAATTCTGTGACGGATCCCCTTTCGAAAGTGTCGGGATAGTGATGCAGATATCGAAGTTCTTTAAGAGAAGAATTCTTGAAGTGAAAACACCGGCTCTTGTGCATATGGCATGTATACAGATAACAGTATATCAACCCTTTACCCAACGTAACGACCAAAACCGGCCAGCGCTATTCACAAAAATTGCCACTCGATTTTCATTATGTTTTCATTTTTTGCGTCAAAAACATAGCATATGACCTCTCATTGGAACTAACACATAGAGCTCGTTCCAACGAGGATTCATAAGCTATGTTTTTTGATTGAAAAAATAGATATTCAATAATTTTGTTTGCAACTGTCGCCTGGTTTTCATGTTATGTAAATGATTAACAGATTATGCATCTCCACGGGACACTCCCGTTCCTTCTTTAGATGAGTGGAAACTAGAACTAGTGCTGTCACGATTAATCGATTGTCGATCGATCATGCCGAAATCGATTAGTATTTTTCGTTTTTACCCCTTTTCAGATAATTTTAATAATCAAAAATAATTTGAGGAGAAAACTATTGTTTCCAAAGGTAAAAGGTCAAGAACGTCGACATTAAACCTCAAGAAGCCGTTAGAAGCATTTGTCTTTTTGATATCTTCAAAGCTTTGATGTTCTGAACTTTTGAACCGTCAGTGTAATAATCAAGACCGTTCGGCAGTTGCGAACTTGCGACCGAACGGTCTTGATTATTACACTGACGGTTCAAAAGTTCAGAACATCAAAGCTTTGGGTGCACCTAAAAGAGGATCGTCTTCTTTGTTTACTTGAGGTAGGTCAACTGACTTGAGCTTCATTTTTAACGACTTCAAAGAGAGGGAGAGTGGGGTCATCTAAGTACGATTAATCGATTATGGTCGATTATTTGCGACGATTAATCGATTCCTAAATTCAATAATCGTGACAGCCCTAACTAGAACTCCAAGACGACGGGCAAGTTATCTTGCTGATTCTCGCTCGGGGGTCATGGGGGTTTGTCACAGGAGTCAGAACTTTGGGGGACCCAGTCCTGACCCAAGAATCCTGGACTCCTTGAGCCATCCCGCGCCCCAAGGTTCCGGGCCCCGGGGTTACTACCCCTGGCCCCCACCGTCTCCTCGGCCCTGGGGATTGGGGAGGCGTCACAATTTTGGGTGTCGCTGACGGGATGACATTTCAAACGTTATACCCTTGTTTGAAGGGTTTGTTTCGGCGAGAGTATCAAATGTTGAAACGCCACTGAAATAAAGATTGACAAAGGGTGACAAATCTGAAAGCCGAAGCTTGTACATCTGGCCTTCAGGAATATTTGAAATAAAGTTTGGCTTTTTGTCATAGCAAGAGGTCTCATGCGTGAATTGGAAAACTATTGCGCGTAACACAAAAATTGACTGAGGTATCGTCGGGTGATGACTGGGGCGCGTGGGGGTTACCGCCCTTTACTGATTAAATAATCACACCAGACCCCTCAACAACTGAGAAACTTTTACACGAACCTTTAGAGAGTAGGCCTGATTTATTACTCGAAAAGCTATCTAAAGAGGTCTTCTAATAAACTGGAAAGACAGGTTGTAGGCACATTTACTTGACCCAATTTGATTTGTCATCGGCGTCTCAGGAAAGGGACCCAGGTCACCAGTCTAATTCTGTAAGGAATTTAATGTTATTATGGACTGTTTGTTTATCCACTTTTTTTAAAAGTTTGCGCGCGGACGACCGTTGATGTAATGTGATGTGCCCTTACTTACAAAGATATACAGGTATTCTTTCCTGCCCCAGTTATAGATATTCAAATCAAGAAGTATTTAATTCCTCCGAAAACACCAATATAGTAACATAATTTGTGGAATTACGCGGCGTTATCATAAAATTACGACAATGGAGTGTCTTCATTTCTGATTGTAATGTCATCAAAATATCAATCAAATCATGCATCGATTGAGCAACATCTCTAACTTCGATTCACAGAAAATGCATCTTTATGAAATTTTTCAGATTCATTTGGCCAAAATATACCAGTCGGCCATAGGTTTGGGTTTCCCGGCAACTGGAATATTTCAGACGACTGAATCTAACCCCTTGAAGAGTCCATATTCATTATTTGGGGGTAGACCAATTAATATTTTCAACGTGCAGCCTACACCAGCAATTCACTGAGCAGCCAACCTACTTAATGAATTATGGAGTATCATGTTCCAGAGCCGAAAGCGGCCTCTCGGATTCAAAAGGCTAAACATGCATAAATGCCTATTTGAGGACTAGACTGGTTCTATGACAGACTAGACTAGACTAGACAGGTTCTATGTCACAAGAGCGTCGAATTGCGAGCAGAATGAAATTGGTGGCCCAAGAGCTTGCGTCACACGGTGTTGTTCTTAAACGCAAACATAAAAGATTTTTCCTCAGAATGCTGGGGATGTATTATTATCTTGTACAAACAGTTTCATCACCGATGCTATTGTCTACGAGCCCAAATCCTCTGTCCCATGGCGCAAGGTGTAATTCCTCTGACAGAGGCGTATTCTCCACAACTACTGTGCGAGACGAAAGCAGCTCCCCGATCTCTTATGAGGTCAGTTACCACAAGTTCCAAAGCGAGACGAAATTTAAGCACTAAGCCTGTTTCCTACGATCACCAGTCTTCCGCCTCAGGCGCGAGACGTCTCCTCCACAACCACTGTACGAGATGAACTCTAGAAAACAGCTCTTTGGTGTCATGCGGGTACAACAATCCACATTTGTGGCACGCTGGTGCGACCATAGCACATCAGCGCAACATGTGGCGTAACGGTAGAGCCTACGTGTCAAAACAATTTTCCAACATGCTGATACCAATAGTGTACACAACTCACTGACGTTCAAGCTGATTATCAGGGGCATCGCAGACGTCCTTTAACCACACAACAGGCGTCATCGCCCTTCAGTCTGACAACAAGCTGGCCCCAACAACACAAGGCCATACTCTGTATTGCAAAATATTGAACAACTGAGCTAAAAGACACACTCCCTAGAAGATCAAGTATCCTCTTTACTGCAGGCCAGCCCCAAGTCAGGGCTATAACAAGCTGCCTGACTTAACAAACAGAGGGCCCTCAACTGGGAGTTGACGTAATCTGGCAAGTGTAACCAAGCTGTTGTTTCTGGCCACAACACAACTTCATGTTGTCCAACCAAAACACACCTTCCTGAACGAGAAATCTTGGGTATTTGTTTATTTGATAAAGCCATACGGTCGAAATTATAAACATACCATAATGCGAGATGTCTTTCCCACCAACGATATTCTGTTGTGTTAAACCGATAACCAATAATGGTCGCTGACCGATTACCGGTTATTTGAGTTCACAATCGGCCGATTCCGGCGCCGATTCCGATTGTAATACCGTGCACCACTAGACAAGTCGAGACTTGAAAGAACTAAATTAAACTGATCATTTTTCACAGTGTTAAACTTCGGTGACTGGGGTCGCCCTAAAATTACCAATCACACGCACTTGGGCGGTAAACGTGGCTCTCAGAGACACGTTTACCGCCCAAGTGCGTGAGATTGGTAATTTTACTGCGACCTGAGTCAATGGTGTGCAGCCTTCACTTTTCCAGTATGAACTGGCCATTGCCGCAAGTATGCTCAATTGTAAGCTTTACATGTCGTTTAACTTGTATATCCCGTAAAGGTGCGTCTAGAGAGATTATTTATTTATTTATTGGTGTTTAAGGTCACATACTTATGCACAATGGCTAATCGTGACCGTGACAGTTTTACGGGTGGAGGAAGCCGGAGTACCCGGAGAGAACCACCGAGCAACGACGAGCAGCTGTCAGCTCCCCAACATCGTAACTCCACACTGCAGCCAGCACAGGCAGGGTTAGATTGGTTGAAGACATGCGCACCATCGACGTGCAGTACGCCTCAGTACACAGCGTTATCGTGCCCCCATGTAGGCAATCGGGATGAAGTGTCTTGCCCAAGGACACAACGCGGTTGCCGCAGGTGGGATTCGACCCGAGGACCTCTCGGCTTGCAGCATGCACCTTCTAGAGAGATTAAGAATACACGCTGTGGCTGTTTCTCAACTTTATCGAATGAATCATCACAAGCTTGGCAACAATCGGTTGAACCGATGTTCCAGGAGCCGTTGCCGTTGTTATCCGATTGCCCACAATCGGCCGATTGTGGTGGCCGGTTCCGATAATCGGTTGAACACTAATATTCTGTACACTAAACAAATAAAGTCCATCCCGTAATGGGCAAAAACCAGAAACAAGCCTCCTCCTGGACTCATTCGGTCCAAGTTTTCAAGGAGAGCAGGGTCAAACACCATCTGACTGATCATGAGAAATGCAACATCTCTATGCTGTTTCTGTTCCAAGTCACTTACATGAAACAAACTGAATGAGAAAAAGAAAACTATAGCGGCCGGCTAGCAAAACACAACAGTATATACACAAGCCTACCCTACCGTGAATACACGACAACGATAAGAGAGTATGAACGGTAAACTTCATACCGACACCTGATAGGTGAACTTTGAAAACAATGAATAAGCCAAGCTCTTCTATAAGCCAAACGCTGCGATTACTTATCCACGCTCCTCAATAAAGCAGCCAAGCGCCAAAAAAGGTATTACGGGCGTCAAACATCAAAACAATACTACAGTCCGAACTGTTCCTTTTGCTCAAGACTTATACAATTCACCAAGATATGGACCGAATCTATCTGTTGTAAAATACATCTGCCCATTACAGCTATATCAACATTTGAGGCAGCGAAGCGCTTCGATAAAGCAGCGAAAAAATTCAAATAAGCAGCCATGCGCTTCGATAGAGCAGCCAAGTACTTCGATAAAGCAACCACATGCTTCGATAAAGCAGCCAAAAACCAAATAATAATTTTTATCTTACAATCAACATGTATTTTGTCTGTATTAACTCCACAACTGTCGTGTTTCCGACCCCCTGATACAGATGTTTGTATCAGGGGGTCGGATACAAGCACGTTCCTTTCGAGTTAGTTCCATTTTTTCCTTTTTATTCATCCGTACGAATAAATAGTTCGTTATATATTCGTCTACATTCTTGACTTATCCCCAATATATTGTAAGATAAAATGATTATTACCATCGCTCCGAGTTCTAAGGGTAGATCACGACTCGTCTTCGACTGGTCGTGATTTACCATTAGAACCCGGAGCTCGACAAGGATACATATTTTGTACATCAACATAACGGTAATAATGTCTATATATCAGCTTCGAGCATCTGAACAGCATTATATGCTCAAGCTTATAACATTCACCGAGATATGGGCTAAATCTATCTGTTAGAAAGTTTAATTTCCCATTACAACAAAATCAACATTTATTAGATAGCACAAATAAACACGGTGCTTGTGTCGAGTAAAAGGAGTAATATGTTTTGTGAAATCAAACAAACTAACACAACAGCACATTAGTACTGAAATGGTTAACTGGATAATCGGTTAGGAACCGGTTATCTACCTAACCGATTAGAAAAACCGCCAACCGGTTATACGAAATATCGATAGTGATCGTCATTCCACGTTTAAAACGCAGTAAATCTGCCGCGTCTTCTTTCTGATAGATTACACCCCGAAGCCGCGTTGTATATATTGAGAAATATTCGACTTTGGCATTCAAGACTTCGTTAATGATCGGCAGTTTCCGTGAGAACTGAGTAATCGCAGAAACTATTCCGTAGTATGTATACAAAAGAACGTTGTCGAGTACTCGACAACGTTCGTTTGTATACACACTACGGAATAGTTTGAGAATACTGCTTTCCCAATTCTTATAGTTTTGATCCCATATTCGGTGAAATAATGGCCACGGATAATCGGATATTATCCGGTTATAGCTCTCGGTTAGTTGGTTACGAAAATGAGCCAACCGTTTCAGCCCTACAGCACATTGATACACACAGCTATAAAGTGCATTGCTGCCTCTATTTCACAAGTGATGGCGAGGATCACTTCTCCCCAAAACAGTGTATAGGACGAACCGATGCTCCTATTCACAGTGGTCAATATGCAACCACAAATCAAAATATGAGACAATCCAACTCTTTGCTCTAACTGCATCACGGACTTCCACAGCTGCCTTCAACCACACATTTGTTTCGATCTCCCACTTTTCAATCATTCACATCAATAAAGCCAGATCCGTGAATCGACAATTTGGACTGGAGTTCTCTGTTCTTCACTCTACTGATAGCGCACGCAGGGGAGAGTAGTTAGCTTTAACTCTTGATGGAAGTCCCCTAAATCGATTGTATTCTAAATAATATGCAGCTTTGATGATGTCATGTGGTGTGAGATTGTTATGATCCCCAGTGAGTCTGGAGGTGGGATGGGGAAATCTCACCTGAGGGGCAATATATTTGAACCAGACCCGAGGCTTGCCGAGGGTCTGGTTCAAATATCTTGCCCCTCAGGTGAGATTTCCCCATTCCCACCTTCAGACTCATCGAGGATGATTTTTCTCCCCACACACGAGGATTACGTCATTATAGATAATTGGCGGCCACCTGCTGTCATACCCAATTTCGTACAAAAGTTAGGTATATACCATAGGTATATACAAAAAAAAATGATTTGTAACACTGTCCGTTAAGGGGTTAATGAATTTGCTCGTGTCAAACTCTAATGTAAAGGGCATTGTGAGATTATTGATCGATCGATAAATTCGCGCAGTGATATAATTAAATCTGCAGAGAAAAATGAGGTTGAAACAAATCAACATTGTTGATTTTGAATGGCACGTGGATTACATGCGGGAAATCGTGAAGCCATTTAGTTTATTTACATTTGTGCAGACGATGATGAAATAGTTCCGGCGACCTAATAAAATATGCAAATGAGTATGTCACGTATGTCTCACCCGGACACGCGTATGTTTCACGTATAGTGTGTGTGGGGGGGGGGGGGGGGGGGGGGGAGAAAAAAACGTCCTCGAGTTGTGTGTGGGGGTAGAATGGGTAGCTGTGCCATTTGAGGTGAGAAGATTATCAAAGATATATACACTTTCATACAACAAAATCGCAACTTTTAGCTATCACCTTGACAACGACACTGCACGCGCGTGTGAATGGGGTAATCGATATGCAACGAGTGGCAAGGATACGGTCTCGAGTTTTATCCTTCCGCGATGGCACAAGTGCCATATCGATTAACCCATTCACAGGCGCGTGTCGTTCTGCATTCATTACATACCTTCATGTCTATAAAGCAATTATTAGAAGAAAACTCAGTCATTCATTTGATAACTATCAACAAGTTATTTCTCAATCGGTTCAGTGACCAATCGTCTGCTAATGTTTACAAACACATGTGCGATTTTGGGGGAAATTCCGCGAGCAGATTTTTAAAAAGGCCAAACATGTGGTGTACGTATGTTTGTACTATCGTAGAACATGCATATTTGGGCTAGTTCTATTCAATTTGTTATCATCATACAGCTAATAATGGTTGGTTTTGAACTCTCCATTCTAAATTTTAGAAGTAATTCTATACACAAAGATGTTTTTATTTAGTTTATTGTCTTTGCTATAGTTTATTGGAACGCAATCTGTTCGTTTAAACGGCATGGCTTCCGTGATTGTAGGTCAAACGGAAATTCCAAGTAGGCGGGGTTATGTTAAGTTTTGACAGATGACGTGATAGTCCAAAAATAGTCCTTCTACGATTTCCGTTCGGTACATGTGTGCGGAACGGATTTTCATTTTCCGCATGGCTTAGTATTCCAGTAGGTGGGGATTTCAAAGAACAGACATGTAATAACTCTATTGGCAGGCTGTGGGAGAAAAATGTTAAGAATGTGTGTTCGTTTGCCAGGCGGGCTATACTCGGAGGTGTGATTAGTAAGTAGTAGAATTGATCCTAAAGGTTATCTATTTACTTTATCTGAAAGTAACGCTCAATGAATATTTTTGATAGTGGGGAAGACTACTTTATTTTATTTTTACTCGTTTTTCTTCCCACAAAACAAATCGTATTCCAACTCACACACGGCGAAAGTGGTATTCTACTCCCATCATCGTATTCCACACTCAGCGATGGCGGACTATTTTGGGACATGCTTTGAACGTAACCACGGAATCTAATATAAAAGGTTGTTTTAGGGAAACAAATAGGGTGAAAATAAAATAAATACAAAAGTTCATCTCGTGGGTCGCAAGGTCTATTTCACTCGTGAAATAATCCTCCGCGAGCCCCACTCGGGGATAAAAATCGTACTCGAATCCGAGGAGTAAACTATTGTCTATTTACACAACTATGGAATACACGCCATTAATTTTATTTTCATTTGTTTTTCTTCCCCCAAAAACAAATCCTATTCCCACTCACACTCGCCGAAAATAGTATTCCACTCTCAGCATCGTATTCCACTCTCAGCGACGACGGACTATTTTTGACAAGTTTTGAAAGTAAGCACGGAATCAATTATGAAGGGTTGTTCTGGGAAAACAAATAAGGAGAAATAAAATAAATACAAAAGTTCACCGCTCGGATTCGAGTACGATTTTATCCTCTCGTTGGCCGCGCGGATTATTTCACTCGGCTGACGCTTCGTAAAATAATCCGCGCGCCCCACTCGAGGATAGAAATTGTACTCAAATCCGAGCAGTGAACTATTGTCTATGCATTTTATTTCCTGAGAGAAAATAAAACATGCATTGTTAAGGTGGAAGAAGATGCGTAGAGCTGGGAGGTTGCGAGTTTTCAGATTCGGTTGTAGTTTAGGTTCGGTTTCAGGTCAAAACCTCGGTTTCGGTTCGGTTTTTCTATGTGTTGAGAACAGATAGTAAATAAAACTTCGAGCTCCTTAACTCTTAGAAGCCGGGGAATCAGAATGAATTTATTGAACATGACATACCGCGAAACACTTACAGTAAGCAGGTGCTTCTAGTCAAGTGTCGTCTGCCTATTCAGGCAGACGACACTTCACTAGAAGCACCTGGTCAGTGTTTAAACCTCCCCAGCCCAAAGATAGACGAACCCTCACAGCCAGATTACCTGCCGTATTACATCACAGGCAAGAAAACTCGACTCCCGGCTTCTAAGAGTTAACTTGGGAAAAACCGCAATAATTTGTACAACACCACTCACCAGAAAGGCCTGCCTGTATGTATCTCTATCACGATCGACCTAACTTCCATTTTATCATTCATACAGGGTTCGATGGGATCAGTTGCAAATTCTATCAAGTTAGATAAAACATGAACTAGGGTAACAAATAAATAGAATTTATCTGATCTACATTGTTTTCTCGTTGTCACATTTTCCCCTCTATTAACTTATCCAATGCACGAGTCAATAAGGGAGAAAATGTGTCAAAGGGGGCACGACGTATTCTCCCCTTTGCGGGATAGACTAAGTGACACACTCTGAAATCAGTTTAGTTAAAAATTAATGGGGGCGCGGTGGCTCAGTAGGTAGAGGTGCAGGCTGCAAGCCGAGAGGTCCTCGGTTCGAATCCCACCTGCGGCAACCGCGTTGTGTCCTTGGGCAAGACACCTCACCCCCCCCCCCCCCCATTGCCCACGTGGGGGCACGGTGACGCTGTGTACTAAGGCGTACTGCACGTCGATGGTGCACCTGTCTTCAACCAATGCTAACCCTGCTTGTGTGGAGTTGGTATGTTGGGGAGCTGACAGTTGCTCGCCGTTGCTCGGTGGTTCTCTCCGGGTACTCCGGCTTCCTCCACCCGTAAAACTGCCACGGTCATGGTTAGCCATTGTGCAGAAATATGTGACCTTAAACACCAATAAATAAATAAATAGTTAAAAATTAATCCAAATCGTCAGGGTTGAATGAATATGTACCCAATTGTGTTCATACACTATAAAATCAGTTGGATTAAAAATCAACCCAAATTGACTGGTTTGAGTGATTATGAACCTTATAGTGTTAATATTCACTCAACCCGATTGATTTGGTTTAATTTTTAACCCAGCTGATTTTAGAGTGTATTCACTAAACCTAGTTAATTTGGGTGGATTTTTAACCCTTTACCTAACATGAAGAGCAGACAACACTTGCAAACAAAATTCTTGAATAACTAATTTTTTTTCATTTTTTGTCTCAAAAACATAGGTTATGGCTCCACTTTGGAACGAGCTCGTTCCAAAGAGTGGTCATAACCTATGTTTTTGAGACAAAAAATAATGAAAATTAATTAGCGATTTTTAAGAATAGCGTTGGTCGGTTTTGGCTGTTACGTTGGGTAAAGGGTCAACCCGTGAAACTTTCACCGACACGATATGACCGTGGCTGTTAAAGTGTCGTTAAACCTTAATGAATAAATAAATAAATAAATAAATAAATAAATAAATAAATAAATAAATAAATAAATAAATGATTCAAAGGCGTGTCGTGACTTGATCCAAGTATGGTCGTAGGTAATGAGATTTCAAGGTAACCATTTCGTTTATATTACATCAAAGTCAAGAAGCAAGATAACATCTGCGTAGCACCTCTTCTGTTGAATGGCTCCCTGGTAAATGACAGCAAAGAAAAAAAGGAGGACTTGAACCCCAAAATTAAAATGTAACAGAAAAAATGTGCGCTTTTCTAAAGATTGCTGGGTGAAAACTACGCGCACAGATAGGAACTATGGTACTCGGTGTCATACAGTTAAAACTAGAAGTCCTGTCACGAAATGTGCGCTTATCTAGGCTTAATAGCGCTTTGGAATTGCGCGCAGTTGCCATATCGAATGGCATCCAAAGCCCGACTGGTTCTCCTGGTTACTCATACCAAACACAAGCAATGTTTCTGCCAATGGACCTCCGGGTTACCCGGAGGTCCATTGGCTGAAACATTGCTTGTGTACAGGCCACATGTACATAATTTGATAGCCTTATTGTGGTCATAACGCGTGGATTAACGCGCAAATCGACGCGCTATTTGTGCGCATTTGATGACAGGACTTCTAGTTTTAACTGTACCAGTAAGACGAATCCCGAAACGAATGGGTAAAATATCCCAACCAGACGATCCCAAGACGAAAACTTATTTTTTATTAATCAAAGGGGCAGTTAATAAAAAAACAAAATAATAAAAATGTTGAATTTATGCTATTTACTTGTATTGGGATAAATCTTCACATTTTTGGAGAAGTTGCTGAACAATTATTATTTGTTTCCTTTTCATCTCTTCATCGCCAACAATCCCTGTTTAACAGGAGTTTATTTACGTTGCAATTTCAAGAGGTATATCTTTATGTTGGTTTGTTTTTTGTTTTTTTTTCAATGTAAACCTGCCAGGGCCCGGAACTTCGGGGTGGGGGGGGGGGGGGGTCCAGGAGTCCAGGATTCTTAGTTTAGACCCGCTCCTCTCCCCCTCTCCAGCCCAAACATGGTCACAAAGACTGTATTTTAATTGTTTGGTTTGGTACGACCTTTGAAAGGCCGTACCAAACCAAAAAATTAATACACGGGCTTTCAGGTAATGTTTGGACTACCTCCCCAAGGTTCTGACTCATGTGTCAATAGTTAAGAAGGGAGCTTATCGTGACTGGAGCTCGGCACTTGACCAACGCTTGCAATTTTGGACTGCATGATTCTTGAAGTCATAACTTTTATGAAATCAACTTGACGTCATAAAGTTATCACTTCAAGAACTGTGCAGCCCCAAGTTATAACTGTAGGTCACCGGATACTCACGGATGAACTCGGAAATTTGAAACATGCTGATAAAAAACGTCATTTTGACGGCCGAAAAATAACGTGATTTTTTTTTATTCCAAAAGCCGCCAGAAGTCTCCATTTAATAACTGATTTCACCGCTCACCCTCATCATCGTTCGTGCTTTCGGCACTCGCGGGAGATTCCTCACCAGTATCCCGACAATTTTAAAAGAGGGACCCGTCACAGAATTAACCCCGGGGTCCGGATTTCCTGCTATATATATATATAGTACCTGCTAATCAACTGTATGCTCCCAAGTAATTTCAAATTGTCATTTTCCACGAATAAATTTGAAAGAAGTTTGAGTAAACGAACTATTATTTATTAAATATGGTTTTCCTTCCTAGAATTCCCCTTTATCAGACTCAGCTGATATAGCTTCAAACTCGGCTGATATGACGCCAAACTCGGCCGAAATGAACCAAGCTAGAATTCTGCCCATTGGTGCAACCATGGTTTTACATCGAAATGTTCTCTGTTATTCGTCTAGCGCAACCAGTGAAACTGGCGTCATCGGGCATGGTGGAGTGAATTTTAGCAGAGGTTTCTACGAGGAATTAATGAGGTTACTTAGTAATGATAGCGCGGGTGAATAAAATAAAGAAGTGAGTTGTACAGACAATTCATCGGAAACTAGGATTCAGAATCGTAAGCGGAGATTCGTCGAGTTGGGAGAAGATATAGTTCATCTATCTGAACATCGCGGCTTACACAGTGGGAGAAGATGGAGTTCATCTATTTGAACGTCGCGGCTCACACAGTGGGAGAAGATGTAGTTCATCTATCTGAACGTCGCGACATACCCAGTGGGAGAAGATGTAGTTCATCTATCTGAACGTCGCGGCTTACCCAGTGGGAGAAGATGTAGTTCATCTATCAGAAGGTCGCGGTTTACACAATGGGAGAAGATGTAGTTCATCTATCTCAACCTCGTGGCTTACACAGTGGGAGAAGATGTAGTTCATCTATCTGAAAGTCGCGGCTTACACAGTGGGAGAAGATGTAGTTCATCTATCTCAACGTCGTGGCTTACACAGTGGGAGAAGGTGTAGTTCATCTATCTGAACGTCGCGGCTTACACAGTGGGAGAAGATGTAGTTCATCTATCTGAACGTCGCGGCTTACACAGTTCATCTATCTGAACGTCGCGGCTTACCAACTGGGAGAAGATGTAGTTCATTTATCTGAACATCGCGGCTTACCAAATGGGAGAAGATGTAGTTCATCTATCTGAACGTCGCGGCTCACACAGTGGGAGAAGATGTAGTTCATCTATCTGAACTTCGCGGCTTACCCAGTGGGAGAAGATGTAGTTCATCTATCTGAACGTCGCGGCTTACACAGTGGGAGAAGATGTAGTTCATCTATCTGAACGTCGCGGCTTACACAGTGGGAGAAGATATAGTTCATCTGTCTGAACGTCGCGGCTTACACAGTGGGAGAAGATGTAGTTCATCTATCTGAACGTCGCGGCTTACCCTGTGGGAGAAGATGTAGTTCATCTATCTGAAAACTTTTGAAAACTAAAAAACTTAAACTTTATTTAGCAGCATACTCGGATACAGTTTACATAAATTAAAATAAGGTAGCAATCAAAAAGGTGTATACTGCATGGAAATGGCATAGCCGGAGTGGCTGTCTTCCTGCCATTCCCAAACATGGTATCCTGTCCCAACATCAAAGTCGTTTAACTCTTTATCCTCATTGTTTACAATTGGTAAGGCTCCTAAGAAGACATTTTGTGAAGCTTTTCCCATGTTAGGACTAAAACCACTTACACAATGCTCAAAGTAATCCGAAAAGACGAATAGTGATTTGAAAGGTCCCATGCGCAGGATAATTGTAGATTATCCCGAACATAAGACCCTTCAACTCACTATACAAATCTAAGATCTTCAATAGTTGGAGGATGAGATCACTTATTGCTGGGTCACAATCGGGACAGAATGGATTGGTGCAAGTAATGCCGCGGCTTACCCAGTGGGAGAAGATGTAGTTCATCTATCTGAACGTCGCAGCTTACCCAGTGGGAGAAGATATAGTTCATCTATATGAACGTCGCGGCTCACAGAGTGGGAGAAGATGTAGTTCATCTATCTGAACGTCACGGCTTACCAAATGGGAGAATATGTAGTTCATCTATCTGAACGTCGCGGCTTACCAAATGGGAGAAGATGTAGTTCATTTATCTGAACATCGCGGCTTATCAAATGGGAGAAGATGTAGTTCATCTATCTGAACGTCGCGGCTTACACAGTGGGAGAAGATGTAGTTCATCTATCTGAACGTCGCAGCTTACACAGTGGGAGAAGATGTAGTTCATCTATATGAACGTCCCGGCTTACAAAGTGGGAGAAGATGTAGTTCATCTATCTGAACGTCACGGCTCACACAGTGGGAGAAGATGTAGTTCATCTGTCTGAACGTCGGGGCTTACCAAATGAGAGAAGATGTAGTTCATCTATCTGAACGTCGCGGCTTACACAGTGGGAGAAGATGTAGTTCATCTATCGGAACGTCGCGGCTTACATAGTGGGAGAAGATGTAGTTCATCTATCTGAACGTCGCGGCTTACACAGTGGGAGAAGATGTAGTTCATCTATCTGAACGTCGCGGCTTACACAGTGGGAGAAGATGTAGTTCATCTATCTGAACGTCGCGGCTCACCCAGTGGGAGAAGATATAGTTCATCTATCTGAAAACTTTTGAAAACTGAAACTTTATTTAGCAGCATACTCGGATACAGTTTACATGAATTAAAATAAGGTAGCAATCAAAAAGGTGTATACTGCATGGAAATGGCATAGCCGGAGAGGCTGTCTTCCTGCCATTCCCAAACATGGTATCCTGTCCTGACATCAAAGTCGTTTAACTCTTTATCCTCATTGTTCACAATTGGTAAGGCTCCTAAGAAGACATTTAGTGAAGCTTTCCCCATGTTAGGATTAAAACCACTTACCCAATGCTCAAAGTAATCCGAAAAGACGAATAGTGATTGGAAAGGTCCCATGCTCAGGATAATTGTAGATTATCCCGAACATAAGACCCTTCAAATCACTATACAAATCTTCGATCTTCAATAGTTGGGAGGATGAAATCACTTTTTGCTGGGTCACAATCGGGACAGAATGGATTGGTGCAAGTATTGCCGCGGCGTACCCAGTGGTAGATGTAGTTCATCTATCTGAACGTCGCGGCTTACCCAGTGGGAGAAGATATAGTTCATCTATCTGAACGTCGCGGCTCAGACAGTGTGAGAAGATGTAGTTCATCTATCTGAACGTCGCGGCTTACCCAGTGGGAGAAGATGCAGTTCATTTATCTGAACGGCGCGGCTTTCCAAATGGGAGAAGATGTAGTTCATCTATCTGAACGTCGCGGCTCAGACAGTGTGAGAAGATGTAGTTCATCTATCTGAACGTCGCGGCTTACCCAGTGGGAGAAGTTGTAGTTCATTTATCTGAACGTCGCGGCTTTTCAAATGGGAGAAGATGTAGTTCATCTATCTGAACGTCGCAGATTACACAGTTGGAGAAGATGTAGTTCATCTATCTGAACGTCGCGGCTTACCCAGTGGGAGAAGTTGTAGTTCATTTATCTGAACGTCGCGGCTTTCCAAATGGGAGAAGATGTAGTTCATCTGTCTGAACGTCGCGGCTCAGACAGTGTGAGAAGATGTAGTTCATCTATCTGAACGTCGCAGATTACACAGTGGGAGAAGATGTAGTTCATCTATCTGAACGTCGCGGCTCAGACAGTGGGAGAAGATGTAGTTCATCTATCTGAACGTCGCAGATTACACAGTTGGAGAAGATGTAGTTCATTTGTCTGAACGTCGCGGCTTTCCAAATGGGAGAAGGTGTAGTTCATCTATCTGAACGTCGCGGTTCAGACAGTGTGAGAAGATGTAGTCCATCTATCTGAACGTCGCAGATTACACAGTGGGAGAAGATGTAGTTCATTTATCTGAACGTCGCGGCTTTCCAAATGGGAGAAGGTGTAGTTCATCTATCTGAACGTCGCGGCTCAGACAGTGTGAGAAGATGAAGTTCATCTATCTGAACGTCGCGGCTTACCCAGTGGGAGAAGTTGTAGTTCATTTATCTGAACGTCGCGGCTTTTCAAATGGGAGAAGGTGTAGTTCATCTATCTGAACGTCGCGGATTACACAGTGGGAGAAGAAGTAGTTCATCTATCTGAACGTCGCGGCTTACACAGTGGGAGAAGATGTAGTTCATCTCTCTGAACGTCGCGGCTTACACAGTGGGAGAAGATGTAGTTCATCTATCTGAACATTCGCGGCTTACACAGTGGGAGAAGATGTAGTTCATCTATCTGAACGTCGCGGCTTACATAGTGGGAGAAGATGTAGTTCATCTGTCTGAACGTCGCGGCTCACACAGTGGGAGAAGATGTAGTTCATCTCTCTGAACGTCGCGGCTTACACAGTGGGAGAAGATGTAGTTCATCTATCTGAACATTCGCGGCTTACACAGTGGGAGAAGATGTAGTTCATCTATCTGAACGTCGCGGCTTACATAGTGGGAGAAGATGTAGTTCATCTGTCTGAACGTCGCGGCTCACACAGTGGGAGAAGATGTAGTTCATCTATCTGAACGTCGGGGCTTACCAAATGAGAGAAGATGTAGTTCATCTATCTGAACGTCGCGGCTTACACAGTGGGAGAAGATGTAATTCATCTATCTCAACGTCGCGGCTTACACAGTGGGAGAAGATGTAGTTCATCTATCTGTACGTCGCGGCTTACACAGTGGGAGAAGATGTAATTCATCTATCTCCGCGTCGCGGCTTACACAGTGGGAGAAGATGTAGTTCATCTGTCTGAACGTCGCGGCTTACATAATCACTGTGGGAGAAGGTGTAGTTCATCTATCTGAGAGTCGTGGGGAAGCCGAGACGTTCGGATACATGAACTAGGAGCAGGAGAAGAGGAAGCTTCGGACTTTGTGAAATGAATAAGAAACAATAACATTGTCAGAAAACTGTAACCAATCAGAGAACTTTTGAAATTATTTGATTTGGTTTTAAATAAATAAATAAACAGGTTATAATTTCATTAGTCTCATATTAGTCCAGGTTTCAGCCCTCGTTACTTCACATCAGCTTTTGACCTTCGGTCTCAGGCTGATAAAAAGTTACCCAGGCTGATATCTCGGCCGATATGAAACCAAACAAATAATAACCTCCAATTATTCCGACTTACTTATTTTCGAACTACATCATCAACGCATTCCTTCGACGAAGACATCATTTGTGGAGTCAGTAGTAGAAAAATAGACCGAACCTTATCAGGTTGCAATGGTGCTGCATATTACAATCAGAAATTGTCTTACTGCTGAGTTAATAGACACAATATAGTGAATGAAAAATGAAAAGCAATTCTTGTAAAACACCTCACAATTTCTTCTGAAGTCACACTTGTTCGATAAAATGAGTTAATTCAACAACAAATTTTGAGGTTAAAAACTCAACAGGTATTTTTAACCATCTTACCTTAATTTTGCCGGAAAGCTTGACAAGCAAATTATTTTGAGAAAAGTGCAAGAACATATGTACATTGATACACAAACAACAACATAAGCTTTTTAATTTGTCAAAAATAAATGTATTTACATATGCATGTATTATATCTCACGTTCCTCTGATTGGCTGACAGATATTTTACTCTTTCCAATAATTTCACCTATCAAGGTTTCTAAAAATAACCGTACACTATATCGGTGCATTATACACCTTCTAAAAATAGCATTATGTTCTATGACGTTCGGCTGACGGAACACAAGGCAACCGTTTAAGAGAAAGATTGAAATTGTGCACAAGAATGTAGTTCCAGCATAAAACAAAGTCTTCCCGGAATTTCTCGTGCTCCCGTTTCTCACGAGATGGTAAATATGTCCAAGATTATGTGAATTCATTTTGCTTATTGATAACAAATCTATAGAAGTACACCCAAATTGCCCATTTTGGGTAAGATCATTGACAATATACTGGAATCCCAATGGTTAGCTCGCTGGATTCTTCCACGGTTTGTTTGATACAATATAATATTAGTTATCCTCGTGTTTTGCAGGGTGTATGGGAATTTACACCGGTTTGGGAACTCACACACCCTTCGCTTCAGGGTGTATGAATTCCCAAACCGGTGTAAATTCCCATACACCCTGCAAAACACAAGGATAACGGATTTATTTCCAAGAATTTTCGTGTACTTAATGCTTTAACCTACATTGTGAGCAAAAACTGACAGAAAATTTGTACTTTGCAAGTTTCTTAAATAACACTAGACAAATATGGATGTCATTGGAACTGGCTCAATGAGCCAGTTCCAATGACATCCATATCTGTAATATTTTATTGCACATAAATATTAAATTTCCAGTATTTTTGTTTTTGTTCTAACATAACCGAGCAGAAAGTATGAATTAATAATTAAAAATGGGTACTCTTTTAGCCATATATCTGGTTCTTGCATATACTTGTTTTTACACCGTGGTTAAACATGGTGTAAAAAAAGCTACCGTGGATTGCAAGTTACACCATACCTCTCAGCCAATCAAAATGCAGTATTTTGTTGCATTTGGAAATAATAATTATCACACAGCAAGACGATGGCTATGCTGAAATAGTGGTTCTTAACCCTTTACCCAACGTAACGGCCAAAACCGGCCAGCGCGATTCTCAAAAATCGCCAATGAATTTTTATTATTTTTTCATTTTTTGTCTCAAAAACATAGGTTATGACCCCTCGTTGGAACGAGCTCGTTCCAACGAGGGGTCATAACCTATGTTTTGAGACAAAAAATGAAAAAAATTAGTTATTCAAGAATTTTTTTTGCAAGTGTCGTCTGCTTTTCATGTTAGGTAAAGGGTTAAAATAGTCACGCCTCCGTCGCATGGATTATTCTTCCAAGAGGAACACTATTTTGGTATTCTCAACTCCAAAGCGTGCCATGTTTATATCATATCTTCCGTATAACCCACTAATCCTTTTAATGCGACGCACACTTTAGCCATATTTGGAGGACCTCTATGTACACCTGTATGCGAGGACGTTTAATAAAATTTATGACATCAGTTGATTAACAACCAAATAAAACATCACGGAGATACAGTAGTCATTTTACATTAAACAAAAATATCGATCTTTTTAAAGAAAATTGCAGGAACATATGTACATTACTACAAATATAACAGCATAAGTTTTATAATTTCTCAAAAATAACTATATTTACAGAGATTACATCTCACGTGTCTTTTCTGTTCTCTGATTGGCTAATAGATATTATACTCTTTCCGATAGTTTCATCTATCGAGGCTTCTAAAAATATCTGTGCACTTTCTAAAAATAACTGTGAAATAACCTGGAACGCGCCCGTTTAATAGAAAGAATAAAATTATGCACAAGAATGTAATTTTCAGCATAAAATGAAGTCTTCCTGGAATTTATCGTGCACCCGTTTCTCACGAGATGGTAAATATATCCGAGATTATGTGAATTAATTTTTAACAAAGTGAGACTCGTGTGAATATGTACATTTGCTGTTGTCTAACTGCAAGCAAATCTATCGAGCTGTGATTGGCGACCTTGTCGGGGTACATAAGGCTATTTCTATTAAGGGAGAGAATGGAATTGCGCACAAGAATGTAAATATAGTATAAAACAAAGTCTTTCTGGAATTTATCACGAGATGATAAATATGTACAAGATTATGTGAATTGAATACAACAACCATATAATAAAACATCACAGAGATACATGGGTCATTTTACATTAAAAAAAACAATATCGATCTTTTTAAGAATATTGCAAGAACATATGCACATTGCTACAAATATAACAGCATAAACTTTTCAATTTCTGAAAAATAAATTTATTTTCAGACATGACATCTGACGTGTTTTTTTCTTTTCTCTGATTGGCTAACAGATATTATACTGTTTCCGATAGTTTCATCCATCGAGGCTTCTAAAAATGTCCGTGTACTTTCTAAAAATAACCGGGGAATAGCCTAGAACGTGCCCGTTTAATAGCAAGAATGAAATTATGTACACGAATGTAATTCCATTATAAAACGATGTCTTCCCAGGGGAGGGGTCTTCAAAAAGTTCCTGTACACAGGGCTGAATTTATTTTTCCTTCCGAAGACCACCCACTACTCCCCCCCCCCCCCTTTTTGAAGGGATTTTTTTTTCCGATTTTGAATGGTACACCCACCCCCCACTAGCCACAAATCTGGTCTATATTGTCCAAATTTTAAAGGCTTTTACTTGCATTTCATCTTCCTATTTCATTCTAACAGTCAGTCCAATTTTTTAAGCTGTTCAAAGGGAGGTAACTAACAAAACAAAGACATATGCAACTTGATGCAGCTCTATCAGTATCGGTGCAAATTTTACTTTAATTACATCTGGTTTCAGCTTTCCAAACAACATAAAGGGCAAGTAGATGGTACAATATCATATTTGGTGCTCAATAGTCATGAATTCATCAGAATTCCTGAGCATAAAAACCTGATTTCATGTATCCATTTGTATTCACAACGTCCTGCAACATCGAGCGGGCTGACACGACAACATGTGTTCCCTCTGAGTTTTCTCGGTGAGTTTTCTGTGAACCTCAATTTACAACTGAAGGATGAGTATTTTACAGGGGAGTAGGAAGGTAAAAATATTTGGGGAGGGGTTGGGTGGTGACTGGCTATATTCATTAATTGTGATTGCTTTTTATCTCTAAAACCTAATTCACCCGAACACAATAACTATTTTCTGTTTTCTTATTTTATGTTAGTTCCAATGCTTCTGGATGCTTTATGTTTTACATGTTTTCACAAGTTTTATATTCATTTTATGTTTTATCCTTCATTTCTGACCTTAGTGTTAACACTAGTTCTTTTTTAGTTAATTTTCTCTGTGGCGGAACCATTTTTTGTTTTAAATATCATCAGCGAGGATTTAGGATGATGCCCAAAGTAAGTATTTTTATTTATTATGTATGCACAAGTATGTTCATATTGGTTCGTTGCCTGATTTCAATTTTTATGTATGAACATACAATGTTATTCCGAGTGGGCAAACCTGTTTTTCTCTGAGACGTCATCTGGAGAAGTAACCATTTTTGAAATTATTCCCATTTACATCCGTTTACACCACTGTACCTTGCTGCACCAGGCTGTACCTCAATATACTTCATCTGATAAAAATTTCATTTTACGAAACAATTTCATATCCTCCTGATTGATGTTTGTCCCATTTGTATTTGGAAAGTTTGTCAGGGCCTTCCCAATTCATTCAGTTGCTTCTGGGTACTAATGCTGTATCATCAAGTAATATCTAGTCAAAACAGAGCTTGTTCCAATGATGGGTCATAAGCTTTGTTTTTGAGACAAAAAAATGAAAAATTTTAGTCAGTCAACAAAAGTGCCGCCAACTGTCGTCTTCTATCCACATTGGTTAATGGGTTAACCCTTTACCTAACATGAAAAGCAGACGACACTTGCAAAAAAAATTCTTGAATAACTAAATTTTTTCATTTTTTGTCTCAAAAACATAGGTTATGACCCCTCGTTGGAACGAGCTCGTTCCAACGCGGGGTCATAACCTATGTTTTTGAGACAAAAAATGAAAATATTTTGAAAATTAATTTTGAGAAAAGCGCTGGCCGGTTTTGGCCGTTACGTTGGGTAAAGGGTTAATCTGGTGTCTGAGAGCCATAGGTGACCTCCCAATTCATCATAACTACCCCAATATATTGTAAAATCATCCCGAAATGCGTCTAAACAAATTCCAACTATAATTATCTGTTAAAAGTATTGGAGGAAAAAATTTAGTGAGTTTTGGAGCTGCTGGAACACCCACCCACCCCGGCCTTGTGTATCGGAATTTTTTGAAGACCCCCTACCCCCGGTCTTCCTGGGATTTATCGTGAACCCGCTTCTCACGAGATGGTAAGTATATCCAAGATTAAGTAAATTCATTTTTATTTATTCATAACAAATCTATAGAAGTAAACACAAAATACCGGTTTTTGGAAAGATTATTGACAATAGGCAATGTTATGAGGGTTGGAATCATGATGGTTAGCTAGATTCTCACACGGTTTGTTTGTTTGTTTAATATAATAATTATTACACAACAAGACGATGGCTATGCCAAAATGGTGGTTCTCAATGAACAACGGTCCACACGATTCCGGCACGTGGACTATTCTTCCCCGAGTACCACTATTTTGGCACAGTCAACTCCAAGTCCTGCAATATTTATAACATATCTTCTGTTTTACCCACTTCTCTTGATCCTTTCACTGCCACGCCCACTTTAGCCATATATGGATGACCTCTATATACGCCTGTATGCGAGGAAGTTTAATAATATTTATGACATACTTGAAACTCTGTCATCTGATTAATTGTAAAAGGGCTCTCTGAGCCGTTTCCAACAATTAATCAGATGGTAGGTTTGATATGTGCATACCAGAAGGTACAGACAATCATCATAAAATGGGTGACAATAGTCGCTTTAGGCAACGTAACTGTTAATCCTTTTATCCTCGAGTTTCTGAACGGTTTTATCATGGAGAGCATTATGGACAGTACAGTCTGTGAAATTTGTTAGATGGATAGGGAGTTCAGGCAGAAGCGGTGGAATCAAGGTGCACAGCGAGTACATACCCGCCACATACCCTACCATAGATACCGAATAATTATAGGTACGTGACACCGAGGATAAAAAACCCCAAGCATGTGAATGTGCAGTTACACAGGCATTCGATGATAAATTATCAATGAATGTAAACAGATTTGCTACCATTTTGCCAAAGTGTTCCACCTTCGACCGGCTTGGTCTGTTTCATCTGCTTCAACAATCTTGCAAACCATATCATTCGGATTTGGAAGTTGATTGAAGCAGAGGAGATAGCTCAAACCATGCCTTGACAGCCGCGTGTACACTTAGAAAGTGAGACTCGTGTGAACTTGTACATTTGCTTTTGTCCTACGGCAAACAAATATGTCGAGCTGTGGTTGGCCACCTTGCCGCGGCACATAGGACTATTTCTATTAAGAGAAGGGTTTGAATTGTGCAAAAGAATGAAATTCCAGCATAAAACAAAGTCTTCCAGGAATTTGCTGTGCACCTGTTTCTCACGAGATGGTAAATATGTCCAAGGTAATGTGAACTGAATACAACAACCATATAATAAAACAACACAGAGATACATGAGTCATTTTACATTTCAAAGAAAATTGCAAGAACATATGTACATTGCTACAAATATAACAGCATAGGCATTTTAATTTCTCAAACATAAATATATTTACATATATTATAGCTCAGGTGACTTTCCTTTTCTGTGAATGGGTGAGAGACATTATACTCTTTCCACTAATTTCACCTATCAAGGTTTCTAAAAAATAACCGTACACTATTGCCGTGCACAATACACTTTCTAAAAATAGCAGTGGAATGTTCTATAACGTTCGGCTGACGGAACACAACGCGCCTGTTTAAAAGAAAGAATGAAACAATGTGAGGTGATAAATGCCTATATTATCCTTTTTTATCCGACACGAGGTGGTCGTGGCTGTCGAAAGTGGCGTTAAACTCAATATTATACTTTTCATTTGCATTCTAGGAAGATAAGAAAATCACTTCATTCGGAACACATTACGATAATTGTCCTGTTTGACAAATTCGTTGTGCTGGAATTTGGAAGGGTACATAACACAATGAACCCTGCCATAATTGTATGTACCCTTCCCTACGGTTCATATTACATAAAGTTCCGACTGGGTACATGGAGATTTATACCCTGCCAAAGGCCCGTACAACTAATAGTGTACCATTCCAATATATAGTGTCACATAAAAGGACGTTGTCTCGAAGATAAAGTATATAGATCGGTATCACACCCATTCCAAGACCTATTTTTAAACAAGGTTCTTCACACTTCCTTACACTTTGCAGGAACTAAGAATTAACAAAATGAATTTTTGTTTTACTTTTTCCGACCGGGCCGAGCTATATGTGTCTCTACACATTTATTGAGTTTCTTGGATCGGCAATAACTTAAACCTGCGTTACTGTAGCTTTGAAAATTAAATTAATATTGATTGTGCTTCCCATTTATAGTCTCAACGTATCTCGTTATGAAAATCGGACTTTAATAAAGTTAACTCCCATGAAACTATCAAACGGTGAGAAAGGTCCAGTTAAGTAGCATGTAATTGTTGAGAAAAACTTATGACATCAGTAGAAAACAATTCAAAGTTTCATTTTGTTACATTTAATAAACGAAAGCAACAGACAGCTTTTTTGTCTGTTGTTTTCGTTTATCAAAAGTTACAAAAGGAAACTTAGCTGTTATGGCAAGCAAATTAGAAACAACAAAGTAACTGTCCACTTTGGTTCTTTATTCGTCGAATGTTTATTTACAATAATTTGCAAGTTTTTATTCTTAATAGGAAAAAATAGCAAATCTTAGCCCCTAGACATTTACTTTAACGGAAAGGATAATATCAGAACATCACAAGATAGTGTAAATATTGTTTTTTATTATTAAATTTGTTTAAACAGGGAATAATAGTCAAACCTTCAAACTGATTGGAGAAAAAATGTAAAAATTCGGCTTCTGTATTTTTATACAACTCATCGTGAAAATGGTCTGAAGTTTGTGAAGAACTTCCCCAAAACCCTTAGTGTAAAATGTACTGACAACTTTAGAAAATTAAGGTGAGGTAACAGTCTTGTAAATCTCTTTCAATGACGGGAGGTATCATTTCAGTCAATACTGTTAACGGTGAAATGGGTGAAACCATCCTGTTTTGTTGGCAGGTTCAGTAATAAATTAATCAAACAGCTCTGTCGAACTGTTGAATTATATTATTACCGAGCCTCGATTCAGATTTTTTGGGCGTTACGTTTTGCTCTTTATATCGTCTGCTCGTTCGGTACCATTTTTTTCTTCACGCAAAACTTTATGCATACCGGGTTTAAAGAGTTAAGGGGAACTAACTTTCCTGCAAAAACACATCTGATGACGAAATTGTCAGCCATTGGAAATAAGCGCAAAAAGGTCCAAATCTCTCACATCTCTATTCTAAAAATAAATATTATATAACCCGTTTTATTTTTAATCGGTAGATATTGTATCAATATTATACCTTCAGTTGTATTGTATTCTTCCTTGCATGGCTTGTTCGTGTTTTATCTTAGCATCGAATACTGGACGGAATTGGTGAGATTTGAAAGTTAAAAACGTTTGAAGTTCGTCAATATTGCTACTGAGAAATATTTCATTTTTTAAATTGTATGATTAATTTATATGAGGTACCCACGATTCCAGGCCTGAAATAACTTGCGAGCGATCTTTTAGGTTATGTGGGGGTTACGTCAATCAGAAAAATACGCGAACAAACTACAGGTTACGACAAAAATAATACAACTGACATGTCGTTTACATCTTAAGAGCATTTCCGCCAAAATAAATAGCAACAGCTAACACGCGATCTCACCAAAGCGAGATCGCACATTAGTTCTTGCTACTTATTTTGGCAAAAAATATCTTAAAAGTAAACAGCAATCCTGGCGTAGTAAAAACATAGAAGGCGGAAAGCATTTCAACATTATTCCCTATAGATTATAACCACGCTATGTAGCGGAACCTGTCGATATTTTCAGGTCTGCGATTTTTACATGCCTGTCCTTTCCAGATCTCAGTTTGTTGTCTCTTTCAAACCTGTGCATCAATCTTCCCGGCTGCCACGGCATTAACATTGTTGATTCCTAAAACCGTCTCCGTGAATACATTACGGAGAGGATCAAATGTCTCCGCAATATTAGTCTTCAAATTTTTCACATAACTAAATTTTAATTAGTGCACAAGTAAATGAAATAAAACATATTCGGCTCTTAACCCTTTACCCAACGCAAAACCAAGACCAGCCAGCGCTATTCACAAAAATCGCCAAATAATTTTCATTATTTTTTCATTTTTTGTCTCAAAAACATAGGTTATGTCCCCTCTTTGGAACGAGCTCGTTCCAATGAGGGGTCATAACCTATGTTTTTGAGACAAAACTGAAAAAAATTAGTTCTTCAAGAATTTTGTTTGCAAGTGTCGTCTGCTTTTTATGTTCGGTAAAGGGTTAAGGCACAATTTCGCTTTTGGGAAAATGAAATGCGTAATCTAAAATTTGAAGTTCATTTTTTTGTATCATTCGTATAAGTTAACATTAAACGAATTGTTCCCATGCTGACATCATTGGTCAATGAACAAACACAAAGAATTCGGAATTGCCGCCTGCTACAATCTGAAATCGAACATCAGTTGGTGTTGGGAACTGAGCTCCTGTGGGTTTATTCTGCAATCTCTCATACAGTTTTGGACCTGAAATACATTGATAAAAAGCCGCCTGTTACAATGGCCAATGTCACGGTATAACTGAGTTATATTAACATTTGTTAATATTAATTTTATTTCTTATTTTTAGCATCAAAATTCCACAAGTGTTGCGTGTGAGTTGAGGTAGAAGGGTGGCGTGTGTAGATGTCTGTGAGTGTTAGTGCAAGTGTTTTGGGGAGGAAGGGGCTGGTGGGTGTGTGTGGTTGGGTAAGTGTTTAAGATACAAACAATACACACTGCTGTACATTTTTTCTTGTAATATGCCGTCAAAATAGTGTTTCCTTAAAAATATATGTATTGAGCCTTGATGGGTTTCAAACATAACCAAAAAAGTGCACACGTTTGAATTAAATTAAGTGATGATGGCTAAGACCTGGTTAAACTGGCAAGTATTGGTGTTATTCATTAATGGGCTCCACTTTAGGATGCTTTTGTTTTACTTATAAGCGATGACAGGTCGAAGATATAAAGGTTCTTTTAATTTAGAGTTGGTTAAATTGAATTCATCTTGACTATTTTTGCTATTTCGATATTCATTCTATTGTATGTTAACCCTTTACCTAACGTAATGGCCAAAACCGGCCAGCGCTATTCTCAAAAATCGCCAATTAATTTTCATTAATTTTTTCATTTTTGTCTCAAAAACATAGGTTATGACCCCTCGTTGGAACGAGCTCGTCGAGCTCGTTCCAACGAGGGGTCATAACCTATGTTTTTGAAACAAAAAATGAAAAAAAATTAGTTATTCAAGAATTATTTTTGCAAGTGTCGTCTGCTTTTCAGGTTAGGTAAAGGGTTAAAGTGAGAAGGAATGATGAAACTCATCTCATATTCTCTTTCTGATATGTTCCTACCAAATGGCCAGAGTGTTTGAAGCGTATTTACCAAAACAGCTTCTCCTTTTTTCCTAGGTTGAGCAGTGAGCTTAGCTACTATTTTTTTCAATTGCGTTTTGTTTATATGACTTTCGTCGAGGAGAACATTTAAGATCTTTTAAAGTTTTCAATATTACTACGCCAGATGAGTGAATCTATTTTCTTATAATGTTTGGTATTGCTTAGTTGTCTCGTAGCTTCCTTTATATAATTATCCAGAGACAGAACAACAAGTGACTCACCTTTGTCAGCTGGTTTGATTGACTAATTTCTTATTTGTTCGAAGTTTCGTGAGGGCGCTCCTTTCACCAGCTGTTGAATTATCTTTATCGGATAGTATGTTCATGCTGAACACCTTTTGGGGGATTCGTTTGCTTGACTCAACAATTTCGGGATCTACTTCACTATCTGGAGGTGACCAGCCAGGTGATTCTGTAAAAGGAAGTTTCCGACCGCTGGAGTTTCTAAAGCGGTCTGCTCATTTCATCTGCCTAAGACAATTACAGTAATACGGTGGTATATTTGCCTGATCAACAGTTTAAGGCTTCGGTGCTGGTACAAAAGTTAAATTGCGATTCAAAATAGACTCTTCTTGGGCTGTTAGATTCTCAGTATAAGACCGGTTAACCACATTAATTCCTAATCTCACATCTGTTAACGGTTCTTACCTTTGCCTTTACTTTACTTAATCTAGATGATACATACAGATTATCATGATTCGAGGTGGGGTCCAGAATGAGATCTCAACGAGCCGGCTTTGTCGGCGAGTTGTAATCCCAATTTTGGACACCATCGAGAATCTGATACAAATCACAGGACATGCACATTATCATGATAATTCATTTATCTAACAATTCTGTCACAAAAACAGATTCAATATTAACCCTTTACCCAACGTAACAGACAAAACCGGCCAATGCTATTCTCAAAAATCACCAATTAATTTTCATTATTTTTTCATTTTTTGTCTCAAAAACATAGGTTATGACCCCTCGTTGGAACGAGCTCATCGAGCTCGTTCCAATGAGTGGTCATAACATATGTTTTTGAGACAAAAAATAAAAAAAATTAGTTATTCAAAATTTTTTCTTGCAAGTATCGTCTGCTTTTCATGTTAGGTAAATGGTTAAATTACAGTGATCGTGTATGATATCGGCGGTACTCGTGGTCCTAGGAATCAAATCGTGAACATCATCAACCTTAATGCAATCAATTTTTCGTATCACGTTAACGACATTTACTTTCCGATTAGTTTGATTAATGGTGTCCAACATCCTCCTCTCAGCCAATGGAACCAAACACATTTTTGCAGATCTAAATTTGACCTCGATGTCGCTAAACATAATCCGCAGCTGCTTAATTACGAAAACAACATTTTCGCTTCGTGAGTTCACGCCAATATTTAGAAAAATTGAGGGGTTTTCGGGGCCTGTGCCCTTTAAACATCGAGCGCAAATGATTGAACTTGACGCCGGGGTAACACTCCATCTGGATGTTCCGATGGGGATCTCGATCAATGCGTCCTACATTTGAGCTACCAGTCATAAAGATGCTCTTACAAACATCTGGGAGGCACCAGTCCTTTTTGTCAAAATTAACTCCAATGGGATGCCTAAAGTGGGAAAATGTAGCATCAAATGAGCGGCCCGAGTCGAGGCTCGGTGATTTGATCTTGTGGGAGTTCGATATTCATTGCTGAAACATACTAGAAATAGAAGTAGAAGCAGGAGGAGTCGAAATAGAAGTGGAAGAAATAGAAGTAGGGGAAGAGGGCTGAGGATGAGGAGAAGGAGGTAGAGGAATACGACGAGGCAAGCCAGCGTTACTCAACCTCATATTCAGGCACAATATATATATCGCTTGGAGTGTGTGGAGAGCTATCGGTATGTTTTGGGGTGCATAGATATGCATTTTGGATTTTGCAAGGTCACAATCAGTTTTTGGTTGAATTCAGAATGCTGCTTTCTGATCCCCAGCCGCGCAACGAACCCTCGACAATCCCGCCTGGCATTCGGGACTGCAACATCTAAACCACTAGACCATTGCATATCATCAAAAATGTTGTGTGGAATCAAGCTTGAGATGAAGTTCTCGTGATTATTTCTACATGCCATGATCAGCAACCCAGCCCACCCCTCCCCCCCCCCCCAAAAAAAAAAAACAAAACAACAAGACCAAAAACTCGAAATACCGGGACAGTGGCAAAAGAAATCTTCAAAAAGGCTCAACTGACGGGAATTGATTCACTGTCCTACAGAGAGAAGGGATCGGGTCGGAGTATATTTCTCGACCAGTTCTGATGGATATGTAAGAGCAATTCCATTGTAAGATTTGTAAGTAAGAACTAGTTTTTTAAAATAATTCCGTTGTTTGATGTGGAGCCAATGCAAGTCATTCAACACAGGCGTTTTGTGATCAGTTCGCTTCGTTCCAGTCACAATTCTAGCCGCAGTATTTTCTAGACGTTGTAGTTTTCCAAACTGGTGCATTGACAAAGCAAGAAACAAGGCGTTTCAAGTATCAGATTTCAAGTGTTATATAAGTAATTCCCATTTCATAAGTTGATTCTAAGGCCCTGCGAATCACACATTTTCGATTCGATTCGAATCTCGAATCGAATCGTGTGTATTTTTCGAAATCGAATCGAACCTCGAATCGAATCAGTGGTGGCTTTAAGATGACCGATGGGGGATGAGGTGCTATAAACCTGATTTGATCCGACTGTGATGGCTCAAGTACCGGCTGATAAACTAATCCAACTACATCATCAATGAATGATTTCGCCGAAGGCAGGCCTTGATGATGTAGATTCAATTTTACCCTGTAAGGATTATAGTTCATCGTCGACATTGCTTGGAAACCTTAAAAGTGCATTTAACGGTGGTAGGGACTAGTGATATTGGAATTAGCATGGCTGGTAGCATAAGTACAGATATTATTTATGTTAATGTAGCGGACGTTACACTAAGTCTTTTATTTCAACATTATTTATATAAGATTTCCAACTGAACTATACATTTTGTGAGATAATGAAGATGACTGATACCAAGCTATATTCCTATGAACTGAAAATGTCCATTCTCTGCAATAATACATAGCTTATGAACCCTGATTGAAAGAAGCTCAACTAGCTCGTTAGAAGTGGGGACATAAGTAGGGCCCTGCGAATCACACATTTCATATTCGAATCGAATCTCGAATAGAATCGAGTCTCGAAATCGAATCGAATCAAATTATGGGTGTCTTGAAGATGACTGAACACTGCGGGACTGAAAATCTGATTGTTCCAGCTGTGACGGCTCAAGTCCTGGCTGATAAAATATCCCAGCTACTTCATCAAGGCATGTTTTCCCGGAAGGCGCGTCTTGATGATGTAGTTGGAATATTACCCAGGGACGGGCTCGAGACTAACCAGCACCAAGCACTGCACAGGGCTCACCGCTAGCAACAGTTCATCTTCAACATTGTTTGAAAACTGTAACTTTGTTTTCTACAGAGGTAATGAGATTGGAATTAGCCAGGGAGATGACATGGGTCGTATGTTATTTATGTTAATATAGATGAAATTAATCTCTGTCTTTATTTTCAGCATCATTATTTACATACAAGTTCCATCTGAACTTTTCGTTTTGTGAGATGACGACAATGATTAAAACCATGCCATATTCCCGTGTAAAAAGTCGAATACGAATCGAGTCGAATATCAACTTAAGTTTCGAAATCGAATCGAATCTCGAAGTTTCGCAGGGCTCTAGACATTAGGCATGTGTTCGACGCAAACATTGGGAAAAATAAGAGAATTTCAATGCCGGGTTTTCTATGAATAGTGCTTTTACCGCAATGTTAGGTAGATGGTTAACATGAACTTGGATCAAAGATATCAAACCACCGAACTTCTGCGAGATGTTCTGTTGCAGGATCATCTGTATTGCGATCTCCTTCATAACGGCCATTCACATAGATTCCACGTTTTTTCGTTAGCCGGTTTCACCTTCATGTTTGCCTCTAATGAGATCATGTCTGACGTTGGAATTTCGTTCAAACGGGTCATGGGCCGGACTTCTAGTTTTAACTGTATCCACTTTCACTGTTATATGTCACAGCCCGACCTTTCGCCCTTGTGCTTATGCAGATCTACTGGATATTAAAACGAGTTTCGCCCTGTTTCGCATGGCTAGCCCGTCTCCATCTAGGTCTAGGAGACTTCCACAATCATCTCGAAAACATATAGTCCAATAAACCAGACCACCAGTACCACCCATTAGTAGCAGTTTCATTAACCCTTTACCCAACGCAGACGATATCAAAATTTATTATTTTAAATATCATTTTTTTAATTTAAAAAAAAAAATTCAACAAAAGCATATCATTTGACCCCCCGTTGGAACGAGCTCGACGAGCTCGTTCCAACGAGGGGTCACATGATATGGTTTTGTTGAAATTTTTTAAAAAATAATATTTTTTCAACTGCTGAATTTGCATATTACGCGGGCAGGTGCGGGCGATTCGTTGGGTAAAGGGTTAAAGCTCTTTGAGCTGCTTTTTCTTAGAATGTGATTGTTGCATCAATAGAGAAAGATCACACTAATAGAGTAGTACTTTCCTACTGAAACACCATCAGGACACTGTCATTATCTTTCGTAAGAGAGTACTTTCCCGCTAACATATCGTCGATCACTCTCATTATCCTTCATGAGCGAAGTATTGTCCTGCTTACATACCATCGTGACTGCCATTTTACTTCATGAGAGAAGTACTTTCCTGCTAATAAATCATCGGTCACAGTCATTACCCTTCACGACAGAAGTACTTTCCTACTAAAGTACCATCGGGTACTGTAATTATTCTTCATGGGAGAAATACTTTCCTGCTAATATACCACGTGTTACTGTCATTATCTTTCAAGAGATGAGTTCTTTTCTGCTAATTTATCATAGGTCACTGTCATTATTCTTCACGACAAAGGTACCTTGTTTCTTATATAGCATCGTCACTGCTATTATACTTCGTGAGAGAAGTAATGTCCTGTAAAAATACCATCGTCACGGCCATTATCCTTCATGAGAGAAGAACTTTCCTGCTAATCTACGATCGCCATTATCATTATCCTCCACGAGAGAAGTACTTTTCTACTAATATACCATCGGTCACTGTCATTATCCTTAATGGGAAAAGTACTTTCATGCTAATATACCCTAGGTTAATGTTATTGTTATCCTGCATGTCTGCTGTGTTTCGTATTACCATCTCCGAATATCAGTAGCAATATGATAGATCGTGCTCTCATATTCATTACACGTGCTGAACGATTTTATATTGTCTCAAATTTATCAATGCCTCACTATTTACATCCGAACAACAGTGAGTTACAATAATATATATGACTTGTAATGTTGGCATGGACAAGCTGTTTTGCAGTCGCCTCATCATTCACGCCCCGACTGATGTTCTGGATAAGGTAATACGAAGCCCTGTTCAAATGCATGATATGTTTTTCTGGCTACACGTTTTTCAGAAAATGCCCGAGGTTGCGGGCCACGTCCGATCGATGGAGAGAAAGTGCTGCCTGTAAATGTTAAAAGAAGATTTTGAAGAATTATAACTGATAACTCAAACTAATTTAAATAATTCCAGTTCTATCCCAGAGTATTCATTCCTTCAGAAGAGCTCTCAAAATACACGTTTTCAAGAGGTGTATTCTTTCCGTTGAAGGCGCTCGTTTGCCGATTTGTTTCCCGAGGTGACAGTCAAGTAATGTGTAGATCACATATATTTCATCCTAACGACTGTAAAGCCCCAAAGCTCTCAGAGGATTTTCAGCTTTAAAATATATTTATTATTTATTTGCGTTTATAAATCCTAAAATACAATCCCGGCCGAGTAATATTCCAACGATATCATATCTTCATCTGCCTTGATGAGGTAGCTGAAATACTTTATCGGGGGGAACACTAAGTATTGTAAAAGTATTATAAAGATGACGTCATGGAACTGGATGCAACGTTTTGTTCCAGTCGCTAATTTAAATTTCCTTTTCTGTCTACCTGAGTTCAGAATGAATGCAAGTGAGTGCAGTGTAATTGGTTTTTTCATCATTATCATTATCACACAGGTTATTTCTCTCATTATACGCCGTGTAACAAACGCTACTATAATACAAATAAATACTAGTACGAAAATAGGACACACTTTCCAATATCACTTCTTTTGAGTTTTTTGCGTGACCAGTTTATCTCTCTTCTGACAGTGAAAAGTAATAAAGTTACCTGGGGCCCGGTTGATTCACTCTCGGCACAGCACAAATTGTAACAAAGTTATGACGTCACTTGTACCGGTAAATCAACCAGGACAGCTCAGTTGTAAGCGAAAGTAAACAAAAAATGATGGAGTCGCATTGAAACATCGTCTGTCTGTCAGACATTTTGTAGAATGACGTCACGGCACAAATCTTGCACCACCTCGCGAGGAGGTGTAAATTTGTGCCGGTCGGCACAGTCCCGTCACATGTTCTGTTCGTGATTGATTGTGGGGAATCCCCGTTCCGTCACAGTTTGTGCTGTGCCGAGAGTGAATCAACCGGGCCCTCTGAAGTATTTTGTTCTCGCCTAATGTTGACAGAAGTAAAACACTGTGCAAAGCAATTTCTGGTGACGTCATTTTACTGCGCTATCGCAATGCCTGGTTCGTAAAAGTTATGTTTGCCTAAACTTCTCTCTCTCTCTCTCTCTCTCTCTCCACTCTCCCCCTGTATATATATATATATATATCTCTCTCTCTCTCTCTCCACTCTTCCCCTGTATCTCTCTCTCTCTCTCTCTGCCCTATTCTGTTGGGGCACAATCTAAAATAAGCTAGGTTATAAATAACAGAATCGGTCGGATTCAGTGAATTTGAACACAACTGAGTTCTTTTTTATTGGGTTGATTTGGATTAATTTTTAACCTAACTGATTTTAGAGTGCATGTGCCCCTTAGGTCCCTCCCCCTGGGGCCTACGTTCCTGTCCTGCTTCGTTAAATTATTTCCACTGATCTTTATTTAACTGAAATGTTGGGCCGCCCATTGGTAAAATAATAACGAGTTTAACCTACAGCCATCCTAAGAGAGGGGTGAGGGGATTGTTACTATAAACAGACAACACTCATCTAAAATATTTCTGAACTGTTGTAAATTAAGGTTTACTACAGGGAACGATACCCGGGAAATTCATAGACCATGGAACCAATGATTGCGTATTAGGGTTTATGAGATTATGGCGAATATCACTTTCTTCCGAGACCAGCACATCCGTTGTAGCTATATGGTTTAATCGCACAGATGGGAATTTCCACGTTACCGGTTCTGAAAATGAGTGCTAATGTCTGGGAAATTCATATTAGAATCCGGAATCAAAGGTTGCGGTTCTGTCCTGTGAATTTACCGGGTTTCCGAACTGATATTCAGAAACGACAATCGGAAAACTCTCGGTATCGTGACGGACTTTCAAAAACGAGAACCAAACAATTCCCGTTTCCGGAATTAACCCTTTACCTAAGGAATCGACCGCATCTACCCGCGTAATATGCAAATTCAGCAGTTGAAAAAATATTATTTTTCAAACAATTTCAACAAAACCATATCATGTGACCCCTCGTTGGAACTAGCTTGTCGAGCTCGTTCCAACGAGGGGTCACATGATATAATAATAATAATAATAATAATAATAATAATAATAATAATAATAATAATAATAATAATAATAATAATAATGTTTAAGCCTAAAATGCACATTGTGCTCTATGGCTTTACAAAAGTAACTGACACATACACACACACACGCACACTTGCGTGTATGCGTGATCATAAAACTATGTGTAATGATCAGGAATTACAAAATCAACAGATAAAGGCCTGTTCGTACAAATGGGTTTTGAGACCGGACTTATATTGGTTTATGGTCAATACAGATTTTAGATGCACTGGGATGGAGTTCCAGAGAGCCGGTGCGGCACATATGAAAGCTCTGTCACCTGCTGTTGCAAGTTTAGACTTTGGTACCACCAGATTATAGGATTCAGAGGAGCGGAGATTCCTGACTGGGGTATAGGGCTTAACAAGTGTAGATAAATATTCCGGAGCCAGGCCGTTAATACATTTGTATGTAATAAGTAGTATTTTATATTTTATCCTTTGCTGGACGGGGAGCCAATGAAGGGATTTGAGGACCGGACTGATTCGGCAGAACTTACGATTTTGAGTGAGGATCCTGGCAGCACAATTCTGAATATATTGGAGTTTGTCAATAAGTGAATTTTTGCACCCATACAGCAAAGAATTACAGTAGTCAAGACGACTGGTGACGAATGCATGGATGAGTTGTTCTGCAGTTTTCCTATCAATAGTTGCCCTTATCTTACTGATATTTCTCAGGTGGAAAAAAGACGTGCGGCAGATATGAAGACATGTCTGTCGCAAGTAAGATTCTCATCCAGGTAATAGCCCAAGTTCCGAACTACTTTATTGGGGGCGATTGCATTGTCTTCTATTATTAAGGATGCTTTCATTGAAGTAGATAGTTGATGAGGTAGGCCTATATATATGACCTCGGTTTTTTCAGCATTTAGATTCAGATAGTTGTTGTTCATCCACTGGCTAATATCAGCAACACACCTTTCAAGCTTACAACGTGATATGTCTTCTTTGTTAGATTTAAAGTGAATGTATGGCTGAGTGCCATCAGCGTAGAAGTGATACTCTAAACCTTGTCTATGAATTATATCACCCAGAGGAAGGACATATATAACGTAAAGCAAGGGGCCTAGTACAGAGCCCTGAGGGACGTCAAATTTTAATGTGAATTTAGGGGAGGATGAGGTATTTATGTTAACGCTTTGTGTTCGTTCAGTGAGATATGATGCGAACCACTTGAGAGCAATGCCTGATATACCAATTCTACGTTTGAATCTATTGATAAGCATGTCGTGATCTATGGTATCGAAGGCAGCACTCAGATCCAGCAGAACAAGGCAAGAGACCCGATGTCTGTCCTTCGACATCAAAATGTCATTTTGTACTCTGAGGAGAGCTGTTTCTGTGCTGCAGTAAGGTCTGTATGCAGACTGGAAAACCTCGGAGAGACCATTCTGAGCTAGATGTTGATTTAACTGAAGAGCTACAGCTCGTTGCACAACCTTAGAAATGAATGAGAGGTTGGAGACTGGGCGGTAGCTCTTCAGTATTTCAGAGTCCAAACCAGGCTTTTTCAGTAGGGGTGTTACGAGTGCATGTTTCATTTTTGACGGGAAAAACCCCGACTGAAGAGATGTGTTAACAATCAAAGCAATCCATGGCGCAATATCTGGCATGTATGCTTTCAGCAGCCATGTAGGAATAGTGTCCAAACTGCATTGTTTGGATGGGGATTTATGAACAAGGCGAAAAACCTCGTCCGCTGAGAGTGGTGCGAAGGAATGAAAGCAAGGATCGATTGCCATTTCAGGAGACTGACTGTGATCTGCTGACTGATCTTTGCTTTCGCTGGCTATTCCAGTTTTTATACGGTCAATTTTATCAGCGAAAAAGATGGAGAAACGTTCGCAGAGATCGGTCTCTAATGTATGAGCTGGTAAAGCAGACACTTCAGTGCGAGGTAAAAGTTTATCGATGACTGATGGTAGAATGTTAGGCTTGTTAATGTTGTCATTGATAGCGCTAGAGAAATAGTTTTTCTTTGCTTCTTTAACCCTTTACCCAACGTAACGGCCAAAACCGGCCAGTGCTATTCTCAAAATTCGCCAATTAATTTTCATTATTTTTTCCATTTTTTGTCGGAAAAGCATAGGTTATGACCCCTCGTTGGAACGAGCTCGTCGAGCTCGTTCCAACGTGGGGTCATAACCTATGTTTTGGAGACAAAAAATGAAAAAAACTAGTTATTCAAGAATTTTTATTGCAAGTGTCGTCTGCTTTTCATGTTAGGTAAAGGGTTAACAAGCTTATTAACATAATATTTTTGAGATATATACATCTCTCTATGGAGATATAGTTTTGATTTTCGCCACTGATCTTCAAGCTTGCGAGGAAGAGATTTTGCTTGTCTGATCTCATCTGTGAACCACGGTGTGTTTGGGCGCATGGTGATTACGCGCGTTTGTACTGGAGCGTGAGTGTCGATGAGCGTTTGAAGAATGGATGAAAAGTTCTCGAATAACAAGTCGACATTCCTAAGCCAGTTTGTGTCATGGGGAATATATGGAATTTCTTCACAGAATTTCCGCTGATCAATATTTCGGAATTTTCTGTAGGATATTTTCTTCCGTAACGGTACCGGATGTGGGAGGTTCAATTTAAAGTCAACAGCAAGGTGGTCTGACAGTGCATTATCGAATATATTTAAGTCACACACCAAAGGCAGATCCTCCCCTCGCGTTATTACCAGGTCTAATGTGTGGCCACTTTTGTGTGTTGGTCCTATCACACATTGTATGAGGTCCATGGAACGGAGAAGATCTTTGAATTTACAAGCGTCGACATCATCGTCCACATCCATGTGAAAATTGAAGTCACCAACCACAAGGAATTTTGCTGAAGATGTTGACAAATAGCCCAGGAATTCGCGAACTTCTTGAATGAATAGGCTGACGGGTGATTTGTTTTTCTTACTTGGTGGAGGTCGATAAACAACACAAATATTAAGTGGCTTTGAGTCATGGGTTAATATGGTCGATATCACTTCATGTGATTGAAATTTCCGAGAAGGAAGGCATTTGATGTTGAGGGAGTTGTCGAAAGGTATTCCCACCCCGCCGCCCCTGCGGGACGAACGAGGGTTATGGAGAAGGCATTTCCCATGTTGCTGTAGTCCACCCACAGTGAGGGTGTCTTCCGGCTGAAGCCATGTTTCTGTTATCAAAGCTAAGGATATGTTATTATCATCCAAGTAGCCGAGCACGGATTCAGTTTTCTTTACTATAGATCTGGTGTTCAATAAGCAGCACTTGAGTTTGTCGGAACTTTTGCTTGATAGTTTCACAGGAATTAAATTTTGTTTGTTCATGCATTTTTTGGCCCTATTTTTAATCCGTCGACGGCCACCTTTACGGTTTCTACGGCATCTGAGAATACCAAACACTTTAATTCTGGCAAAGGTTTCTTCAGACAGATGAATGATTGGAAAATATAATTTGCCACTGTCACTTTTAAGTGGAATGGTAAATGACCTGAGCTGAACAGAACTGTAGGTGATTCTCACACCAGAGGACACAGTTGGGTGGCTGTTCAGCAAATCACAAGTAACATGGTTAATGTCACTGGAGCATAACATGCCTTTGTTAATTAGCAAATCCCTGGAGTAATTAATGTTCACTATGTGAGATATCACATAAAACTTCAGTAGAAATATCCAAATTATGCAGAAACTGCAGAAAAAAGCTGATGGAAAATACTTTCCTCTGGATCTATATGCCATTAAATACATCACATGTAATTATTAAAATCCAAAATTGCGCAGGAAAGGAAGAATTTATGAAATGTTTGAGAGCAAAATACAATGCTGCCTCCACACAGGCGCACTATCAAATTGTGATATGGTTTTGTTGAAATATTTTGAAAAAATGTTATTTAAAATAATAAATTCTGATATCGTCTGCGATGGGTAAAGGGTTAAACCATATCAATTCTCCAACGCCTCGCAATGACCGATTGAAAAAAGGTTGATGTCTGCGAAAAAAGAATATTGATTATATGCACTTTTTTCGCGGTACTCACACAGGCGTCTAGCCAGGATATCACAGTTGGGGGGGGGGGGGGGAGTGGAGGTGGGCGGTGGGGGGCAAGAATAATATCTGCGGGGGGGGGGGGGGCTGTTCAGCGATCTGGACGTACAACCCCTCCCCCACCTACGACGGGGTGTAGCCGCTACTTTCAAAGCGCTGAACTACTAGGGAGCAACAGACATCATCCGAGCCACGTAGCGGTGAGATGGAGGGCGACACCTCTTGCTTGAGGGGAGGGGGGGGGGGGGGCTATCCCGGGAAAATATTGAAATTCGAGACAAAAAGCGCAGTCTCATTGACTCCGAGTCCGTTTGTATCCATAATTTATAAGTTGTGAAAGGCATTAATAATTAGGCCACATCACCGGGGTTGGGGGGCATGACTAAAATTTGGAGGGCATGTTGTTCCCCCCTCTGCGCCCCATAGCTACGCCTCTGTTAATTCAGAGCACACTTCACGCGTTACTGACAAAGGAAAATAAGTGCAGATATCGTAAACATGATATCGTGTTACTAACTTTTGTGCTAGGCATTCGTTTGTTGTCGAGGCTGTTACGCTGTGAGTGCTTAAAAGACTTAACGTCACCATAAATCAAGGGTGGAGGAGTTACCGCGTCAATTGACCAGATGCCACCTTATGAAGTGGAGGCAGAGTGAGTTGTGGAGTTTTTCGGTGACGTTTCAGCAATCCAGATGTACAGATATCAACGATTATACGGAATTTATCCTCTGCCCACGTTGTATAAAAAGTTCTGGATGATGAAGCATTGCACGCCTGTTCTATGAAATCCCCATCTACAGCAACACTAAACCATGCAGAAAATGAAAATTCGTTACGCACACATGTGCCAAACAGAGATCGTTAGCGGATTATTTCTGGGCGATGACGTCATCTGTCAAAACTTTACATAATTGCGCCTATTTGAAATTTCCGTTTGCAGACGTGAAGACGCGTAATAAACACAGAACGACACTCGCGTGTGAATGGGTTAATCGATATGGCACTTGCGCCACCGCGGAAGGATAAGACTCGAGGACAGCAGCCTCTCGTTTTAACTTTCCGCGCTGGCACTCGTGCCATATCGATTAATTTATTCACACACGCGTGTCGTTCTGGGTATGTAACCCCCAGCTTTGAGGACTGTGGTATCGCTTTTAACCCTTTACCTAACATAACAAGAAAAACCGACCAGCGCTATTCACAAAAATTCCAAATTAATTTTCATTATTTTTTTCATTTTTTGTCTCAAAAACATAGGTTATGACACCTCGTCGAGCTCGTTCCAATGAGGGGTCATAGCCTATGTTTTTGAGACAAAAAATGAAAAAATGAGTTATTCAAGTATTTTGTTTGCAAGTGACGTCTGCTTTTCATGTTTGGTAAAGTGTTTAGTTTTTGGGTAACACAAAAGTAATCTGAAATGGATGAATCTGAAATTCTTTATAATCTATGCCTACTGCAGAGTCGCTGCACAAGATTCGGAATATTGTTGGGAAAGTGGCGCCACACCCTATGCATTAATCCTGCTGAGCAAGCCTTTAACATCGCGTTCACGCCAATTCGAATGAGAATAAAAATGGTGTCAAGTTACCTCCCTTGACTGCTACAAGTATCCAAGCTCCCCTGTGAAGAAGATTATAGATATCCACACTGTTGTAGTTAGTCTTGAGGTAATTCCTGAGTGACAGATCCATGTTTATTGTAGCGTCGTCCTATAAATATAAGGATTATACAGAATTACACACACCGACTACACAGAGTATTTTAATCAGACACTCTGGAATCTAATTTTCACACATCAGAAAAGATAACCAACATATTTATATTACCTCATTCTAAAAGCTTATATTAAACTGCCATTCGATTTAATTTGCTCTTCATCAACTTTCCTTTCGCGCGTAATATTCTCGTGTGATATTTTCGGCAATGTCTTCCGGTCGGGCCAAGGTTCTCCAAAAGTGATGCTGAAAACGACCGAAGAAGAAGCTTTCATGTTGCATTCTCTCATATTGATGGTCATTTAATTTATCCATTCAAATTGACCATATTGAAATTATTCAAGGTGTCTGCATTCAATATTGCCTCCTGGATAGTTGAAACTCTTGAGATGAACATGAAATCAAGTGCTCAGGTACTTGTGTTGAGTTGTTGAATGTACGTTTTTCAAATCATGTGACAGAGTGATGGGGGGTTAAATCCATTCGGTATAATAAAAATAATAATCAGCTGGCTTTAGGATAACATTGCAGATTGCCTCTGCTTGGAAACAATGACCAATGACTACCTCGGCACACGCCTCGGGAGGACAATCTGCAATACTATCCTCATGCCAGGTGATTATATTTATAAAATATATATAATATTAAAGAAGCCCACAGACAACCGAAGCCTGAACTTGAACATAACACATCATTGCCAGAGTTACGAGGAAAGGATGGAGTGGAACGGAAGTTGGAGAGGCCGCCACCCCCTTAGTAAGGTTTAAAACAGTGAGTCATTTTAAGGGGATCCGAGAGTTCAAGGTGAAAGGGGTAGCCTTCTTCTCTTCACTTGGGCAAAATAGTCTTTTAAAAAGATCTTAGAACTACAGAAACGACCATACTCTTGTCAAATCTACAAGGCGATGAAATTGAAAACGCCCAATACATTCGAAGAAAAAAAGTGCACTGACAGTGTCATTATTGCAAGATAAAGTCGAATGTGCAGGTCAACTTTTCAATTTCCTTATTCAGGGATGCCATTTTTAAGGAATGGATCACGACTCATCTGTTTCATAATATTATAATTCTGTTATTGTCGATACGTAAATATAAAACTAGAAATTAGGTTTGAAAACAAAAAACAATATCTACACAAACATTAACGGTAATCGTGATAATTGCGTTTGTACGAAAACATCCTTTGATTGAATGCCAAACTATATTTATTACAACTTCCTGTTTGCATTTCCATGTTTTTCTGCAAGCCAAAAGAGATAAAATTATAAGAGACAGAAATGCTGTCCAACTGCACTGAATTTTTGGAACACCGTAAAATTACTTTCTTTACCACTCAATTATATTCAGTCTCAAGTTGATCTATACAGATTTTATCGCCTTCAGCGTTAACGAAACTTGCAATATGAAAGTGGTGCCACCGAAAACATATGTCAACATTACATCTACAACATCAACATTCCCGCGTGGTTAGAACCGTTATATTACGGGATTGAGGTCCGAATGCTTTAGAAGTTACATATAAACGAACCGAAATAATCGTGGGTTTGTCACGCCTGCCATTGCCTGCCTATCAAATTGAATTCAACAAATAAATAAACAATTTTACCATAGGACTCGTCCGTTTTGTTCACATTTAAAACATTTGATATTTTGTTTTCATATTTATCAGTGATAAATAAAGCCTTCCGTCAATTTCATTGGTCAGTTTCAAAACTAGACATTTTGATTGGATACACAAAATACAACTGGGTCATATTTGCATAATTTCAGTAGGGAGAATTTACGTTATCTGTCCTATTTAGGGTGGGTTATATTGTATTAATCTTTTACCTAGAAGAAAAACGCCATTCATGTTTTTTATATTTTCACTTTTTGCTTCCAAAACATAGGTTATGACCTCTCACTGGAACGAGCTCGACGAGCTCGTTCCAATGAGGGGTCAAAACCTATGTTTTGGAAGCAAAACATGAAAAAGTTTAGTTACACGGGGGTGTTTTTCCAAGTGCCGTCTGCAACTCAAGTTAGGCGATGGGTTAAAAGGGTCATACTAAGTGGCTAATTTGTGCGTGTGTGTGTCATATGATAAATAGAATATGAAATGAGTGTTTTTCTCATATAATATTTATGAAACTCGTCCGAATTTTTCGTTTGGGCTCGCCAAAGCGGAAAATTCTTAGACTCGTTTCATAAATATTATATGAGAAAAGCACTCATTCCACATCCTCTACATAGTTGTAAAATCGACCTGCTCTGGCAACAGTCAACATTACCAGAAACGTACTACAGGAGGACGATAGTTTCAAAACAAACTATACAAAGTAAAATATATATACACACTCTAAACCATATCAGTTGGTTGATAAAAGTTATCATAATGTGGGACTGTTAGTTTTGATGTTTTTTTCCAATCTTTATGGCCATAGTTCACTGAAGTTGAGCATTCAAATGGCAGTTGTCATAGCAAAACACCAGAAATGACACACATGGTACCAAATAAATACACTATGGCAGGTTGTTTTCCATAGTTTATCAATGAAATCATTTTTGTGAATTTGGCAAGGATATTAAACCATCTTCAACAGAATTATGAGGTACAATGTTCACACTGCATATTCTTTATTTTTCATTGATGAAGTCACCATAGCTATTGCTCTGAAATGTATGGAGTTTACACCTGCTGAACGTTCTTCATCAAAACAAAAATAAAACAAAAAGGCAGCATTTGGGAATTCTAGATACCATGGAATGGAATTAGTTTTACTGCTTATTCTTTCCATGAACGACAAAAAGATTTCCCCGAGTCTGTACTAGAAGGATTGCAAAGCAACTCTTCAGTCATTTTAAGGTATTTTTTTGTCAAAATGGTAGTCTCTTACTTATGCCATAGCAGATGTCCAGGCTGGACTACCAGCCATACGATATCAGTTCTATGGCGTATTTCAGTATCCGCATGTTCTATCTTTCTTTCCAAACAATTGGGTATATAATTTAATGGGGTATTTCTTTCTGGCCATTTTTGGACTCTGATCAAAGTTAGGTTGGACGACCATTTAATACCCTATTTATTAATTTATTTATTCGTTCTAATCACCATATCAGCATGCAAGGCTATATCGTTGCGATAAAAAAGATAGAAACACATGAAAAATGTACATCCTCGTGACAGTGAAATAAATAGCGAGGACAGCAGTGAAAAATGTACATCATCGTGACACTGAAATAAATAGCGAGGGCAGCAGTGAAAAATGTACATCATCGTGACAGTGAAATAAATAGCGAGGACAGCAGTGAAAAATGTACATAATCGTGACAGTGAAATATATAGCGAGCGCAGCAGTGAAAAATGTACATCACCGTGACAGTGAAATAAATAGCGAGGACAGCAGTGAAAAATGATACAAACAACATAACGAATAATAGGATGTAGAGAAAAGATTAAAAACAACTAAAATTTATTAAAGATGTTGATTTCCTTGAGAAACAATAGAATCTAATGAAAAGTGATTGAGTAACATAGTTCTCCCTTGGACGGTACACTATAAAATCTCCTTCTGATTAAAATCACCGAGAGCCTTTTTGAAGCCTGTTTTGCTGCACTATCTGCCCTGGTGTTACCGGACATTCCAACATGTCCAGGTTACCAGTACAATATTATATCATATTGGTGAGACATGAGAGTATTCAACTTATCACAAAGTTCCAAAATGAGAGGATTCTTCTACATGGGGTTGTGTAAAGCTAGCAAAGAGAAAAGAGAGTCGGAAACAATAATGGACTTCCTTTCCTGTACATTCTCGATGTGTTCAAGTGCTACTTGTGAAGCTTTAACTTCAGCTCTGAAAATAGATCATTTATTTGGTATTCTGATTGAGCTCACGATGAAAATAGAACGTTTATTTGGTATTCATATTGAGCTCATGATACTTTGTCACGGTCTTTAAATCCATCTATAGGGATCCTTTTATATGAGTTATACTTGGACTTTATTTCAGCATGTGTCTGCTTAAACTGCAAAGAATTTGTTTCGGAACTTTTAGTGAAAGCAAGGTCCAAAATAACTGAGTTTTTCAGATGCTAAGGAGTCAAGTGTGGCGGACTCCACATGGGCAATAATTCTAATTCCCAATGTAGGAATATGTTTCTGGTGTCGGACAAAATATTCAATATTTTGAGGGTCAGAGACACAGTTATAAGCAGGGTTTGATGGATTAGCAAACATATTGGAGTGACAGACTCTCATGTCTCACCAATATTTTGAGGGTCAGAGACACAGTTATAAGCAGGGTTTGATGGATTAGCAAACATATTGGAGTGACAGTGTAATTCGGCGTTTCAACAAGTAGTGGATAGATTGGTGATGTTTGAAAAGCACCCAGGCTAATTCTAACACCAATATTATGAAAGCACCCAGGTTAATTCTAATACCAATATTATAAAAGCACCCAGGCTAATTCTAATACCAACATTATAAAAGCACCCAGGCTAATTCTAATACCAATATTATAAAAGCACCCAGGCTAATTCTAATACCAATATTATAAAAGTACCCAGGCTAATTCTAATACCAATATTATAAAAACACCCAGGCTAATTCTAACACCAATATTATGAAAGCACCCAGGCCAATTCTAATACCAATATTATAAAAGCACCCAGGCTAATTCTAATACCAATATTATAAAAAGTACCCAGGCTAATTCTAATACCAATATTATAAAAGCACCCAGGTTAATTCTAATACCAATATTATAAAAACACCCAGGCTAATTCTAATACCAATATTATAAAAGCACCCAGGTTAATTCTAATACCAATATCATAAAAGCAAACAGGCTAATTCTAATACCAATATTATAAAAGCACCCAGGCTAATTCTAATACCAATATTATAAAAGCACCCAGGTTAATTCTAATACCAATATTATAAAAGTACCCAGGCTAATTCTAATACCAATATTATAAAAGCACCCAGGTTAATTCTAATACCAATATTATAAAAGCACCCAGGCTAATTCTAATACCAATATTATAAAAGCACCCAGGTTAATTCTAATACCAATATTATAAAAGCACCCAGGCTAATTCTAATACCAATATTATAAAAGCACCCAGGTTAATTCTAATACCAATATTATAAAAGCACCCAGGCTAATTCTAATACCAATATTATAAAATCACCCAGGCTAATTCTAATACCAATATTATAAAAGCACCCAGGCTAATTCTAATACCAATATTATAAAAGCACCCAGGCTAATTCTAATACCAATATTATAAAAGTACCCAGGCTAATTCTAATACCAATATTATAAAAGCACCCAGGCTATTTCTAATACCAATATTATAAAAACATCCAGGCTAATTCTAATACCAATATTATGAAAGCACCCAGGCTAATTCTAATACCAATATTATAAAAGTACCCAGGCTAATTCTAATACCAATATTATAAAAGCACCCAGGCTAATTCTAACACCAATATTATAAAAGCACCCAGGCTAATTCTAATACCAATATTATAAAAGCACCCAGGCTAATTCTAATACCAATATTATAAAAACACCCAGGCTAATTCTAATACCAATATTATGAAAGCACCCAGGCTAATTCTAATACCAATATTATGAAAGCACCCAGGATAATTCTAATACCAATATTATAAAAGCACCCAGGTTAATTCTAATACCAATATTATAAAGTACCCAGGCTAATTCTAATACCAATATTATAAAAGCACCCAGGCTAATTCTAACACCAATATTATGAAAGCACCCAGGCTAATTCTAATACCAATATTATAAAAACACCCAGGCTAATTCTAATACCAATATTATGAAAGCACCCAGGCTAATTCTAATACCAATATTATGAAAGCACCCAGGCTAATTCTAATACCAATATTATGAAAGCACCCAGGCTAATTCTAATACCAATATTATAAAAGCACCCAGGCTAATTCTAATACCAATATTAAGAAAGCACCCAGGCTAATTCTAACACCAATATTATGAATTGCATCAAGTAGTTGGAGATACGACTTCCTCGCAGAACCGTAAACCACACAACCCTAATCTCTAATATGTGATCTAAACAAATAGGTCAGAATCCCCAATCAGTGCCAACAACAACCTTTAGAAGGTTCAATATTCTCTTACATTTAACCTTTTCTTGTTTTCTTGTCACACAATAAACCTAAGAATTTCACTTCTTTTACAACTTTAATGGTACTCCCATCCCTTGTCAACTCCGGATCAAGGTGGTGCTTCCTGGGCATATAGACAGGAACACAATTACTTTGGGTTTTCGAAAACCGTTTTCTGTAGCCCGTTTCTGGATTGTTGCGTTTAAACATATAATAAAGGATCTGCCATAATCCCGATTGCTTCGATGATGCTATTAATTTTCACAGTAAAAGGGGGAACAGATAAAATACCACCATGAGGTACCCCCAATTCCTGCTCGTGGGGATCAGATAACGTAGATCCAACACGAACTTGAAATTGGCGATCCTCTCAATCCCATGTTAAATTTTAAAATCCCATACTTCCACGCTATATCATATGCCTTTCCCAGATCAAAGATGGCGACCACATGTTCTTTTCTGGCAAAGGCATTTCGTATTAACGTTTCAAATAACGTTTCAAGTCAAACCAATGACAACAGTACTTCTTTGGCCTCTGAAACCACACTGAAACCAAACAAGTCGATCATTGATGATCCTTGCCATGGTTTTACATAGACACAACTATTTACTGCAATAGGTTTGTAATTGCTTGGATTGCAGTGGTCTTCATCGGGCTTTGGAATGGGTATTATTGTTGCTTGGCGCCAAAGAAGGTGGGAAGTGGACAGTCACCCATATTTCGTTGAAAATGAATAATAAAAGTTCAAGTGGTGAAGGTGGCAGATATTTAAAAATTTGGTAGTGTATGACATCGGATCCAGTAGCAATATATTTTGCTCTATGCAAGGAGTTACTCTCTTCCAATGAGGAATTTCATTATAATACCCTAACAATTCTTAGAGGTAAATTTTATCTTCTGTTTTTACTGTTGTTTTTTAATTTTAACGAATGTTGAATTACAATTTTCAGAAGACGCATGCTTAGAAAATGTTGAGGTCAATTTGTTTGATGTTTCTTTCTTTGATGTAATTAGTGTGTTGTTTTAATCTAGGTGTTGTACAGTTCATTGTGTTTCTTTAGCTTTATCATGATCAAAATTGTGCTGATGGGTGTGTGTGGGTTAAGTTTAGATACATAAGTTTCCCAAGAGCTTTTCTGTTTTTTGTTTTATAAGTCATCTGGTCTTAGCCCGATTAATACGCAGTTTGTCTAAATTACTGGTCGTGGGAAACTCCCGTTCTGTTTTCTTGCGTTCCTTTATAGCCAGCTTGCAAAGTTTATCAACCTTAATACCCTATATCTATTCACAAAATCGCTAATTAATTTTCATTATTTTATTTCATTTTTTTGTCACAAAAACATAGGTTATGACCCCCCTCTTTGGAACGAGCTCGTCGAGCTCGTTCCAAAGAGGGGTCATAACCTATGTTTTTGAGACAAAAAATGAAACAAAAAATAGTTATTCAAGAGTTTTGTTTGCAAGTGTCGTCAGCTTTTCACGTTAGGTAGAGGGTTAATACCCCAAATCTTTCATAACTGACAAGGGATGGATTAACATGTTATACATCAATATACTCCGTGATCATAGTGAAAAAACATACATATAAAGATGAGGAGTATTCAGTAAGTTTGGGATCAGTTTGAGGGGCATAGAAGGTGCTCCCAGGCTGGGGATAACATGAAGCAACAAGAATTTCTAAGTTCAAAAACTTGGTTTGCACCCATTCACCTGATATACGACGTGTGTTAAACTTCTTTGTTTTTGTTGGTAACTACAGCTGCTTGGAAACGCCAGGTAGATTTTAGTTATTAGAGTACTAAATTTTGCTGCACAGTTATTAAGGTACAATACTGAGTCAAAAAAGAAAGAATAATAGAAACAAATGTGAAAAAATAGCGTAAAGGATGAAATATAATAGTTCTTATGTTGCATGTTTGTGTACAAGAAGTCATGCACAGGGTTTAATGACATGTTGTTGTTGTCCACCCAACTGTATACAATTTTGCTATGGATTTCAAAATAGCATGTGCTTCCCGGGAATGTCAAATTGAATGGAAGACCGACGATTTTCTTTGTGTTATGTTGTGCTACAGAGCCTGGGGTATTGAAAAAACACGCTAGTTCTTGTCTTCCGACATTTTAAAAAATGCCAAGGTAAACCGAAAATCAGAGGTTGCGTGCCATTGGTATGCATGAGGCAGGGATACCTCCAGATGAGCTCGCTGTTGAGTTCGGAGTCACTGTGACCACTATTTACTGTCTCATTGGAAGGTATAGAACCAGTGGATCTACTGCCGACCGACCAAGTGTTACGACCCCTGTACAAGACCGCCACATCAGGATGTCTCACTTACGGAATCGCTTCCTTCCGGCGACGAGGACAGCAGCAATTACTCCTGGTAGAACTAACAATAGAATCAGAGCACAAAGTGTCAAGAACAGACTCGCTGAACACGGTATCCGAAGTAGGCGTCCATACCATGGATCAATCCTTACCCAACGTTATCGTACCGACAGAATGGAATGGGTACGTCAGCCTGTTCGCTGGACTCAGCAGCGTTGGAACACAGTTATTTGTAGTGATGAATCACGATTTTGTCTAGGGCGCGCTGACGGTAAGGCAAGAGTGTATCGCCGACGAGGAGGGCGGTTTTCTGATGCTTGCGTGCGGGAATGCGACCGTTTCGGCGGGCGGGGGTAGTGTAATGGTTGGGGCGGGAATTACCTTGCACCATCGAACGCTGTTGATCTTCATCGATGGTAATCTGAATGGAAAGCGATATAGGGACGAATTTCTTAACGCTGTTGTTGTCCCGTTGTTCAACGCTAACGTCCGTTTTCAGTTATTCCAGCAAAACAATGCCCGATGTCACGTGGCGCGTACTTTCTTGAGGAGCAGAGCATCGAACTTCTTCCCTGACCCTGACTCTCGCCAGATTGGTCGCCACTCGAACGGATAACAACATAATATTTCAGGAGAAAAACTCGTATCCAAATGTGCTTCCTATATCAAAGAACAAACTTAGGAAATCAAAGTGCTTCAAAACGCATCGACAGAGCTACGTGGGGGTAAATTCCAAAACTCTCGGCTTTGTTTTCGGCGTCTGTGTGTTTTGATCAAGGTCATCTGGGCCGAAAAAGCTTCGACATAGAATGCCGTCTAAAATCAAAGAATGAGAAAGATCTCCTTCATACTATACAGTATTATTATATGGAGACTGCATAGTTGCCATATTATTTGCAAGGTATCATGACACCTGTTTGAATTTCTTAGAATTACGCGATTGTTTTTCGAGGAAATTTCATGATATCGTGATACAATGCATTTCCTGCTCCTGAACCCAGGCCTGAAAATAAACAGTCTGACATTTGCAGAATGAGGTCCCCAGAGGGTGAATTTGATTATGCTATCCCATACAGTGGGCCTATTTATCTTCTGGGTACCTCTTTCTGTTTAGTTTTGAAACCCTGATTCAGATTGAGGTTCACAGAGGGTAAATTTAATGATACTACCCTGCTGTGCAGGGTAGCATCACTAAATTCACCCTCTGGGGACCTCATTTTGCAGACGACAGTCTGCTTATTTTCTGGCTTGATTATTTGCAAGGTATCATGACACCTGTTTGAATTTCTTAGAATTACGCGATTGTTTTTCGAGGAATTTTCATGAGATCGAATGATATGCGCATGTCCGTCGATCATGGAATCCATCTTCAGTACGAAAGCAGACAGTGTTGCCCTTTACCCAAATGCAGTCCTGTCACTACACCGTAAACGTAAGGTGTTTTGAATGCCTAGGTTTAGGTTTGTTTCTGGATATCTGAAGCACATTAGACCCCCCAGTTCTTCTCCGGAAATATTATTTTATTATCTGTTCTGGTACGAATACGGTAGCAGACTTCCAGGAGCCATTGGGGCCTGTTGTCAGCTCTGTGAGTGAGTTGACTGCATATATTTGTCGTATTCTAGACATCTCAACCTTCATTTTGATGTATAATATGTGTGTTGTTAATTCGAATTCATAAAATATCATAGGTAGGAATTTCAACGTAAACAGAGCCTCGTGGTTACAACCCTTATCTTAATCGTAGTTTAAATCTGATTACCAGCCCTAGTACCTATTAATTCTATATTTCTCAATCTTCGGGTTGAAAAGTACTACGATATATGCACAATACTATTTTCACTTCAAATATCTACTTTTATCTACCAATTACATAAAAACGCAATCGCAAACCGCAGTTTCAGTAGCGATACACGCCAAAAACTAAAGTGTTAAAAACTACACTTGAAGTGCTGTGTTTAACACTTACTAAGTGCTGAACTAGCACTTTGTTCAAGTGTAGATATCCCAGAACTTGACCGGTGTTGACAATAATACCACTTGACAAGTGTAATGTCGCGACACTTAAAAGGAAACAACGCAGATGACGCGGATCAGGCTCGAACTCTCGAGCCTGATCCGCGTCATCTGCGTTGTGTCCTTTTAATTATGTACCCACCAAGCGCAAATCAAATTATAGACGATTCTGGAAGAACCATCAATGCTAGACACATGGGAAGTGCCATCCATTCAAGTTTCAGATGTCTGACAATTGTAATGTCTAAGTGCTTAAAGCATTACACTTTGAGTGTTAAAATCAAACCCTAAGAGTTAGAATGGGTTTAACACCTTGAAAGTGTCAGTTTTAACACTTTACGTTTTAGTTTGCATAAATTCGGCAATAAACGATCGTGTATCTCTTCTGCAGTAGCGATGAAAGTCACATGACGCCGTGACGAACGAACGCATGTGGGCCAGTCAGACTATTTCAGTGGCACTGGCAATTACAAGGCGTTTCCTTCAAAGTAATGATAAAACTGCAATGTACGATGCATCTAGTTTGCCTCCACACACATTCCATGTTGTTGGTTATTGCACGATCCAGTATATAAACAATCCGCCATACAAAACACCAAAAGATAAAGGGTGAAGGTGAATCTTAAAAATTGAGTTACAACGAGAAAATTGTGAAACGTAACGTCACTCTCATTGTGACGTCATGTATATGAAACAATTCTTGCATAGAACAAAAATTTATTACTTTCGAAAGTGTGATTTACTGGGATTTCCGGGTTTGATTATAAACGATAACTTCACAAGTGAATTATGCAATCAAGAATTGGGTCATGTATCCGTGCGCGCAAACGAAGACGCTTTGCAGTGGGTGTAATGGGGACTTCATTGTTTTTTGTTTATTTTAACCCTTTACCTGACACGAAAAGCAGACGACACTTGCAAAAACATTCTTGAATAACTATTATTTTCATTTTTTGTCTCAAAAACATAGGTTATGAGCTCGTCGAACTCGTTCCAATGAGGGGGTCATAACCTATGTTTTAGAGACAGAAAATAAAAAAATAATGAAAATTAATTGGCGATTTTTGAGAATTGCGCTGGCCGGTTTTAGCCGTTACGTTAGGTAAGGGTTAAATAATATAATATATCGTTAATAATGAAAAGTAATAAGCGTAGTAATAGCTTGACCTGACTGGTTACGTTAAATAATTCATTCCAGCCGAGGGACTATATTGAAAAACACTTGCGTGCATTCGCGCATTCGTGTTTGTACAACGTCCTTCACCTCTCACGAATTAGTTCACGTAACCAGTCCAGTCAAACGATTACTATCTATATAATTCCCTAGTGGTTTTCGTAAATCTCCCACCTATCCCTTGGATGACCACATGAATTGAATTGAATTTGGTTTGTACCCTATCGGGAAAAGTAAACAAGGGCGGAGTTTGATTATTTGTCATCACCATGCACAATTTCATTCAAGCTGAAGTAATTTCCTCACGTGCCTTTGGGTTGAGAGAACACGGGGACCATTATTTTGTTCAGTTGAGAGTAGCTTTTTGTTGCTAATGGCTATTTTTGAGAAGTCGTGGTTATGCGTTTTGTCTATTGAAGAGTAGATAGATAACCGGGTTATGTGCTCATTATGCATGTACATAATCGTTTATCTCGACTCGACTTGTTTTTGGGGAAGTGTAGCAACTCGACGTGCAAACGCGACTCGCAGCTATGCGTCCCCAAAAACGAGTCTCGCCGCGTTAAAAGATTCTGTACTAGCACAATGTGGACATCCCATATATATATCTAACTCCTGAATCTTCGAAACTGTTATGGGAGAGAGAGAGAGAGAGAGAGAGAGAGAGAGAGAGAGAGAGAGAGAGAGAGAGAGAGAGAGAGTAAAATGAAGTCATAAGTCGAATTTCAGAAGATTTACTCCCAAAATTTAGTTTTCCTTCCGCTTGTTTTATTAGTAAATCCTTCTGTTGTATTGCGTTCTCGGCATTCTGGGAAGGTACTAAAATGGTTAGTATCAATATACTTACCGACGTTGCAAACATTAGCAATTTTCCATTCGGTATGCTATCGATGAAGGTCATGATAGATGGACATATACCTGGATTTGCATAAAGGTCATAACCCTGATCGGTCCAGTTTCCCTGAAAATAAACATAGCGATAAACAGGAAGTCAAAATGAAGATACAATAATTTTTTTACAACCACCCCGTGAATTACACACAACAACTATAACAAATTCCAAATCAAAGAATACATACTCCAGAATGATTACTTTCCCAAAACTTCAATACATTCGTACCCGCAGGAAGCGAAACTCATCTTGGCCTGTACCCTCTTCCCCGGCAAAGAAAGACTCGCTTGTGTCGATAAATATTCCAATAGAGCCCCGCCCTCACTATTAACACTTTGATACTTTTGTACGTCTTATGACGTACGAAATAAAGCAGCGCGTTGATACTTGTGTACGTCTTATGACGTACGAAATCAAACAGCGCATTGATACTTCTGTACGTCTTATGACGTACGAAATCAAACAGCGCCTTGATATTTTGTGGTCATTTTTTTTGTTATTATTTTTTGATTTTTTAAAGTTTTAACCTCAATTCCTATTTTTCTCCCGAATAGTGCTCAGTGACAATCGTCGAGCCAAATGTTGTCGCAGCTTAAAATACTAATATAATCCTGACGTCAAGACTTCTTAACTGGTTGAGTGCTAGAAGCCACAATCAGGGCTTTCAAAAAATGAGGATACCAGAGTAAAAGCCAACACTTTCCTTGCTTATATTTCATATTCAGTCAAACACAAATAATATTCTGTTTATATAAATTTGCTTTATTACTTCCTTCGTGACAGTTTTTCTCTCTTATTTGTTGCATTCCTCCACCCCCACCCCGCCCCTGTTTTGGGGTCAGTAAAACTTGTCTGAAGGGCTGTACTTGACAAACATATTTGAATGCCAAATTTAAAGTGATGCGATCATAAAATGTTCATTGTGACCACAGACCTAACAAACCTGTGTTATTGTTTTGAAAAGATACAATTTTGTCAGAGTCAGCAAGAAAGGCTATACATTGCCAAAACTAAGGCTGCCGATGCAAGAAAATTCACATCTTGAGCAAGTGTATTCTCCAGGAGCACACTTTAACCTCTACAACTGCTAACCAACAGCCTATCTTACCCTTTTAACACCTATTAAACCATGGTTCCAACTCATAGTACTAGGGACAGGGGGATTCCAATCTTCCAACCACCTCCCAAATAAACCATGCAAACACACACAAAGAAAACCTATACTGCACTTCCATTCACTGGTATTAGAAGATTTCCTCTTCTACATTATGCTCTTTAAAATGTTAGAAAACAATTCATTCACTGAAAGAGTATTTTGGAACACAAATGTGGGGAGAGGAGGGGGCTACAGTGGAAAACATAACATAATAAAATGACAAATGTGAATGAATGGCATTTATACAAAGCTACCAATATAGTAGTCAAGTACTAGTGCTATCATAATTTCCATGTTACAGCACAAATTTACAGTGACAGCTGTGAAATATTGCTCTCTCCTTGAACCAAGTCACCCTCCTACCCACACTTAACCCTTCTGCTGATGATAAACATTTGGGAAGACTGTACAACATGTTTTAGAGGCTGAAGTTAATATCATACAATTTTAGTTTCTTATTATTTACTTTGGAATTGCAACACCCATGGTCTATTGAGTTTTTTTTTCTATTTGACAACCTCGCCATGGCACTTCCACTGTGTTTTTCATTGTATGTCATGCAATACTCTCATGTAGACTTCCTAAATGTGTGACTGCAAGCCTATCTCTCTGTCTGTCTGTTCATCAGACAATGTGTTTCTTTGTTTTTCATTTGCCTGGATCTACATTTTCAAAAGCTGGCACCTGAATATCTTTCACCCCTGCCCCACACACAAATATATTAAACAAGCAAATGTCTGATTCATCCTCTTTGGAAACCTATTTTCTACAATTTCACTTTTTTGCCAGAATGGTTGGCTGTGGGGATTAAAGCAAAAGTTGTGAAAGTGCGCTTATGGGTACTTGCAGCACAAGCATAGCACTATAGAAGGGGGCGCGGTGGCTCAGTTGGTAGAGGTGCAGGCTGCAAGCCGAGAGGTCCTCGGTTCGAATCCCACCTGCGGCAACCGCATTGTGTCCTTGGGCAAGACACTTCACCCCCATTGCCCACGTGGGGGTACGGTGACGCTGTGTACTAAGGCGTAATGCACGTCGATGGTGCACCTGTCTTCAACCAATGCTAACCCTGCTTGTGTGGAGTTGGTATGTTGGGGAGCTGACAGTTGCTCGCCGTTGCTCGGTGGTTCTCTCCGGGTACTCCGGCTTCCTCCACCCGCAAAACTGTCACGGTCATGGTTAGCCATTGTGCAGAAATATGTGACCTTAAAACACCAATAAATAAATAAATAAATAAATAAATAGCACTATAGAATCAATATTTGATGGCTATCGGTATTTAAACAGTGTTATAAGATACCACAGTAGCAGGTACTGGCCATTCTGTTGGAAAAAAACACTGTATTATGTTTTGTCAGTGCCATATCAATGACTCTAGGCGCTTTAACTGAGAAACATAGGCTGTTTTACAAAAATTGCAAAATATTCATCAAACACAATGTGAAATGTCTTAGGAGGTCAGAATGTGACTTAAAACTATCACAAATAGGAAATTTAATATCACAAGATGTTTGTTTGTGTCCATATCAATTAATTTATGAATTATATTATAGCTTTTTATGAAAAGGGGCATATTGGGGGGGGGGGGGGGTCTACTCAGGGCTATCTTGTACAACACCAGTGGGCAGAAAAAGATTTGACATCAGTTGTTCGGATAAATGGCAGTCCTTTTATTTTGATGAAATATATAGCAGCAACCCCAATTTTCGAAACAAAATTGACATTAAAATTGTTTCGTGGGGGTTGTGAATGCTGATGCAGATTTCAGTTTTAGTGTGGGTTCAGGGTAATTTTTAAAGAAAGCTGTGAATTCTCATCCCTCTCAGCTAATTTATTAGGTGACAGGCTAGAAAAATCTTTTGAAGGCAATACCAGTTTTTAAACCCTTTTGACAAAGTTTGGCCACATTTCCTTAAAAGAGCAAATTTTCAATGTTTTTGACTCTGCAGAAGCCAAAAGTGGAATATTAATGCAGAAATGACTCTTTTATCTGATGAAACTGGTAAAATGTATCTTTGGCAGGGTTGGGGATGCTTATAGGTGTCACAGAAATAAATATTTGTATTAGAGTCTCCAAAACTAAGCAACCTTGGGGAAATACATTGTTCCAATAAACGTTTAAAACATTCTATTGTATTATTGTCTGAAGCGCTATACTTGACAAAGATATTTGAATGCTAAATTTAAAATGATGCGATCATACTTTTTCGCCTGAACGTTATAATAGTCGCCTATGGGAAAATATTTAGTTCCCTGATACCTATAGGTTTTTCTACGAAACCGTTTACTTACACTTATTTATATAATTTTTTTCCGACGCACAGGGTATCAAAATGTATTAGTTTAATTATCACGTGATCCCTCTCTGGGACGAACTCGACGAGGATATGGTTTTGTTAATATCTTGGGGGTTTTGTTTTCTAATTTGTACATGGGCGGATGCGGTCGCTTCATTAAGTAACCGATTCGATTCGATTAACTAATCGCTTGGCCATAACGATTATACCTGGATTCAGCATGATCGTACACTATAAACGACCGAGCCGAAGAGCTCACTCTCTCAGAGCAACGACCCAAGGTAAGAATATCGAGAATTGATCTGTTATAAAATAAACAACTATGACACAGTATGTTTCTTATCTTCGTCCTCGCTAAAACGTCAATGGATGATGCTCTATCTTGAATACTTCATGGTGTGAATTATTACAATATCAATGCCAGAATTCAGTTGTATAGACCCCCTAAGAACATGTCTATTGACTGATTACGTCAAAATGTGCACACGGTGTTAGAGCCACTGAAGGTTATCCCATCTTGAGGTCTGGTCAAACCGTCATAAAAACCAACTGGCCCAATCCTCTAGTCGTAGTTTCGCTACAGCATTTTAGTCCATCGGTCACCGCTCCACACCCTCTTAGCTATCGTCTAAAGTGACTGATCAAGTGAGAGATTTATAGAAAAATCCTCGTAACGACGGTAAATCATTAAAACGACGATAAATAGTTAAAAACCAAAATAAATTTCAAACTGGAACGTTAAGAACCTTTCTGAACATTACATGGAATTTCAAAAAATACAGTTGAAACTAGAAGTCCTGTCATGAAATGCGCACAAATAACACGTTGATATGCGCGTTAATGTACGCGTTATAGCCCAAGTAAAGCTATCAAATTCTGTACACATGGCATGTGCACAAGCAATGTTTCAGCCAATGGACCTCCGGGTAACCCGATGGTCCATTGGCAGAAACATTCCATGTGTTTGCTATGAGTAACCAAGAGATCCAATTGATATGGCAATTGCGCGCAATTCCAACGCGCAATTAAGCCTAGATAAGCGCACTATTCGTGACAGGACTTCTAGTTTTAACTGTAGGTACTAATCTTGTCAGGAGAAATAGAAAGGACATTGTAACCGTAGCGATAATCAACATGTAGATGCAGACCACGAGCTGATTATGAGGCAAACTCAACTCCAATTCTTGATAAAGAGAGCCACCAAGTTGTTTTTAAGCATTTAAAATGTAGGGTTAACTCAACTGATGATTCCAAATTCTATTTAATCTTTAATCTAGGGAGCACGATGGCTAAGTGGTTGCTGCAATGGACATCGAACCGAAAAAGTCCATGGTTCAATCCCCACCAGGGTTAACTGCGATGTAACCTTGGGCAAAGACCTTGAGCCCGATTGCCCACGTGAGAGCACAATGACGTCGCATACTAAGGCGTACAGCACGTCGATGGTGTGCTTGTTTTCAACCAATGCTAACCCTGTTTGTGTGGAATTAGTTCGTTGGGGAGACTGACAGTTGCTCGCCGTTGCTCGGTAGTTCTCTTCAGGTACTCCGGATTTCTTCACCAATAAAACTGTTAGACACAAGGTAACTACGGATGTTGAAAGTGTTGTTAAACCCCAATAACAATCCTTCATCTAGTCTAGCCAGCGATATTTATAAACATCGCGAATGTGTTTACTTTTAAAATATGTGCTTCCAAAATATAGTTTATGGCCCCTCTTTGGAACGAGCCCATCGGAATCGTTTCAGTGCGACATCATGAGCTATATGTTTGAGGCAAGAACGAGATACTTTAGTTGTGAAAGCAGTTTTGCTAGTCTCGTTCTCTGATCCTAAGATAAAAAGGTACATCCAGTTCTATTACATACCAAACGAGATGTGACCGAACCATGAAACTTGTCAACCGAAAAGGGGCTGGGGATGTACAGGTCTGTTTTGCTGGTTACCTAGACATGTTGCTATCTCCTGTAACACCAGGATCGAGCGAAGCGTGCTTTAAAGAAGCCTATCATTGATTTTAAAATTCCTTTCGGCGATTTTAAAACACATAGCGACAATTACATCAAACATCTGCGGCAGGCGGTGTGGAATGGCGTGACAAATAACAAGCTCCATCGCTTCCCGACAAATATCAGTGATAAATATGCATCGAGTAGAAAAAGACCATGTAACATTGACACGATGTCATATTGGTTATACACGACTTGCGCATACGCAACCCTTTTTTGTTGTAGAAAGTAACATGTGATCAGAATGTGTTCCCTGTCAATGCCATTTGACAGTCGAGCACATTCTGTTGTAATGTACCGATTTTAATGGTACCAAATGGCGACATTACAATGGACACTCTTTGAGAGAAATAAATTCACTGCACTATTTTTCTCTCACCAGATTCTCTCGTTTCTCACAGAAATCAACCTTTTAATAAGTGTTCGTTGTTTTTATTCCTTAACTGCTAGAGTGCGAAAATAATTAAGGTCATCAGAATTCATTTACGTGTCTTTGCTTTGTTACAATTTATGGGAGAGTGCCAGTGGGCTGTGTGAGCCGTGCCAGTGGGCACTCTCCCATAAATTGTAACAAGGCAAATCCTAACAGATTGAATAATTTCACTTCAAAGGTAAAGTGAAACACATCCACTGAATATGAGGACTTTGAGTTGTGGTACCTGTACATCTGAGTAAAGCCCCAAAAATGGGCTTCCAGCACTTTGCCAGTTAACCTGGATCTCATATAGAAAAAGTATTTTTTCATCTCGTTGATTTTAGTATCATTATTCGTTAGTATCTTCACAATTTATTTCACTGTCACACTAACGTTCATTTTCCATGTTTTTATTAACCCTTTACCCAACGCAGACGATATCAAAATTTATCATTTTATATATAATTTTTTTTAATTTTTCAAAAAATTTCAACAAAACCATATCATGTGACCCCTCATTGGAACGAGCTCAATGAGCTCGTTCCAATGAGGGGGTCACATGATATGGTTTTGTTGAAATATTTTGAAAAATTTAATTTTTTCAACTGTTCAATTTGCATATTACGCGTTCGGATGCCGTCGATTCGTTAGGTAAAGGGTTAAACACATATTTCACTTTCTGATGGAATCTTTTGTATCCAATAAATAAATAAATTATTGATTACAAAACTATACAATAAAAGAAAAGTAAAGGGGCAACAAATTTGAATGAAATGTTTAGGTAATATATTGCTAAGGAGCTCTCATGACGCTTAGAAGATAGCATGGCTGGCGCTTGTCATTAGAAAATCTTCACATCTAACTGTGAAATCTATTTCTCCGAGGGATGCGACTCCGAGGGATGCGACTCCGAGGAAAAGAGCTTACAATATACTTGCATTGTTTTAGTAAAGGATACATTGAATCTCTCAAGCATCGGTCTAATTCTGCAACGAAGCCGGCGCTGTGATAGCATTCCCTCAGGTGCATCCAGGGTCGTCTATGGGAGTTTCAGTGTCAAAATGTTACGCCAAATGGCCCTCGCCTCTTAACACTGATTTACCCGTAGACACCCCTGGATGCACTCTGGCGTAAATACGCTCAAGTGCACCCAGGGTCATCTGTGAAGAAAACAGTGTTAAATGTATCGAACAAAATGTTCCGCCATACTGTTTTCTACATCGCTAACTGATAGGACACTCATTACCAACAAACATTCAATGCCAATATCAGTTTACAGAAAATGTGATGGAACAGTGTTTCTCGATTTTACCCCACACTGTTTTAGGATATTTTGCTTCTACTTCTCTGCTTTGTAGAAAAACTAAGAAGAAAAAACAAAACGAAAAACTTGATGATACGACGCTGTGTTTAGATCAAATCGTCTGGAATATTTCTGTTGGTCGGAATAGGGAACCTACTGATTGCTTTTCCAACCAACTGACATATTACAAACGACTGAACCCAAAACACTACAAACATTCATTTTCTTCAAATCAGGGCAAGAAAGGTTTCTCAGTGTTTTCAAATAAAATATTTATTCTACGAGTAGGATTAAGAATGAAGCCGGTGAGCCTCTGGCGAGTCGTCTGTTTCATTCTTAATTCTATGAGTAAAATAAATCTTTTTATTTACTCTCTACTATAGGGATAAATTCTTTCAGTTTGAAACCGACGAGGAATATTTATCATCCTACTAGGCGAATTAAGCAACAATTTATCCAAGGCTTTGATTGTTCGAAAAAAGGCTGTTTATGGGATAAATACTTATTGAAGGAATATCTATAACACGAACACGATATCCGAAGGGACGTCACATTACATCAATGATAGTCTACACGCCAACTCCACGAAAAGTAGGAGAAATAACCCATAACATATTTACAGATTTAGAAGAGGCTTGAAAGCTTGGGCCCCTTGTAACCATGTAGCTCACTGGAAAAACCTCTCGACCGGCCTGTAGTATTCGTGGTTGGGAAGGTTTTATTGGTATTGTAACAGGGCATTGACCTCCTAGGATCAGTTGCGTTAACCCTTTACCTAACACAGTATTCTAAAAAAATAAATGAAATTTCACGAAAAATTTTCCGAAAACAAATTTCCCAATTTTTTAACAAAATCATACAAATATGGATAAGTCGACGAGCTGGTTCTAATGATATCCATATTTCTATGGTTTTATTGAGAAACTTCCAAGATATTTTAGGCTCTGGTAGGGTTAATGTGGTCAACTTTCTGGTCGCCTTGGGTACTATGTTAGGTAAAGGGTTAACAGAAAAAAGTAGAAAAGAATTTGTCAGAGAGAGAGAGAGAGAGAGAGAGAGAGAGAGAGAGAGAGAGAGAGTAAAAGTGGATGTCGGCTTTTAAAAATTAACTGCTCGAAAAAAAATTCTGCAGGAGTAAAATTTAGAATAGGAAATTGTGAATGGTTTGAAAATTCTTTCTTTCTCGTTCCTCGTCCTCATCAAGATTCTACATAAACTCTCAACTTGAAACTTACCGTGACTTCATTGAAGATCAATACATGAAACCCTCTTGAGAGCCCACCTCTCTGAAAGAAAAAAAGAAGGCTAGAGAGAAAAGTCTCCATACGAATCTGATGTCCGCTGTCAATGGTTGAGGTGTCGAAATGGTGGAGACCTGCAGTTTATGAACATGGTTGTATTAGATGGGTCCAGTGGAGGACGTAGCAAGTGACATCTTATCGTGAAGCGTGATGGGCGGCACCTGGCTCTACTTTGTAAACGGATGACCTGCCATGTTATAACGCCATTACCAAAATGATACGTGGTTCTAGAGTGCTTGCTTAGCACGTGCTCTTTGGGCAATGAGTGTTTTTGTCACTAGGAGTGCTCCGCTCTTCTGGGTGACCTCGCGAATGACCATGAACGTGACTTCAACGTCAGATGATCTTGTGACGTCATATCGGAGAGCAATGGTAGCACGCGTAAAATGCTATATTATGATGTGACAATCATGCGGACCCGTGGTTCCAGTGCGCATGTGCAGCGTGTTGTTAGGGTGACACGTGCCCCCATTGTCCATTTTGTTTACTGGAGGGCTGCCATATTGGTTTACATGTGGGTACGTAATTACTATGTAACCATAAGGCCCCTTTATAGATTGTATTTTCTGGGTGTGCTAGACTGAATGGGCGTGTATCTTATTATCGCAAACATATAAAATAAACGTATAGTGTTTTCAAGTAAAACAATTATTATACGAGTAGGATTAAGAATGAAACCGACGAGCCTCTGGCGAATCGGTTTCATTCTTAATTCTACGAGTAGAATAAATTTTTTACTCGAAAACACTATACGTTTATTTTGCTTATCCCATAAATCGTCTAGAAGACAGTCGCGGCAAAATCGTGCTATAATTCGCTACAAAACACATCGAGAAGTGAAGAGCACATTGCTCCAATTCGATCGACCAGCAAAATTGGCAAAAATAAACAAAGCGCAGTAAAACATTTCTGTCTAAAAATAATTCCCCTACAAACTTGAGCTAAACTTGCAAAAATATTTTATTATATGACCAGTGAGTGGTATTTTCTACTGGCTTTGTGCAAAAAGATTCCAAGAAATCAACAATCGAACTATTAATTATGCTAGACAAATGTGGTAGAGGCCAGAGGTCAACAAGTCCGTCACTACTAGGGGAATACATTCTTTCAGTGTTAAACCTATGGGGAAAATTTATCACCCTAATAGGCGAATAAAGCAAAAATTTACCCAAGGCTTTTATTGTTCAAATAAACGGCCATTTGTGGGATAAAACCTGATAACTGTCAATCTGGTTCAGAATATTCCAGAATCCTCTACTCCTATGCCAGTCTGGCTACCCCGTTTCTCCATTCCTGCCCTGTTTTATATTGTTAATTTCTTAGCTAAGCTACTCGATTGCTCCTCGTATAGTCTAGTAGAGCAGAGGAGCCCTGGGCCAAGAGTAGACTCCTTATTTTCACACTACATTCAGGTTTTCTGGTCTGTTATGACTAGTTCTAACACTATTCCGGGTAGTCGTGGTCTTGTTCCGAATACCCCAAGATATTTATCCGCTTAACACAACTAACTATCCAATCAGATTGCTTCATTTCCCTAAACCACCCCACTCTTGATTCATATAGAGTTATCTCCCCTTAGTCATACGAGTGGTTTTAGGCTAGTCGATTGACCGAGGAGCAATGAGAGCAATTGCTCCATTGGGGTAAATGCTTCGGCGACTTTTTTATTATTTCGGAAAAAAAAAATATTCTACAACCAGATACTAGAAAATTCCGCGAAAGGAATTCACTCTGTTAACGACATATATAGGCTCCTATATAGCCGATGGCGTCTACGGCCAAGTTAATACATGGAACCAACACGAGACTCGCCTCTCAGAAGGAAAGAAAACTGAAGACTAAATTTTCTCCTTGGAAAATCTGAAGCCGGTTGCTAATGGTTGAGAGGTAGAAATGGTATTGGTACCACGAACAATTCCATGCATACAGTTAAAACTAGAAGTCCTGTCATGAAATGCGCACAAATAGAACGTAGATCTGCGTGTTAATCTACGCATCATGGCCATAATAAGGATATCAAATTTTGTACATGTGGCCTGCGCACAAGCAATGTTTCATCCAATGGACCTCCGGGTAACCCGAAGGTCCATTGGCAGAAACATTGCCTGTGTTTGCTATGAGTAACCAGGAGAACCTGCCGTGCTTTGGATGCCATTCGATATGACAATTGCGCGCAATTCCTACGCGCAATTAAGCCTAGATAAGCGCACAGTTCGTGACAGGACTGCTAGTTTTAACTATAGCTCTTAGAACATATCGCCGCACTACTGCCTCTACGGGTTTCAGTTCATATCACTATCACACTTTGCTTCCACTACGTCCAGCAGTCAGATACAGCCTGCTTGCTCTATCTACACTGAGAAAGGCATGCTGACATTCAGTTAGCTGTAAGGAAGGAGTACTGCACGTAGGGCGCTGAGAACCCCGGGTGATGATTTCACGAGATCATGTGTGTTGTCATGGTAAACCTCAATCTACAAGCCAACAACTACACTGTCCTACTCTTTCCAAATCCACTTCTCCTAAGAATATACATCTTGGAAAGATGTCATGCAGCCCTCTAGAATCACGTATCCCCCAACAAAATGTGCTATACGAGCCCACTAGTATCACATATCACTGTGGTAATAACGACCATATCGCATCAAACTTGCCCATGGTACTACGACAACCCAGGTGACACCCAACATGCATGACAGAACAATGCGACTTGTTAGGTCCACCACCCCATTCATTCCAAATGGTGTCAAATCCAAATACGATCTGAGGCGACAAGGTCGGTCATCTAAGTTATATCTATCAATGGAAGGCTCAATTATTCAAGTACTTTCCAAGTCCTTGGTATGGAATTTCTAAATTTCACGACTTTCAAGAAATTCAAGGAGACGCCGAGATCCTGTGTAAATAGAGGAGCTCTTTGGAGTCGCTACTTCATATGAAATTTATGTACCGAGTTCACTAAAATATACCGACGCTCCGATCGATTGAAGTGAACATGGTTAAAAAATTTCAAGCCAAATGGTGACGAATTTGAGATTCTTTTTATCGCATAATGTGTAATTTATATTTTAGGTAATGTAACAACCAAAGCTCTCCAGTGCTTTTCACTAAAATCGACATCCAAATATTAGTATTTTTTTCATCTTTTGACTCGAAAACATAGCTCGTCGTATTTAGTTATTTGGAAAATATTTTCACAAATGTCATCTGCCTGTCGTGTTGGGTAAATAATTAATACAATGAAGGCAAAAACAGAAAAGATTAATTAAATTCTACTTTTGAAACCAACTAGTTAACAACGTTATATCAACCTCTTACGTCATGGTTTTATTGACGTGTTGAAGCCGATATTTCTGTAATGATTGTTACTTGCAGGTGTTATTTATTTATTTATTGATGTTTAAGGTCACATATTTATGCGCAATGGCTAATCATGACCGTGACAGTTTTACGGGTGGAGGAAGCCGGAGTACCCGAAGAAAACCACCGAGCAACGACCAACAGCTGCCAGCTACCCAACATCATAACTCCGCACTGCAGCACAGGCAGGGTTAGATTGGTTGAAGACATGCGTACCATCGACGTGCAGTACGCCTTAGTACACGGCGTCATCGTGCCCCCACGCGGGCAATGGAGATGAAGTGTCTTGCTCAAGGACACAACGCGGTTGCCGCAGGTGGGATCCGAACCGAGGACCTCTCGGCTTGCAGCCTGCACCTATACCTACTGAGCCACCGCGCTCCCACTTGCAGGTGTTAAAATTTAAATCTTATACCAAAAGTGATTAGATAAGTGCAGTATTAACCAGTATCTTTTTTGTACTAACGCTGTAAATGAATTTTATCCGATAGCTAAAACTTATCAACATCTTCCAGTTTAGCAGTTGACAAAATAACAAGAAGTCAACACTTACAAACAAATTTCACGAGTAACTGATATAATCATTTGCTTCCCCCAAAACATAAATTTTGATCTCGCATTGGAATGAGAATGACACACTCGGACAAATGCGCTTGTAATAATAAGCTGAGACAACAATTAAAAATCTAGGAATTTGTTTTTTTTTGTCAATAATTACAAAAATAATTTGTAAATATTCAATTTATATTGCTGCGAAAACTATAAACTATGCACATTGTCAAAATATTCATTTTTTACAGACACCAAAGTACAATTGTTGGATCCTGATGGTATATTCCATGCCAGTTTAGATCCACCAACTGGTAGAGTCTATATTCGTTCGTTTGAACAATAATTTTATTACTGGAATTGTCAATTGTATACATCACGCACACACATAAGAAGAAACAACTCATGATATTAATAGTATACAATGTAACAAGACAACAGAATCAATGAATACATGTAAGGGATTCTATATTCATTACTTGGGGGGGGGGGGACAATCAATATCTTACATCCTACAAGTATCTAGGAATTCCATTGGTTCAAAGACGTCACATGCAGACTGCATATAAAACCATATACTGCCTGTCAACATCAATATACGCTGACAGCTATGGATAATCTCCCCTTTGTTCATTGATTATTCAAAATGGCGGCTGCCGATAAACGCTTTAAGTTGAAAGATTGAGTGTTGGAAGCCCATATTTGGACTAAAGTGCAGGTAAGGCAACTTAAAAGGCTTCATATTCTGTGGATGTGTGTCATGTTACCTTCGAAATGAAACTGTTTGGTATGTATGAATTTGCCTAGTTACAATTTATGGGAGAGTGCCTGTATGGTGTCATTTAATTCCACATTGGAGTCCAATGTAGAATTAACTGACATCATATATACCATATTAGGCCACCAACAAACTGTGTAACTAATAATATTTTCAGCGAGCAGCCTTGATCCTTGTGTTACCACACACATTCACTGAGCAACTAACTACTTTATGAATTCAGGTCGTATAACGATCCACGACTGAAAGAACGGCTTTTTGGGTTCAAAGGCTTAATATATGTGCGTGTGGGGTGAATTGAGGGGGAGGGTGGGCTCTTCATTTCACCATTACAGTCATAAATTATTAAAATGGAGTATTTAAGTGTTTCGGGTGTAAAGGGTTAAAGACGATCGGCAATTGAAACCCTTCGAGAAATTTGTTGTTGTTGAACCTTGTTTTCGTTATAGAAACAACTGCCCCGATGCGACCAATGAGCGTTTCAGCAATCTAGTTGAAAACACATCAATGGTTCTAAGGATCACGTTACAGTGAAGTATCGGAGGTATGGCTTTCAAAACTAATCTTACAAAGAAAGTTTATCGTCCTTGTTTACTGGTGAATTTCTATCCATGGACAACAATGTTTCAAATAATTAGATTTTGAGTTACCTGACCATCAAATGACATGCCCTCATTGAAGGTTTGCACGTGGTATTCCACTTCTGTCACTGAAAAACACAACATTTTGAGGTTATTGTACACATGACCTGCGAGGTTGGAATAATTTAAACAACAGTAAACTCATGTTCTATCATCATGGTTATGCATCTACAAGTGGGGTCTCTTTTGTGCGGTATACATACGTTCATGCGAGGGAAAAATAATCGGCAATGAACAATAAATTGGAAATGAGATTGTATAAAAATTTAATCCTACAGTTCAACAAAGCGGAAGTATTATATTTGTAATGAACCACCCAACGTAAAATGAAAAACAGCCTCACCCATTTCGCCATACAGAGTATTGTATGGGACGGTACCACCCGGGGCATCAGAGATGAACTAAATCCCAATGAGGAAATGTGAACGGACATAGATTTGATTGAAGCAAAAATTAATTTTCTTTGTTCTATAAACACATTTTGGATATGTTATTGTTTTAATATTTCCATTTTACTTTAAAAAGTGGAGTTGTGCTATTTTTGTGCCCCTACGACACATAATAACTGCCCTTTCCTAGTGTCAAAACGGATCATTTTTATTATCTGGACAATAGTGATGTTTATTTTGACAGTGACGACAAAGTGTGTGATGCTTGCAGTTAGGAATATATTGACTGATGTGTGTTCAGACCAATACGACGAAAATATAATAAAAATGTCCCATTCTAATGGTAAATCCTTTGGTGTGGATGTTGTGTTTCTAATAATTACTCAATATCACGTTTATAAGTGAAATAAAACTTCTAGTTCTCCATCAGACGTTAACAGTATTATTCGTTTAAACGCAAAATTCATTTAAAATCAACATACATAAAGTTTGAGCCATGGCAGAGAGGTTACTTCAGCCGCATCGAGAAATTGACTGGATGAAGCCATTTCAAGGAGAACAACCTCCTTGACTCGACTTGAATGCACAATTTCAAAGAGATTAGTTTTGGTCATAACTTATAAAGTTGAAAAACCTTTGTCCGGAAAGAAGGGAAAACAACGCGAGTTACTTGCTAATTCAAATTCTTATTAATTTGTATATTTCAACCATCTAATTAATATGAAGATAAAAAAGTTAATAGAGAACTATTGTGGAGGACGGCGTGGGTCTCTGACGCTGCGGGGACAATTACATGTTAAATTGGATCGCTTACGGTTTGATGCGTGAAAAATCATGGAAGATAACTCGAAATTCTGTCCCTTACTACAGGAGGAGAAATACTTCAGTATGTAAGTGTACACAGAGGCGATACCATTCCAGTAAACGAGAGTTAAAAGGGTTAATGTGCAGTTTCTGTTTCTGTGCTAATCTGCACCAAATAAATCGCTTGTCATGAAAATGAAGAAATGTTTGAAATGTTTGAAAGTGATACCATGGTCGAGAATTAAACATGAACCCGTATTTCAAATGTATATAAATTTTATCGCAACATTTTGGAGTTACGATAAGCATTTTGACACATATCTGGATGAGATGATGGCTGCAGCTGACAGAATGCCATGAAGCCGGAGATGCCGCTTACGGACATATCTCCATTTGCATGCACGAGGTACTAGACTACATGAGACTTTTCTCTCCGCCGATTTCTACACAACTCTATTTCACCTCTTTGTTTTCGCTCTGTTACGTTATTGATTGTTCTCCTGGTTAACATGCCGCCGAATCCAGATATACCTTTGTTTGTCAAAGGGTACACTATAAATCTGGTTGTTCAAGGGAGGAATCCTATTCCGGAAGCCATTGACAAATCCATTTATAACACTGCGCAGCCTCAAGGTCCGGACAGCTCCACCAATGTCATCTACAATTCATGTACATGTATGGTATCTTGTTTTCATCCGTATTGCTGTTGGTGACGAATTCGTGACTCTGTCAATACCGTTGATCGAAAGAGAATTCGTACCATTTCCTGGTGGCTATCTTACACTAACTTAACACGTTTTTCAGACATTGCCTTAGGGACATTTGAACGAAGTGGCTTTCCTTTCTACAAGGTTTAATGAGAAAATAACATCTGTCACGCGCGGATTGACGAATTGAAGGATTCACTTGAAGACATCGCGCGTTTACAACACTTGTTGCAGATGGCGGGGTGGACTGTGGTTTTGACCCCCGCGGAAGCCCGCCACCCTGCCGCAAGTGTAGTTGCGAAACGTATGTACGCCGAGGTTGTAGAATTTCGAATGACAATATCGGCAGCTATGCTAGAGCGCTTCATACAATCAGCCAAACAAGGACAATTCCAATATTCCGTTTGAGAATAAGGGTGATAAATCCACTCAGCGACCAACACCGGACAGTCTCATCGCCGACGCCTGGATTCAAGAACCACCCCCAAGCTAACGAGAGAACACTTGCAGAAAGCTCGTGACAGGGATAGCAAGTCTGCTGGTTAGAGTGGTTTCCTCCTCGTTTATATTAAAAACTGTGCGTGATGTTTTTTCTACTGAAATTCAAATAACACATAGTGTGACATTTGATGACCGTAATCTTTCCACAATAAATTAGTCTCCTAATTCTGACCGGAATGGTATTGATACTGACACTGTTCCTACAGAGCATGTAGTAGCGATAGACATTCACCCTAGTAAAGTACGGAACCTATTTGGCTGGGTTGGGGAGGCAGGGGATTATGTGGACCCTTACCCAACAGAACCATACTATGTGACCCCCTCATCTGTTATAAGTTGTAGCATTCCAAGACTAATTAAACATCACTTTCCGAGAATTGGTAAACAACATAAATCGACAAACTTCCAAGATCAGTAATGCTACACAATGTCTTTTCGCTCATGCATTTCGTGGAGAATCATTGAGAGTGACTTACGAAGTTGAATTTGCATTTCAAGTATTACACTGAACTCAACCAACCCACCCCACAATACTGCCTGGACTAGCATTACGTGTCATCTATACCAGCCATAGGATAATATGAAGCATTTTGACGATTTGTAGTACCAAGGACTAACGGGACCTACAGGGGTATATAACGCCCACCCTATACTACCGTATCGGTCCAGTACGAGAAACAAAACAACCCATGGGCCGAACAGCGTTATGCCGGACTGTGCAGAGGACAACAACAGCGATGAACGAATCTATTGACGTCGTGTGCGCATCATGACGTCACGGCGTAAATGACAACGTCAGCTGTTTCGTGGGAAAACTTTCAACAAAATCTCACCTTCCCCATCAATTTTCCATCACATACCCATACTCTATACCCAAAGCTCTGTGTGTACATATATATCACTGTATATACCATAGCATTCTATTTGTTACGCATCCATTAAACTATAAACCCTTGTATTTAACGGAATCGCCGCTTTGAAATAAATGCTTCTGTATTTAACTGGTGATGTACAAGTCGGAACTGTTTTCACCGCACCGTTTAGACTAGTTCCTTCCCCGTCGAATCATTAGTTACACTTCGAAAAGGTTCCAAAATTCGTTATACATTAAGTATCGATCGTTTGTTTGTGTGAAAAGGAAAACGTCCAAAGCAAAACAAATTATAAATTAACCAACAATGAGATAATATTGAACAACAATCATTTCTAACAACAAACACGCCCAATAGAAAATATAACGAATGTGATTGAGACTAGTTCCCTAAAGGTTGTTTTGATTTTTTATCGATCCATTTGATCAGTACCACTTCAAACAAAAATAACGGACTCTTCACTTTTGGGTTTACACGTCCGGATTAAAATTTGTTGATTTAAATAAATTTCAATGCATGGGGTGTGTGTAATAAACGCAGAGCGCGATGTGCCGTAGGCTCTCGCGAAATATGACTACGTCATTCCAACGAGTTATGTAAAACACCCAACTATTCAAACACACATCTCGTTCTTTCTATATATGCAGTATGCATACCACTTGCCGGATCTAGCTGGATAGATCCGAATTTTTGCATCTGAAAAGGTTGCAGCAGCAAAACTCTGGTTGCTTTGGGAATTTAACACTAGCTGCACGGTAAAAGTCCAGATAACTGGGCCCGTTCAGGTACATGCTATACTATACTGTTCCTAAAAAGTAGGGGATATCCAAACTGATGTTGATATTTTCGGAAAATGGTGTTGGATACGCGTGATTGGACACATCAATATGTTACGAAGTTTAGTGTGGATCATGAATGTCACCGGCCCACGACAACGTCGTGCAGGTTTTTCGCACGAGCGCCGCGTTAATGTCTGTGGGGTACATTTTGAAATTTTCATTTGTACTGGATGGGCTTTTTCAGAGGTCTCATCGTTCTTTTCTTGTTGTAAACTCGTTCATCAATAGTTTCTGGTATGCAAAGACTGACACGTGACGAACGTTTACGTGCCGTGTCATGCTGGAAGCTGGCAAGAGACAGACTGCAGTGGCTCAAATTCTCAACGTTACTCAATCGGTGATTAGAAGATTGTGATCACGCTACCGTCAGACAGGCAATGTTGATGACAGACGTCGGTCAGGTCGCCCAAGGGTGACAAATGCTAACCAGGATCGTTTCATCCGAAACACAGCATTACGTAACCGCCATCAAAGTGCCTCAGAAATTGGGCAGCAGCTGTACCGAGCGACAGATGTGCGAGTCAGTGGTCAGACTATCCGAAATCGCATACACAGCTGGAATGTGTATGCTTGACGACCTCGAATAATTCCACGTTTGACTGAACATCACATCGCAGCAAAGCGTAACTGACGTAGAGCGCGACAGCACTGGGACAATCGTCGGTGGAGCAACGCCATGTTTTTTAATGAATCAAGGTTCACTCTCGACTTCCACGACAGGCGAAACAGTGTGTAGCGGCGGCGGAACGATACCATGACGTAACTGTTAGGCAGCACGATCGTTTTTTGGGTGGTGGATCGGTTATGGCGTAGGGGAGGCATAACCATGACAAACAGAACAGCATTACATGTCATCCAAGGGCGTGCCACAGGGCAGTACTACCATGACAACATGTTAGCAGCTCATGTGGTGCCATTTGCGCGACGACACGGCCGTCGATTCATTTTCCAAGATGACATTGCAAGAGCACACGGGGCCCGTGTCGTTACAGAGTTCCTCCAGGAGCAGAACATCACTACACTGCCTTGGCCAGCACTAAATCCAGACCTTTCACCAATCGATCAGGTCTGGGATATGCCTGACAGACGACTATGACAACACCAACAGTCCCTACCAATGTACAGGAACTCGCCGCTGAACTGCAGGAAGAATGGAATAACATCAGTCAAGCTGATAATGGACGTTTTGGTAAGAAGTATGCCACGTCAGATCCGCGCTTGTCTCGCGAACCGAGGTGGATTTACAAGGTACTCTGGTCTTGGACTGAATGTGGCAAATTCTCTGACTGACCGTCCATGTCTTCTACAGCTCCGTGTGTGGAATGTGTGCTTATCAGACACCCAACTATCGTTGGAAACATTCATCAGATGTCACAGCGCAATGCCTCAACTGTCTTTTTGATGAAAATATAAATATATTTCTTCATATATCTCTCATTTATCAAATATCCCCTACTTTTTTTAATAGTATATGTACACTGATGCCGCACTCGATCCGATCATCATTTAGATGTTATTAGTTGTTTTTTCTTCGTATCCGCCGTGATATCAGCCAGAGGTAACTTCATATCAGCCTGAGATCGAAGGCTGATATGAAGTTACTGAGGGCTGACATCTCGACCGATATGAACCTATCCAAGTAATAACCTCTTTATTTATTAAATCAAAACAAATAATTACATAAAAAAAATTGTCAGATCTGTTACAGTTTTTTGAGAGGGTTATTGTTTCTTATTCTTCCACCAAGTCCTAAGTTTCCTCTTCACCGAATCCTATGTCACCTATTCGAATGTCTCGGCTTCCCAACCGGGGAAGCCGCGATTTCCCAGCTGGAGAAGCCGCTACGTCCAAATAGCTGGATTACCGCTTCTCTCATTTCCACGAATCTTCCTTTACGACTTATGAATCATAGTTTGCATTGAAGTTTCTGTACAGCTCTCTTCTCTTCATATCTGCCGAGATATCAGCTCGAGGTACCTTCACATCAGAAGTTACCTCGGGCTGATATCTCGGCCGATATGCAACTAACCGAGTGATAACCTCTAAAATCACTTCGACATTACATGAATTTCAAAATCGTGTCATTTGCCTTTTTGTCGTGTTACAATGTCTACTTGCAACCTTTATATACTTGCCCAAAAAAGAAAGTGTGCATTGCAGAAATTGATCAATCTACAAAAAAAATAATTTCGTAGGTGTAAAGAGTGTTAACCTGTTCATGAATAAGTTATATTGAACACAAAAACAGCTTTCCCCGTTAAAATTGCATTAACGTTAAATGACGTGCTGCACGTTTGTGAAAAGGCATGTTTTGCACGTGGAGAGTCTGAAAATTCATGCAGCAGTGTGAATCCTTGGGTATTTAAACACTAAAGTAAGGCCTTCCTATCGTTCACATTCAAACTTGCGCTGCTGTTAAAACGACTCCACATTAGCATGCCAAGATTGACAACGAATCAACGTCTCCTTGCCCTAGGCATGATTAGAGCTGGCAGAACACACCGAGAGGTTGCCCAGCATTTGAACTGCCACCGTAACACTGTAGACAGGTTAGTACATCGACATGTACAACATGATGACGTTCGAGACCGACCCCGCTCCGGGAGACCCCGAGTTACCACCCCTGCACAAGATCGGTATATCCGTGTCGTCCATCTCCGGAACCGGCAACAAACGGCAACGACGACAGCCAGGAATATCCCTAACCTGAGACGGATACATCCTCAAACAGTAATCAACCGGCTGAGAGAATACGGCTTACGTCCTCGAAGACCTGCAATTCGTCCGATTTTGACGTTACGTCATCGTCGTGCTCGACTGCAGTGGTGTAGACAACATCTCAGGCATCCCTTACACTGGTGGCGACGTGTTTTATTCACAGATGAATGTCGTTTCCATCTTTCATCATCAGATGGCCGTCAGAGAGCTTACAGACGTCGAAACCATGGTGTGGGGTGGCATCACTGCCCGTAACAGAACTGAGCTGGTCATTATTGATGGCAATCTCAATGCAGCCATATATCGTGATGAAGTGCTTACACCTGTTGTTGTCCCATTTCTGCAACGTCACGGCCCCGGCGTCATTCTACAGCAGGACAACGCCCGACCCCACGCAGCTCGTGTTGTTCAACAGTATCTGCAGCAACAACAAGTGGATGTTCTTCCCTGGCCCGCAAATTCGCCCTGATATCTCACCCATTGAGCACGTATGGGACGAAATGAAACGTCAGCTACGCCGGCTTCCCCATGCACCGTCAACGCTTGTGGAACTCCAAAGACAGCTTATTAGAATATGGAACAACATCCCACAACACTTCCATGCTAATTTGTTCGCTTCCATGAGTAGTCGATGCAGACGGAGGTCATACCAGATATTGAGTGTGTGACTTGTGTGTTTGACCCTTAGTGTCTTTGACTCTCCATGGCACCAAGAGCATTCGTCGTAGCGTAATGAAATTTCTCGTGTTGATCACAAATTGATTCATCTGTGATTGAATAAAATTTCCATGAATGAAAATGATATATATCTTTTTTTAGTGTTATTTTTTAGCATGCACACTTTCTTTTTTGGGAGAGTATAGTTAGCTATGCTGTGTATGCTTATTTATTCCAATGACTACATGATACTTACGTTTGCTCCAGAGAGCAATTATTCTTTCTGTTTTGGGTCGTCATCGGAGTGAACATCTTGCCCATTCTACCTTATAGCCCGGTCGATCTAGGCGAAAAAGGGCACCTACCCGGAAAAAATTGCGACAAGCTCAATTTGGTATCGTTGGAAAGAGGAGGATTCGCCCAACAACATATCCAAAATCCTCCGAAATCCGCTTTGGGGAAATTTTTTATGGAGGTTTCAAAAAGGGCTAGTACTTTGTCCGAATTTCTGTAGGATTGGGAAATCGATATGTTGCGTCCGTTTTCTTTAGTCTTATTTTGCCAATAATATAGCCCTTGTGGTTAAAAGCCGTTGGGATTATAGCAGCAAAATCGATGAACATAGTGTGCCGCCTCGGTGGCTTTCACACATTAATGAGCTTCATGGGTAGTATTGGGTCGATGATGAAAGGCTCTGGATTGGAGGAGGCATTACAAACTGTATATGGTCCGAATGCTGTAGCAGCGATGATGTCAGGTAAAGCAGTGTCTAGGGCACTCCGGGGGCATTTCCTTGTAGAGTCGGCATTATCCAACAAACTCATAAGTGCTGTCAGTTCGAAAGGAACAGATATTAATCTGCTCAGTAGTGAAGGTAGTTCAGACCAGGTCCTCAATGAGGTTGACAAAATGTGCACCCAGGCAGACAATGCCAACGTATCAGGTCCATCCAATGTCCGAAACACAGGGTCCACAAATGACGATTTGAAGCTTAGTTGTGTGCCAATAGAATCGCAAGCTTTATCAGACAGTGCTGAATCTACTGAAGGTTATGGGGGTCAATTTTTATTCGACAAGACAATGACAAACGCAGACATGGAGGCTGTCAGGAACTTATGTGAAGGTATCTTTAATAAACGCATATCTCTTTCGGATGTTTACACATCCAAAGAGATAGTCAAGTTGGAAGAATTGCTTTGCAAATATAGATTATATTTGGCCGAGAAATCTTTAACTGCTAAACTGTGGTTGCAGTATCTTGAGTGTGTGCAAATTCTCAAAATGTTCATTCGAGCTGAGAGAACTGGGGATGGGAATCTGCACCTCTTTGCAATTCAAAATATGCTGAATTTATGCGCGGCAACAGGGCATATTAATCATGCCAAAAGCTGCCGCCTTTATCTTCAAATGATGCTGGAACTACCCGACAAGCACCCCCATTAGTACAAATGTCTCATAAATGGCCTACAAGTTATTAGAAGAAGTGAGAGATTTTGGGCTGGTCTCTCCAGTGACCTTGTTATCGAACAGGTCCTCATGCGATCACTCAAAAGTCGTGGTGGAATGACCAGGGGTAGGGGTATCACTGAATCTGTTCGCATCCAGTGGGTATATAACATGCACAAGTGTGCAGGAGTTCATGACGCAATGATGCGCTTCACGGATATCCACCAAGATAGCAAACGACATGCCGAATTAAGTCGTGTAAGGTGCAACCGTGATTCTGTGGATTTAGAGAGCATTGCGAATTGGTTCAACATACGATTCATTCGACTCAAATGAGCCATCTTTGCGTTCCTTATCCTTGGGTTTAACAGCGGGAACGGTCGATAATATCAACTGTGAGCAGGCAGAATTTGTTGGTGTTGCTATACAGAAGAAATTTGATAATCTTTGTATCCCCGATGCATCAATCAAGAGAAGCGATCAGGTTAAAACGTTAGACGAATTGCAACCAGGTGTCAAAATAGACAACCACAGGGTTCAGATAAATCCGAACATTCTTTTCTCTCGACTACTTGCCATCGCTCAGAGGGAAGAAGATATCGCTAGTTATTTGAGTTACGAGCTGACAGTTATACCAACTTTTTTATTCAAGGACAATACACTCCGAAAGCCCGTAAAAACAAATCTTGCAAACGATTCAGCAACAGGTATAAAACTGACTCAGGTCCCAAGTGATGCATTGATTGTTGTTGATGGTGGTTCATTTCTTCATCGGATGAAATAGCCAAAATGTGGAACATACAAAGATTTAGCTTCCAGATATGTAGATCATGCCCGACAAAAATACGGTGAATGTTGCATAGTTTTTGATGGCTACATACAGGGTCCTAGTACTAAAGATCAAGAGCATAGACGTAGAACTGGGAAGACATGTTCAGATATTCACTTAGTTGATACAATGGCAATATCTTCAAATCAGCAAACTTTCCTTTCGACTGAAAAAAGCATCAATTTATAAAGTTACTTAGTCAAGCCCTCATGGCTGATGGACAAGAAGTACACAACAGTTCTGGTGACGCAGATACCTCCATTGGTTTGCGTGCTATCGAGCTTGCGTCTGCTGGGAAGGAGGTGACAGTTTTTTGTGACGATACAGACGTGTTAGTACTTATGATATATCATTGGAATGAAAAAAATGGGGCAGATTTATTTTAAGTCTGGTGCTCGAGATGACCACAAAGGTGGTACTTCGTGGAAAATTACTGACTTTGTGAAAAAAGCCGGCATATTAATCAAATTCAATATTCTGTTCCTCCACGCCTGGGGTGGCTGTGACACAACATCGGCAGTATATGGTCACGGTAAATCCTCTCTCATGAAGAAGATCGCCAAATCCTCAGACATTCAACAGGCAGCTTCGGTTATTAGTAATGTTGTTTCGTCTCCTGATGAAGTTGGTGCAGCAGGCATCAAGCTCTTTGTTGTAACGTATTCAGGTAAAGCAGATAGCTTAAACAACCTGAGATATGTTAGGTTCATGAAAATGCTTTCATCGTGCAAAATCGCCATTGAACCCCAGAAACTCCCACCGACAGAGAGAGCGGCATATCTCCACAGCCTTCGTGTCCATTTGCAGGTAGTGACATGGATGTATCTAGGGGAGGTCGCTCTTGAGCCTAGGAAGTGGGGTTGGAAGCTACGCGGTTTAGAGCTGACTCCTATTATGACTCACATTGAGGCAGCACCGGACAGTCTGCCGAAGTTTGTAAGGTGCAACTGCAAAATGACATCTAAGAGTCCGTGTAAAAACAACTTATGCTCATGCCGGAAAAATGGTCTAAAGTGCGTTATTGCTTGCGAAAATTGTCACGGCGAGAGCTGCCAAAACGCAGAAGACGTAACACTTGATGACGAGATCGAGTGTTAAACAATTTTTTGCTCTCAACTTGCATCTTATTTGTATTTAGAATGTTATTCTCATTTTTTTTGAGTTTTTGAAAAAAAATATTTTGGGACTTTTTGGAGGTATTTTTGTCATAAATTAAAGACGAACATTCAACTGGACAACAAAATTATTGATGAAGTGTTCACTTTCTATGTTGGTGAGAAGAATATAGTATATTCTCGCAAATTTTCCTCGTTATAGTGGTGTCTTAGCGTTTTTATTAACAAAATCGTAAATTTTGCCGCTGAAAAATCATGAAAACAAAAAAGTGCCATAAAAATTTTTCCCCACTGAGGATTTCGGAGGATTTTGGATATGTTGTTCCTGTCAACATTCCGCGTCGAATGATACCAAATATGGCTTGTTGCAATTTTTTCCGGGTTGAACCCTAGATCGACCGACACTTATGGTTGCGAAGGTGGACTTGGTCAAATCAATTTTGGCGCTAAAATTAAGGCTCTAAGATCGCGTCATCCACCTGTCTCTTTTGATCCCGAATGTGAAGCGAAGTGGAAGCCATTTACCAGATAGTGGATGGGCTTCTCTTTACGCCAGTTTGATCCATCTTTGTCTCCAAATACTGTTCCCAACACGTTCTGGAAACCACTTTTCCATGCACAGTCATGACATTGAGGCTTCTCCACTTTCGAAACTTGCCAGTTCCTAGTGTACTAATCCTCCTTTAGTAGTTACTCGAAATCGCATTGTAGAATATTATATCTCACGTGACTTCCTTGCATTCTGATTGGCTGAAAGATGATACCCTATTTCGTGTAGTTTGCATCCACAGAACTGACCAGGCACTACACCCAGGCACTACACGTTTTCTATTTTTAGCACACTACTATATCAGTTTTCTTTTCATACTGGGCGAATAAAACTGATCAGGCTAAATTTAAAAATCGATTCACAGAGGCACAACATCCACAAAACGACCCGGAAAGAAATCTTTGTGGAAAAATGTATCGCTTTCCATTGTTGAAGTCACATTTTTCGAGGCGATCATTTTATTCCTTGAGAAGATGATCCATATCTCGTTTCGAAGAGAATGATCCATACCTGGGTCCAACTTTCATGAGAACGCGTCCGGATATGAAAAATCGTTTGTTTCGCTGCTCATATTATTTCGCTATTTAATTGTATGTTTTGGGCAGTAAACGAATAAATAATGGAATTCTTCGGAGTTTGTATCCCGTTCTGACCCATTCGGTAATGTATATGTGTGACAAATGTCTGGAAATTATCAAACTGCGTTGTCAAATTTCGAAAATTTTAGTTTTCATTCGCGAGTTGCGCGATTCTGGAATACACAGTTCCGTTTGGGGGAAATGTTTTGTTTACCCATGCCGACCGATTCAAAATCTGTCTTCTGCTCATATCAATAATCCAAGTTAGCCATGTTTTGGAAGAAGAAAATGTTTTTTAAAAACTACATGGTATTTTTTTCGATATAACGCTGGTTGGTAGGGCTGCTACCTTGGTAATAGATTAACAAATGGGACAGATGTTTTTCTTGATGGGTGTTCGATATAATTTGAGGATTAGTGCATGCCTTGTCGTTGACTACGCCCATATAGTGCCCAGTGAGGTGGTGTAGTTCCCTCCGCTTCGCGGCGGGAACTACACCACCTCACTGGGCACTATATGGGCGTAGTCAACTCCAAGCCATGCACTATTCCTTAATTATGCCCCGGCGTGAAAAAATCAACATTATACTTTCAGTAACACTTTTTACCGATTGCTCCTATGGAAGATATGTACAATATTCTCCTTCGTCAACTCGCGGTTCGGTGATACCGGTTTGATTACAGGTCCAACTTAGGTTGCTGTTTTGTCTAATCCAGTCACTATTAATTTCTTGACGCTTCGTCCGCCATGTGCTCCTTTTTCCGCGAGCTTCTTCATTCTTACCGAGGCCATTTGGTCCAACATTATTATGTACAAAGTCATTATGTCTGTGCCATATAGTATCCGCCACATGTCATACATAATTATGTTGATACTATGACTTCCCAGGTGTTCACCCCCGCCCCCACCCCACCCCACCCCACACACACACTCTTCATATAGTGTGATTTCATCAAAACTGGAACGATCTACCCTAGTCATCAAACACTCGAATCGGTCCAGTGGATAGGGAGGTGAAGGCTCAAACGCATTTTTTGTGACGGATGACAATGGACGACTAATGGACAACGCATGGAGGGCGATAAGTATCGCTCACCCTGACTTTTAGTCATATGAGCTAATGGTAACGGTCAAGTGGGTGGGTAAGTCTGTCTCACCCAGGTATGTCACACTGGACACGCGAATATTCTAGGATCTCAAAAGTCATCAGTAGCTCAGACCAGTTCATTTCCGTTCTAAACGTTTCCATGGCGATGCGACAACGTTCAACTTCATTGCGTAAATATAATCAACATACCTAGAGGTTTTCGCTGCTCACAAAACTCCCCAGCATAAAATGGGCCACAGTTACATTTCTCTCTGTCAAACGGGAAACCATTGTGGCATGGATTGATCTGGAAATAATAGAATGTATTCAAAATGGTAAATTTACAACAACTGTGTGGTTGCCTTCTTTGGAACAAGGGATCCAACGGATCATGTATATCACATGCTGATTGTTATTGCGTATAGTGGGCATGTAAAGTCTGAGATGGAATTAGGCCCCACAATGTAGATCTTCTGTTTCTCTGGACATTTTGTTGAAAAATTGCATGTGGGCGGGCGGGCGGGCGGGCGGTTATTTTATTTTATTTTTTTAATTTTTCTAATTATTTCTTTGCAATCAACAGTTCATATTCTTGGTTTGTTTTATGTGTTAGGCATCATAAGCTACAGAATAGCATGGGTGGTGGTGGTGTATTTCGTCCCTTTAGTGCAACAAGGCTTTGCAATGCTAAAGCATTGCAAAGCCTTGCTGCATTCAAGGGTCAAATTTATCAATTTTTATTTAATTGGGTAAAATATCAGGCATAAACCATTTATTTTTATTTTTTAAAGTCAGCATTGGTTATAAAAAGAGAGAGCATGTGGTAGCCAAAAGGACCATGCGGGAAGTCCTGAGAAACAGATTTTAACTTTTTGAGGCCTTACAAATAAATTACATTTAGTTCCAAAGTTCTATAGTGTGACCATTTTGTTAAACATGTACACATATCGTACAGTTTTCATTATTTATTAATTTATTTAATTATCGGGTTTAACGACACTTTATACGGCCAGAGTCAGCTTTTGTCCGACAGTTTTTCGGGCACAGGAATCGGGACTACCCGGAGAGAAACATAGAGATGCGGCGAGTAATTTTCATACTCTCAAACGGACTAAGTTCCTACAAGCAGTGTTAGCATTAGTTGAAGGAAGTTTACATGCAGTTCGCCTTAGCACACAGTACCGCCGGGACCCCCCCCCCTTCCCACCCTACTGGCAATCGGGACAAAATGCTTTGCCCAAGGACACAAAGCACTTACCGCTCATCAAAATCGAACAATGGAGCTTTCGGTTTGAAGTTCAATTTCGTAACGATTGAGCCACCGTGCTTCTATGCAGATGAATTCGGCGTAGATTAGAAGTCATGACTGTGATTTTTAATATTTTAGAAGTCAGTCGGGGGATTGGGACACAAATAAATTATACTTCCACGTGAGGTTCCAAAGTTTTTGTGTGTGACAAGTTTGCTAAAGGCACACATCTTTTACCATTTTTGACAATGAGTGTTGTACCCGGTGCTTCATTAATTAAATTTTTGGCAGTTTTTCCTATTATTAGTGTTTGGAATCTAATATTATTGCGTCCGAGGAAATATTGCCCACCCTTGGAAAGTGACCAGTTCACTGCGGCCGCACCAAATCAATAGTGATTTGTGTTTATTGGAGGCAAAATAAGCACAAAGACCCTACCGAAGGATGAGTTCGACTAGGATAGAGTAACGATTGAAGTCTATCGCGGCCGGTGAATGGGAGGAATTTCAAATCTCTATCCTCAGAGGGGTAAAAGGAGGCTTCTCGAAAAATGGTTAATTTTTGGAGGTCGCCATATTATAAGTTATTCTGTTTGTTGACAGGGGACATGGTCTCACGTTCCCTGCATGAAATTTATATTCAACCGAGGAAACAGAATAACGTATATGTCCCGTTCTTGGCTTCCTTCGAATTATTTTAAAATTTGTTGTTGTACAGCGAATATTAGAAAGCAGACGTTGTTTCGGTAAGGAGTTAACTTGTATCATAACGGGCTGGAGTTATTTCCCTTTATTCAATGTTTACATATGCAATCAACGGGGTGAGATACTCTCGATTCGTTTCAGTTTATGTTACAGCAAATTAATGAAAAGAGACCTTATCATCTAATCGGTTTCATAAATAATTACCCATGTTTACATAACTAATGTGTGTATTTTACTTCAGTTAAATGTATTTATCTCAGTTGATTTCAAGTGCAAACGAACATAAGAATCGCTGACAGTAGACATATGCGCGTGCCCGGCGACATAAAATAAAATCAACGAGGCATTGACCAATCACTACAAGGTATTGCGGTTGGTATCCGGACATAAATGTATTTCCTTTATTCTAAAAACAGTATTTATATTTCGGGGTTCAGACGCCATAAAGTGTCCAGAATGTGGACTACAATAGTTTTAACAGGTAGGCCTATGGTATTTAACAATTGATGGACATGAATCGATATATCGAATATAAAAATCGATATCTGAAAAATCACACTTTAAAACCCACATTTCGTCGTGTAATCTGAAAATAACAGGTCCACCAGTCGAAGGTCGTGGCAAACTTTGAATTTCATCGAGGGGTGGGGGTCTTCAAAAAGGTCCTCCAAAACTGGGCCGGGGTAGGTGGGTGGTCCCGCCTCTAAAAGAGTCACTTTTTTCCTCTCATCAAATTTAAACATTTTTTTCTGTTTTAATCTGTCTGGATACACTCTTGTGATTTAATGGTGTCTAGGAAAGTCAGTACATATGTGGTATAGTAACATGACTGAAAATCAGCTGTTGTGACTCACATTTGATGAGATGGTGAGCATCAAACAGTTTGTGGCAATATCGCGCAGCCTTAACCCGTTTGCAACAGGTTTAAACCATTGTTGCATAAAGAAAAATCAAATGCTCAACCAAATAAATCATTTATGTAACAAAAAACGATAATAAGAACAAACAAATACAGTTAAAACTAGAAGTCCTGTCACGAACTGTGCGCTCATCTAGGCTTAATTGCGGGTAGGACTTGCGCGCAATTGCCACATCGAATGACATCCAAAGCACGGCAGGTTCTCCTGGTTACTCATAGTAAACACAGGCAATGTTTCTGCCAGTGGACCTCCGGCTTACCCGGAGGTCCATTGGCTGAAACATTGCTTGTGTACATGCCATATGTACAGAATTTGATAGCCTTACTATGGTCATAACGCGTAGATTAACGCGCAGATCAACTTGAATTGGACTAGTGACCCGTATGTAGTCTCTTCAGTTAGTCTATCAGACAAAGGAATGAATATGCAGTGTTCTCATTATCACATTTTCTCTCTTATTGACTCGTCCCTGAATAATGAGAACATAATGAGAACACAACATAGATCAGATGTAGTTTATTCATTTGTTATCCCCCATTATTGTTTGAGGTTCTGGTTCGTGTCATTTTCGAAAGTGTATCCCCTCCAAGCCCACCAAAAGACATAACAAAACAAAAAAAAAAAACAAAAAAAAAAACAAGAAACAAAACAACCACTCCACAAAGGACCCCCAAAACCACAGCAAAAATGTATACAAAAAATAGGGCTGAACACCGCCTTCTCGAATGCGACGAATGAGTTTGGAGTCACAATCAAATAATGCTTTTGATGTTCAAATTGCTTTTTGTTGTGTATTGGGTTTTTTTGTCCACGGCGCCGAAGAGACGATTTGAGTAGTACCTGTGTCTGTTTTGTGAACAACCAAACATTTATGTTTTTACTTAGAAATATATTCAATTTGTTTCTTGGAAATATCAATGTTTTGTTAGTATTATTTTTTCTTAAATTTCTTTTCTTATTTTCCTCTTCTTAAGAAATATTTTTTTCTGCATGTTGACCACCAATAACGGAGAAAATGCCATTTGGAAGCGTCAAAAGTTAGCGAATACGTGGGTGCGATGTGATGTAAAAAAATGTAATTTGCTCAGAAGCAACATTAGTGTCGCGCACGCACAATTTCGCATCGGTCACGTCTTTCCACGCACGTGGTGTGGAAGTCTCAGAGAGTGAGGACATGCATCTGGTATATGCATGATGGCATGTTAAGTCTCTGGAAAAAAGAAGATTTTAGAGCTAGGCGTTTTTTGTGATTTCCGGTTCGGTTGCGGTTTTTGCGCCAAACCGGAAAACCGTACTGCAAACCCAGCAAAAAGACCGAACGAAGACTGTGTTTATGCATAAACCAATCAAACTATCTTGACTAATGGCCCCCTATGGACTCTCGTCATTTAATCTACCCGGAGGAAAAGGGGCGACTTCGTCGCGTTCTCATTGTCACATTTTCTCCCTTATTAACTCGTCCACCGGACTCCACCGGACTCCACCTCACCGGACTCCACCGGACTCCACCGGATGAGGTAACAAGGGAGAAAATGTGACAATGAGAACATAACATAGATTAGCTGAACTTTATCTAATTTGTTTATTTTTTCTGACTGAATAGGCTTAGAAACTGATAGACCAGACCCCAAAGGCTTTATTTATTTATTAAGGTTTAACGGCAACTTAACAGCCAAGGCCATATTGTGTCGGTGACAGTTTTGCGGATGGAGGAAGCCGGAGTACCCGGGGAGAACCACCAAGCAACGACGAGCAGCTGCCAGCTCCCCAACATCGTAACTCGCACTGCGTACAGGCAGGGTCACACTGGTTGAAGACATACGCACCATCGACGTACAGTACGTCTTAGTATACGGCGTCATCGTGCCCCCATGTGGACAATCGGGGTTAAGTGCTGCCTTGCCCAAGGACACAACGTGGGAGTCCGAATCGATCGCTCAGACGGTCGCCCATCCGAGGACTAACCGGTCTCGACGTTACTTAACTTCGGTGATCTGACGGGAACCGGTTGCCGCATCACCACCGCGCCCCATCCCCAAAGAGTAATTAAAGGGTAATAGTGCTACGTACAGACAGGAGTTTTTGTGGAGTGTGGTGTTGAATAAACTATTGCGGATTTTGTTCTAAGTAAAGGAGCATGAAGTGTCATTTATTATTTGTTCTTAACACATACAAAAAAACGAACCGAAATCGAAGTTGTTTTCCCCAAAACCGAACCGAAACTGAATAGGAAAAATCAAAACCTCCCATCTCTAATTTTAAAGAGTAAGCGTGACATTGTTACGAAGACAACAGAGAGCTGATTCTCTTTTTCTTAGATTTAGATTTTTGACAATCAGTTTTCTATTTTCTAAGCACTTTTCCTGTCCTAATATTTCTTGAATGAACAATTCACGAAAAATGTCATTGAAGAATTGGTATCCCAAAAGAAGGAATTATGAAAGGTGTGTCCTACCCACCCTTTCCGAGTATTAAGACCTCGAAGGAACATTAAAAGTTGATATTGTCTTAGAATCGATGACGGATAATATCAAACTTGTGTGTGATAATGGTCATCAATGAATAATAATTATAGTTGATGTTTCTGGCTGTTTAAATGTCATTACGTTATAAAACATGTAATTCAAATATTTGTGTAATAGTCTCATTAAAACAACTAATGCGAGGTCTGGATGCCATCATCCGGGGTCACAACGGGCTTTTCCTAGAGCGTTACCAACGCTATCTTCTGGTGGAGTAGAGTTTGGGTCGGGTCAACTGAAAGTTGACAACAGAAAATATTAAATAAATTTTAATTACGAAACTGAAGAATTTTATTTACTTATAACAGAATGGAGAAAGCTTCTCACTGGGTAGATATCCGATGTGCCGTACCTGCGGTTCTTTTAAACTGTGTATGTGTTTTGCTTGAAAATCTCGAAGCGTCTCCTCCGCAAGCCAAAACACTGCAAAATATACGACTCATGACGTCACCAGTCGGACATCTTACAAAGGCACAAGGCGAATTCATCGTCGCACAATACGGCACTGTTTGCTCAGTGTGTGTGGGTGCTGAAGGCTGGTGCCCAGAGAGAACATCGCATTTGTTTGTAAGAAAATAGAGTGAGTTTTATTTAACAACCGTTTCAGCATCCAGGCTAATTTCGTGTCGGATAGTGTTGTGGGGGCGCATATCGTAGTATTCGAAGAAATACTACGATATGCGCCCCCACAACACTATCCTACACGAGTAACTCTCCGAGATTTTAATGCCACACAACCAGAATTAGCATCGGCTAAAGAAATGAGTACTATTGATGTGCTGTGCGCCATAGCAAACTGCACCACCAAGCTTACACCTGGGAAGTTGGGATTAAGAATCTAACTCAAGGATGGTTGCATTGAACATACAACCTTTCAATCTGAAGTCTGGTCCAACTATTGAGCAGAAATGTAAAACATATCGAAAATCGAATCTCGGGGTACCGAAAAACTGGACTGAACGAATTATTGAATATCAAAACTGTCTGTGTTTTTTTAAGTTTCCTACATTTATAATGCCTTTCCGAGGTATGATAGCAGTTGAGGTGTTCATTTTCATGAATAACGTGACTGTTTTTCTTTTCAATTTTAACCCTTAAGGGGTTGGGCAGTTGTCCGGAATTCACACAAGACTAATCTGTACATATCCAGTTGCTTTGCAGTGATTTGAGTCAAATGTGTGATGGTGGGGTTGGAATATTTGTCACCCGGGAATATATATAATTTGTTTGTGAATAAATGCGCTAAGGAGTCAGGACACATGGACTGCATAACTTCTTATTTAATTAGCACGCTCTGGGTTTTAACCCTTTACTTAACATGAAAAAGAGACGACACTTATAAACAAAATTCTTGAATAACTAATGTTTTCAATTTTGTGTCTCAAAAACATAGGTTATGCCCCCTCCTCATTGGAACGAGCTCGTCGAGCCCGTTCGAAAGAGGGGAGGGGTCATAATCTATGTTTTTGAGACAAAAAATGAAAAAATAATGCAAATTGTAAGGTGATTTTTTGTAAATAGCACTGGCCGATTTTGGCCGTTAGGCAAAGAGTTATGCTTTGATCAAATCTGCCACAAATCTCGGACAACAAGTGCGACATACGTACCTGTAGCAAATCTAAACGGGTAAGAAAGTACGTGATTCCTAGCAAGGGCGAATCGATTTCCACATGTAACACTCTAATCGAGACAAAAATGTTCCGGCTGGAAAATTATTGGGTGAGGGGTGCCACACCCCCTACACCCACATGCATATTTCCGCCACTGACAAAATGGTTAATTTTTCATCCATCCCATTTGTATTTATTCAATCTGATTACGTGTACTTCTCTTTTATAGGGATGCTCAGCGTGTATATCACCTTTTCATCGAACAACTCTTGATTGATCTTTCTGGTACCTATCTTTTGTTCCCCTCGTCCATTGTTTCGAAGCAAAAAAGAAATCGTTTTTCAAATAGCAAACCGTTGTGAGCAAACAGCAACTTAGTTAAAAGTTTCCCAATACATTAAATATCGGTTATTGGTAAACATAGTCATGGGCGGCGGAACCGGGGGGGGGGGGGGGGGGGGGGGGGGGGGCTTCAGCCCCCCTCCACATTTTTGCCGGGCCATGTTTTTTGTATGCATATATTTTAACACAACCAATGACTGGCGAAACAAGGGGCGGATATAGAGCGTCTCCCATATTTTCGCCAGCTATGTTTCTCTCGTACTAGTTCAGTTTCGATGGATTTCGGATCATTTTTGCAGTAAGTGGCAGCAAACGCAAAAATGTATATAGTGTGTTGAAAGATCGGTTAACTGAAATTGATCGTAATCTCACAGACATACAAGTACCAAATCCACCCCAGACAAGATAATCCACAGACAGTATAATTGCTGTTAACGTCTGGTAAAGCATACAGGTGAGGTCTATTTATCAGCTTTGGTCGATACGACCAAAGCTGATAAATAGACCTCACCTGTATGCTTTACCGACGTTTTTTAACGACTCTCAAAGGGTGAAATCTTTCAAATATATCTCCTGAAAAATCTCAAAATATCCGGTCAGATGCATGGAAATGGGGGTTTTGGGAGACTGGAATTTAAAATTTTCGTACCACCGGTTGAATCATTGTCAGTCCGTCATACCGACGACCATCCATCGCCCGATCCAGCCCCCACACTTTGAAAATCGTTCCGCCGTCCCTGATAGTCGTATTTGATCCTTTCAATAAGAATGAAATTTAGCATAGAAGCTTGGAAATATACGTCAGTTTAATTTTACATTATTGTTTTGATATTGGAAATCATATCTTGGACGTTGAAATAATATTTTGTTATTTTTATCACGTGACATCTCATTCATACCTGGGAATGCCCACCGTCCGATTAATTTATTCATGTCACTGATACTAATTTAATTAATTCACATTTGGGATTACCGCTGGGAGGTTTTGATTTTTCAGATACGCTTTCGGTCCGTTTCAGGAAAAAAGCCACGACTTTGGTTCAGTTTTTCTATGTGTTCAGGACATATAATAAATATCACTTTGCGTGGAAATATTCGTCAAGAGCTTGTACGACACCACTCATCACAAAAAGCACTGTCTGAAATGATCACCATTAGATTCAACCTAACTTCCATGTGAAAGCTCTTATGGGTTATCGAGGGATCAATTCAGTCAACCCCCCCCCCCCCCCCCCCCCCCATACTCTAGGGTAACAAATGAATGACGTTCACCTACTCTATGGTGTGTCATCATTGTCACATTTTCTCCCTTATTGACTCATCCAGTGGACGTGTCAATAAGAGAGGAAATGTGACACTAAGACTGCGACGTACTCTCCCATTTTTCTGATAGATTAAGCGACGATGGGCTATAGAAGCCACAGAGCTCTGTCAAACAAGATATAGTTGGTTCAATTTTCAATTACATTATGGGAAATATTCATTGCTGAAAACATTTGCCACAACAAAATGTAAGCAGTAGATTTCTGATACCAACCATTTTTGGAACTATTTTGTGAAGAAATAAAAAAGAGGCTCCTTCCCTCGTCATAAAATTAAGGAATAATTGCCAGAGAAACAAGAATCTTGTTATAGGCTTACTTGGAAAAAAACTGCAATAGTTTGTATGACCCCACTCGCCACAAAAGCAATGTCTTAAGTATCACCACTGGGTTCATCCCAACTTCCCTTCTATCATTCTAAGGCTTTCTAATGGATCAGTTCCTTTGTCTATTCAGTCAGAAAAAAACCTATACATTTCCATAACAAATGAATAAAGTTCACCGAATCTATGTTGTGTTCTCATTGTCATATTTTCTCCCTTACTGACTTGTTCAGAGGACAAATGTGACAATGAGAACTTGATGTAGTTGCCTCTCTGCTGTACAGACTAAGTGATGAGAGTCAATCGGGGCCACTAGACAAGTTCCATCCCAATAAGACTTTTTGAGCAGCTTATGCACAAACAGGAAAACCATTCGGTTGATTTTTATTAAGCCTTGAGGTTCGATGTGCAGCAAAAACGGGAACCAAACCGGAACCGAGCCACCCCCTCCCCCACACACACAAACAAAACCCCAAACAAAAACGCCTAGCTCTACACTCCAGCAGCCGAAAGTGATCCATAATACCACCGGCTACTCGAAGGTGATCCCCATAATATTTTATCATTCATTCTTCTCAATTCCGCCACATTTGGGATGCCCACCGGCCAGTCAGTGGCGATCCATGCTATATTGTCATTCATTCTCCTTATTTCGTTCACATCTGGTATTCACACCATGCACAAAAAAGATGATCAACAATATCGCGTCGAAGGTGATGCTGAATATCCCGCCATTCATTCCCCTTATATCGTTTACAGTTGATGTACCCACTGGCCATTCGAAGGTGATCCATGATCTCGTGTTATTCATTCTTCTCATTTCGTTCATATTTGGGTGCTTCAGGCTACCACCCGAAGGTGATAAATAATATCATGTAATTCACTGTTCCCACTTCGTTCACATTTAGAGTATACACTGATGTTAAAACGTGATCCATGCTATCATGCAATTGATTTCAATCATGAGGTTCCACATCTCATCTGTTTGCCATTGATAGAAGTATCGACCAGATTTGCACAACTGCATATTTTTATCAACTGGAGCGTGGTCAGTCTAGTATCGCTGTACATTATTCAAACTTTGGGTGAAATTGGGAGCGGAGTGTGTTGGTTTGGCACGAATAACTGTAGTGATCACCAGTAGGTATCTGTTATGTAATTCTGATGTTCAATTGATGACGCGGAGACTAATTAAAGATGATACACTACATGTACGGCCACCGTAGACAGATCACTTTCAACCGGTGGGAATTATTTCCACGGACGCAGTAATATTTTAGATTCCAAACACTAACTTTAGGAATAATAAGCAAAAACTTAATTAATGAAGCACCGGGTACAACTCAGTGCTTCATCAATTAAAATTTGATGATGATTTTTATTAACTGGTAAACGCATGCGTGGACATTACTGCCCATGCGTGGATTACGACCGGTCCACGGGGACTGTACTGTAACAATTTAGTAGCGAATCTGGTACTCCAACAATATCACAGTAACAGCTCGTGGAATTTCCCAATAATATGAAGCAGAGTACTATAACTGGACAGCTTGTGATTGCCACTATATATACAATACGGGGGCGCGGTGGCGTCGCGGTGACCGATTCTCGTCAGATCACCGAAGTTAAGCAAATTCGAGCGCGGTTAGTAGTTGGATGGGTGACCATTTCAGCAACCGATTCGCACCCCCGCGTTGTGTCCTTGGGCAAGGCACTTAACTCCGATTGCCTACACGGGGGCACGATGACGCTGTGTACTAAGGCGTACTGCACATCGAAGGTGCGCATGTCTTCAACCAATCTAACCCTGCATGTGCCGCGGTGCAGAGTTCATGGTTACGATGTTGGGGAGCTGGCAGCTGCTCGTCGTTGCTCGGTGGTTCTCTCCGGGTTCTCCGGCTTCCTCCACCCGTAAAACTGTCACCGACATGATATAACCCTGGCTGTTAATGTGTCGTTAAACTCTAATAAAAAAAAAATAAAAAAAATATATACAATACAATAAATGAGTCATGTCACTGCGGGTTTACTGAATATAAAGAATAAAGTAATCTTTCACCGTGTCTTAATCAGATGCCCTATCAGCTTACCGAATAGAGCTTAAATAAACAATGGAGAGAAACACGGAATTCAGGCAACTTGTCAGCAACTGCTATGAGAGAGACCTGCTGTTACACGACAAATAAAGAAACTTGCTAAGTTTGAAACAATTGAAATTAAACAGAATACATTGCGAACAGTAAAGATTATCAATGCAATATAACAACAGTAAATTAGTCTTTTATATCAAAAGTCTACCCTTGTTCTGTGCATACCCCGGAGATACACGTCCAGAAATGGTATGAAAGATGTGATTCACAACCAGCCTGCACACACAATTCGCCGCTCGACAATACAGATGTTGAAAACGAAGGGAATACAGAATCCAGTCACATTACGCCAAGTTTACCAGAGTTCCGGACTGCCTGTCGAATCGCTCTCTGAGATCGTGTCATTTTACGGTACACTTCCTTGACATCGGTTGATTGCATGATTGATACACTGGTTCTTAGAGTAACTTACTTCTATCCGACTGTGCTACCGATAGCAAACTGTTGGGCTTGACAATATTTAATGAATGCAGCGTTTCTTTTAAGATTTGTTCCTTTAATATATCTGCTGGAATTAACCTCATATCCTGAAACATTTTTCTGAGAGATTAAAATTGAAAATATTTGTATAAATGAGGTATATATAGAGGATATCTATGCTGTTTTATTGAATATCGGGAATTATCTCATGAATGTGGACCTGAGGGTTTTATTTTTCTAGAGCTCTCTTCAGGTCCACACGAATGAGATAATTCCCGATATTCACCCAAACAGCGTAGACTTTCTTTTTATTATATGCCACATGACATTTTACAGCGCAATATTCACCCCAATTAGACTGCAAACAGTTTCAAGGCAGTAACAAAAAGCTGCTCATCGTTCCTTCAAGGCGAAGCTGAAGGCGACGCCATGCGTCGAAGTATAAAGTCATTTGGGAAGGTACTGAAAAAATTCACCGTGTGGACTTGAAAATATTATTTTTCACTCGCGCAAGCGCTAGTGAAAAATAAAACTTTCTGATCCACACTTATGAGATAATTCCAGATCCTGACTAAAATAGAGTAGATTTTCTTTTTTATTATATACTACGAGACATTTGATTGCACGATAGTCAGCCCAATTCGACCACAAATGCGTACGTTTCAAAACAATAACTAAAATCAGCCGATCGTTCCTTCAATGCGGCGTGATGCGGCGTAGCGTGACTTCATTTAGGAAGCTACTACGGGATATCCCTCGATATCCATAGAGTCGATGGATATCGAGAAATATCTTTTAGATAGTTTGCGATAATTCACAGGCTAGCATATAATAAATCATAGTTTCTGACAAGAAAGCACTTAAATGCAACCATGTTACTTCATATGGATCCCAAACTCAAAGTGCATCACTGTTGTTAATAAATTCTTTGTTTTACGCCAGTCCATAGTTCTAACAGACAGATACTCAACGCAGTAATTATTAACTAGAATTTATCGGCAGGTAAGAATGAGTGCTCCACATCATTTCCTGGTAAAGTCTGACCTTTTCACCAATGCCTAGTACAGTTAAAACTAAAAGTCCAGCCACGAACTGTGCGCTTATCTAGGCTTAATTGTGCGTAGGAATTGCACGCAATTTCCATATCGAATGGCATCCCAAGCACGGCAGGTTCTCCTGGTTACTCATAGCAAACACAAGCAATGTTTCTGCCAATGGACCTCCGGGTTACCCGGAGGTCCATTGGCTGAAACATTGCTTGTGCACAGGCCATATGTACAGAATTTGATAGCTTTACTATGGTCGTAACGCGTAGATTAACGCGCAGATCGACGTGCCATTTGTGCACATTTCATGACAGGACTTCTAGTTTTAACTGTAGAAGTCCTCTGAAATGGGCGATGTGGGAATAAAAAATTGGCTGGATTTGACTTCATCTCCATGTTTCGGTGGTCACGAGTACACTATTAGCCACTGTGCAGAATTATGTTACCTTAACCCTTTGAACCCTTGCGGCAGCTTTTCCGACCAGGAACATGATGCGTCAGCACGTCATTAAATAGGATGGCTGTTCAGTAAATGCCTCGAGGCTGCACGTTGAAAATAATGATTGGTCTACCCCAAATAATGAATATGGACTCTTCTAATTGATGCCATTGAACTGACATGGAAGATACCACTAGAATTCAAAGGGTTGAACACCAATAAATAAATAAATTTTACCCAATCTAAGTCAGCCTGTTTAACTGGTATTTGAGGACTAGATTATTTTTGGTAGTTTGAATTTGTTATACAAAATGTGTTTATTATAAATTATGTCCTGTGGGAACTCTCCAAAAAATTGTAATAAAGTGCATTTATACAAACAAACTATTATTTGCGTTTGACTGAATAAGAAACATGAGCCAGATTAATGTTGGTTTTTGCTCTGCTACCCTCATTTTTAGCTTACCGGAATGAGCTATTGTGATTACTCACCATACGTGGTGTTTACGCTCTTTTCTCCACAACCGCTGAACCGATTTCCGTTAAATTTGAGGTGATTGCTTGTTCTGACAATGCATTTTGTTTTTCTTCAAAAGTCTGCTACCACACCATTTCAAACAAAGGGTCTACTTTCGGATCCAAGTGTTGAGCACTATTACACGTTCCAACCGCTTTCTATTAGCATGGTTGTAAATGAGTTCGATGCGATGTAATGTTTCAAATTTTCACCCTTTGAAGTCGAGAGGCCGCTTTTCCTATACATGAACATAAAACGTCACAATTTCATTAAGGAGGGTGTCTGCTAAGGGAATGTAGGGGGTAGACCAATTAATATTTCCAACGCGTAGCCCCAAGGCTGCAAGTTGGAAATATTAATTGGTCTGCCTCCAAAGTTTGAATGTGGACTCTTCCACAACTTACATTGTACTGACATAAAATATACCACCAAGTTTCAAAGTGTCTATTCGATTCTATCCAGCGGCTATAAACGAAACACCACAGTGGGTGCAATGATACTGACTGAAAGCGTATCATAACACATAGTTCACTGAAAAGCAGATGAAAAACCCTATTATTGGATTCAGGTATTATATGCGCTTCACGACGTAAAACATCGTGGTAATAAACAAAGACACACCTCCAAATATTAAACGCGATATTATCGTATGATGGTCGTATACACATACCTTTTACGGAACTGAAAGTAAAAAGTAAATTGTCCGGGTTTCATTTAGTATGTATGTATGTCTGTGTGTGTGGTTATGGGGCGATATATGGAACGGAGACCTAGTTTGAAAGCATAATGGCCAGCTTCCAGCTCAAGTTCCATAAAATCGCGGGAACCCCATCAGCCCATAGCTACCGTGTCTATAAATGACATGGGCACGAGCGCGACAGGTTGCAATGTGTTTTTCTCGGTAAACTTAGACTCGCTCAACACTGTATGCAGAACCAGCCACAAGGATATCACATGCGTGTCAGTCCAGAAAGAACCAGCATGTGACGACAACATCCTGGACCTCACGTTTGTCAGCAACTCTTTATTTGTAAAATCTACGACAACCATGTTCGGTATTTCAAGCCACAATACTATTGTTACTGACATGGAACCAACCCGCACTACTAGCCATCCCCTCCTTGAAGGACCTTCAACTTCAGTAGAGCTAACTGGAAGAAAGTGAAAAAGGACATCGTTGTCATCTACCTGCATACTACGGAGAAAGTTGAAAAAATGTGATAACCATCGAATAGTTTGAGCCCTCCTTAACTGGTTTAGAGCCAGAAGCCACTATCAGGGCTTTCTGAAAAACGAGGGAACCAGAGTAAAAGCCGGCATTTTTCTGGCTCATATTTTATATTCAGTCAAATACAATTAATATTCTGTTTATATCAATTGGTTTTATGGCGAATTATTGGAGAGAGTCTGGGGAAATCTCCAATAATTTGTAATAAAACAAATTTTGAATAACAATTTCAGACAATCAAAAATAATTTAGATCTCAGTCAGTTAAAAAGAACAAGGCAGACCCTCTGGATAAAATATCCTTCACAAGATAATGACTTCAGATAGATAGAGAACAGACAACCTCTATGCATAAAGAACCCGAAGACAATAACATTGGGGATGAAGAAATGGCTCTATAACCAAGCTAAGGAAGCCTAGTATTGGACAAACTATAAACACCATCAGAAGGTATTCAAGGGCAGCATCCGATGAGAAGAATGTTAGTACATCAATAAAATCACCTTAGCTGCACTAAATACCTATACATTAAATCTATTCCGGAAGTCATGCTCTCAGATGCCATATATTAAGTTTGTTCCGTTTTGTAAATTCATATAGAAAACGTGCTTTGAGTTGACGTTAAATACACAGAACGACGCGTGTGTGTAGATGGGTTAATCGATATGACACTTGTGCCATCACGGAAGGATAAAACTCGAGGCCGGCGTGTCTCTCTGTGTTTATTACACGCCTTCGAATCTACAAAAACAATTATTAGAAGGACACTCAGCAATTTTTTTGACAACTATCAACAAAAAGAACACATTTTATCGCCAACCAAATCTGCGTACTCGTACTCTACCTCTGGATATTTATTAGCTCCTTCATATATCGACTTTATCAATTGACTCGTCCGTTTTGTTCACTTTAAAACATTTGATATTTTGTTTTCATATTAATCAGTGATAAATAAAGCCTTCCGTCAATTTCATTGGTCAATTTCAAAACTAGACAATTTGATTGGCTTAACAAAATACAACTGGGTCACATTTTCATAATTGGCATAATTAGAGTTGGGAGCTTTCATTGGTCAATTTCAAAACTGGACAATTTGATTGGCTAAACAAAATACAACTGGGTCACATTTGCATAACTTCGGTAGGGAGAATTTACGTCATCTGTCCTATTTAGGGTGGGTTATATTGTATTAATCTTTTACCTACAAGAAAAACGCCATTCATTTTTTTTATATTTTCACTTTTTGCTTCCAAAACATAGGTTATGACCCTTCATTGGAACGAGCTAAACGAGCTCGTTCCAATGAGGGGTCATAACCTATGTTTTGGAAGCAAAAAATGAAAATTTTTAGTTATACGAGGATGTTTTTTTCCAAGTGCCGTCTGCAACTCAAGTTAGGTGATGGGTTAAAAGTCAAACTAAGTGGCTAATTTGTGCGTGTGTGTGTCATATGATAAAAACAGAATATGAAATGAGTGTTTTTCTCATATAATATTTATGAAACTCGTCCGAATTTTCCGTTTGGGCTCGCCAGAGGCTCGCCAAAACGAAAAATTCTTTGACTCGTTTCATAAATATTATACGAGAAAAACACTCATTCCATATCCTCTATATATTTCTTCTTTGCTATTTTCGTACACATTCAACTCGTCATATCCATCAACTTTAGACATGTTATTCAGTTATTTAGTAATCGGTTCAGTTTCGGGTGATCAAACTTCTGCTTAACGATTTCTGTTCGGCATGTGTGTGCGAAACGGATTTTCACTTTCCGCATTGTTTAGTGTTGCTGTAGATGGGGATTTCATAGAACAGACGTGTAATAAATGCATATTATCAGACCACAGTCTAATTGTGTTCGACGCTGTTATGGGCCGATTGTTTACCCACTGTTTTGTGAAATTTGAGCGCATACTACCGTTGAAGTAATGTGATGTTCCTTTGCTTATAAACGTATACGGGTATGCCAAGTTATAGATATTCCAGTCAATAAGTATTTTTTCCTCTTGGAAACATCATGATATAGAGAGTAATCGCTTGACTGGACTGGTTACGTGAAATATTTCATGAAAGGTGGGGGACGTTGTACAAACATGAATGCGCGAACGCGCACGAGTGTTTTACAATATAGTCCCCCGACTCGAATGAATTATTTCACGTAACCAGTCCAGTCAAGCGATTACTCTGTTTATTACTTTTCATTATTAACGACAATTATATTATTTAACCATTTACCTATCTGTAACGACCAAAATGGCCAGCGCTATTCTCAAAAATTGCCAAATAATTTCCATTATTTTTTCATTTTTTTGTCTCTAAAACATAGGTTATGGTCCCTCATTGGAACGAGCTCGTTGAACTCGTTCCAATGAGGGGTCATAACCTATGTTTTGGAGATAAAAAATGAAAATAATAGTTATTTAAGAATTATTTTTGCATGTGTCGTCTGCTTTTCATGTTAGGTAAAGGGTTAAAAAAAACAAAAAAAAAAAAACAATGAAGTTCCCATTACACCCGCCGAAAGCGTCTTCGTTTGCGCGCACGGATACATGACAAAATTGTTGATTGTATAATTCACTTGAGAAGTTATCGTTTATGATCAAACCCGGAAATCCCAGTAAATCGCTCTTTGGAAAGTAATAAACTGACTGAAATTGTGGAACTACCCGACGTAATCACTAAACTACAGCTGTGATGATGTCTTCATTTCTGATTTTAATGTCATCAAAATGTCGATCAAATCAAATCTTGATTCACAGAAAATTAATCTTTGTGAACTTTCTTCAGATTCTGTCAACAGGAATATATCAGTTGGTCCGAAAAGCGAACCGACTGACTCAAATATTTCAGACGAGTGAATCTAAATATAGGACATGGCCTGTTTGTAGTTTAAACTGGTTCCATAACAACTCCGAAATCCGAACAAAATTAGACTGATAGACTGCGAGCCTGGCTGGGGTTATGTAAAGGCAAAGACAAATTATGCTGTTGGAGCGACACCACTGCAAAAAAGTGGCAAACACTAAATCATCCCAGAAAGCAAAGCTAAATATTGCTGAACCAATTCAGATCCGTTTTCGTAACGGACACAAATGGAAAGAAGATGTCGTGTATGAAAAATATGAATTTCTGAGGCATTCCGCTACAGTCGCAGGCGAAGGAGTGGAGAAATTCCTTCGTGAACAGGAGCCTCACAAAGCACTAGGGCCAAACAACATCCCAAAACAGACATTTGAAGGAGTGTGCCATAATCTCCTGTATAACTAAAAAGGCGACAAGCACGAAGAAGACAACTACTGTCAAGTCTTACTAACAGTCTTCAGTACCATCCATGTTAGAGTTCAGTGGCATTTGTATTTTAAAAGATATAATTTGCCACTTGAATTTGCGAGTTGAAGCGGAAGGGTAGAATGCCGTTCGCGGCAAAATTGGAACCCTTGAAATCAACCTAATTGCGAACGAAATCGTATTCTTCAGACTTCAAGCGGTATATTGTAGGTTTCTTTTCTTGAGGTACAGTTATCCGAAAAGTTTGCTTAATCTTCCATCTGGGCCTATCTTCAACAAAACGGCTAACGTCTCACCACCAGTAGATAAGAGGTTATTACTTAGTTAGTTTTATATCGGCCGGGATATTAGCTCGATGTAACTTCATATCAGCCTGAGGCCGAAGGCTGAAGGCTGAAGTGAAGTTTCCGAGGTTAAAACCTCTTTATTTATTAAACCAAAACAAATAATTACAAACATTCTCAGATCTGTTAGAGTTTTCTGATAGCGTTATTATTTCTTATTCTTTTCACAAGGTCCGAAGTTTCCTATTCTCCAAGTTATGCTATTCGAACGTCTTGGCTTCCCCTCTGGGAAAGCCGCCACGTTGGGGGCACGATGACGCTGTGTACTGAGGCGTACTGCACGTCGATGGTGCGCATGTCTTCCACCAATCTAACCCTGCCTGTGCTGCGGTGCAGAGTTCAGAGTTACGATGTTGGAGAGCTGACAGCTGCTCGTCGTTGCTCGGTGGTTCTCTCCGGGTACTCCGGCTTCCTCCACCCGTAAAACTGTCACGGTCACGATTAGCCATTGTGCATAAGTATGTGACCTTAAACACCAATAAATAAATAAATAAATAAATAAATAAGTAAATAAATAAATAAATAAATAAATAAATAAATAAATAAATAAATAAATAAATAAATAGCCGCCACGTTCGGTATCTGAAACTCTTCCTCCACTCTTTCTCCGTTTACGTATCTGAATCACACTTTGTGATTTTCTTTACAACTCTCTTCTCTATTCTCTTGCGTCGGGTAGCACGCAGTCGAAATGGATTTCGAGTTTGGCCCATAATTATACTGTTTCATAAAGTGTACAAATGATAATGTAAATTGCATCAGATGAATCACAGTGGAGGGAGTTATTGATCTGACCATGACTTTTGGTTTGTGGTTTGTTCAGAGGGAATTCCTCTTTCTAATTGGACGTAAAGCTATTAAATCTGCAACGAGGCCTTGCACAACCCAACATCACGCCACTACAATTGTGCAACGGTCTGTATGTTCATTTTCTTGGTTCGATGCATTCATTTCTGTGGGTGCCAATATACTCAAAGTCCGAAATCGGAGGCTTCACAAGAAGCGCAGATAGAAAGCCTAGCCTAGCTGTGATTTGACGATTTCTTAAATTTTAATTTAACGGATGAAATGCTTAGAATTGTTTGCCTTTATATAAAGTCATATTGACAAAATCAAGAAGTTTGACTGTTCGTAGATTTTAATTAGATGTTAAATCATGATGATTTAAACTTTCTAAACATTCATCAAAAGCTTCATTTGAGTGTTCACAAATGATATCATTGTCACCTAAATATTTCAGATACACGAGAGCGCCCATTCGGCTTCGTAAATTGCGAAATCAGGAGCGAATCGTTTGCCCATTGAACAACCATTATGTGTAATTAAGTTCCCCATTGATCTGAAAGTCATTACATTTTTAGCGCAGCTCAAAAAGTTGCCAACTTTGTTCACTAATAATATTCAGTAATATTTTTATGCCATTAAATCCACACATGGTGCTCTATGGCTGTACACAATTAGAATATAGAAAAAATACATTTTAATTGCCGACTTGAATGATTTAATGGAATCTATTTCTTTTCGACGGATTGGTAGAGAATTCCACATCTTTGGTCTGGCAACGGCAAATACCCTATTACTAGCACAAATGAACATTTCAACACTGGAGCTCTGGAAGGTATCATTTCAGTCAATGCTGTCAACAGCGAAAACCATCCTGGTTTGCTGAGAGATTAAGTAATAACCTAATCCAACAGCTCTGTCTAGCTTCGTTTCAGATTGTTTGCTCTTTATATCATCGGCTCGTCAACTTCTATTTTTTTATTGACGCAAAAATTTGTGCACACCGAGTTGTAATGGTTAATTTAGATGAGGGCTGAACTTGATTAAATTTATATGATGACCGAAGAGACTTCTCTTGTTTGCAACTGATAAGCAAATTAGACAAGTGGGTTGGTACAGCTTCTTTCATGCATTTAAAGATAAGAAAATTGAATTAAATTCTCTGCTGAATGAGAAGCAAGCGGTAAAAAGACGGGTGTAATGTGGCTGTACTTTCTAGACCTGGTGATGATACGTGACACACAGGTTTGGATGTACTATAGCTTTTCCAAGTGTCGAGTTTTAAAAATCTATCAAAAGAGAGTTACAATAATCGAGTCGACATCTCGTCGGCTGAGTGCTAGAATGTTCTACGTCCCATAGGGGACATAGAACATTCTAGCACTCAGGCGACGATCTTACAAAGGCGCAAAATGAACTTCGACCAATGGGCTTAACATCTTTGTCTGGGCGTTTTGAACAGGATATCTTCAAATGCATTTTCACAAATTTAATTCGTTTATCAATATCAATATTGGTATATACGATGATGTCAATATCCAATGTAGCCAAGAACGCACTTCTCGTGATTTTCAATTTTGTAATTTTAGACAAGATACACTGTGTATTATAATATTAGAACGTTTCTTTTCATGTTCTATCGGTCGATAGTACCTGAGTTTGTGTGATTTCTGAAATAAAACCTGAAGCAGCGAATCACACAAACTCAGGTACTATCGACCGATAGAACATGAAAAGAAACGTTCTAATTGTTTTATTATGCCAAACAAAAAATAACTTCCATTGTGAAGCATTAACTGCAACATGCCATCAATCGTGTAACAACAATGTAGTCGAATCCAAAAACATGACGTCATTTCGAACGAATGACGTCTCTTCGAAAATGACTTGTCACAAGTGCCGTCAGTTTGGGAGTTTCTTTTTCACCAAATGTCAGTGTTTACAACTGCATCATGCTGTTCATGTTATAATTCATTGTTAATGCTTGTGTGATAAGTGGTATAAATTAATGGAATATAAATTCATGTTTCTCGGACGACGACAGTTGATAGAATTAAGCGGAGTGAAACAATTTAGTTTGAACTTGAGGCGGAGGCTCAGTGAGGTCGAGAAGTACTAAACTTATGGAACTATCATTGATTGAAGTCATAACTCATATTCAGGATTCACTGAAGTGGTGAACAACACGTGAGTTTTTAATATTTCTGATTCTTTTGAATTCATTGTTTGCAGTCAAAATTGAAAACACACCCACTGAAGATGATATATTTGTTGGTAAGTTTGTGTTTACTGGTGACGAAAAAAGTTAAATGGACACGGAGCCAGCGTTTGGTGTTCAGCAATTCCAATCGATGCTGATCAACGGAAGTGGAGATTACATTTTCTTCTTTCTCTTGTCTCCAGAGAAAAACGTTCCGATAGTACCCGTGTTTTGTCCCAAAACGCCAGTACTATGGCTTTTAGAAGGTGTCAAATTAACCAATCACGGCTGATGTTACAAACGTGAGGCATAATAATTTGATTTAGATAGATCGGATGCCTATTAGCTATAGGTCTTAAATGACAATCACTGAGCTCCGAGATGGAATTTGATTCAGCCAGTCGTGTACTTTATTATGATGGTCTGCACGTTCTGACATGCGCACCTTAACTCTCAATGGGCTGAGTACTGAGAAGATCTTGATATTAATCAGAAGACAAATTTACAACTTTTTTACGAATTGTTTTAGCTTCCTCATATACATGCATTTACATACCCCCCCCCCCCACCCCCATGTATAGTAAATACGGACTTGACAGGATGATTAAGCTTAAACCCAAATCGAACACAGTGCGCTTGTTCCTCGGAGTCGGAAAGCCTGTCAACTCCGCAAGAAACCATCAAATAATCACAAGAGATTATTTCTGTGCTTCTCGTTTTATTTCTTGTATACCTTTTTCAGTCAGTAAATATTCTCGTTTCTTTTCTGGAAGAAGTCAGTCTGGCATGATGATGTCAGACCAACAAAAGCAAGCACTTAATCCACCAGTCTAATTTTGTAAGGAAAGCAACGCCTTTATGGCCTAAAACCAGTCTAGCGCTTAAATAGACCATCGACTATGCTTTCGATTCAATCGTCTGCAATACTTTAGTTGAAGGGAACCTACTGTTCGCTGTATCGTTCATCTTAACTATTCCAGGTGGTTGAATCAAGAAGTACCATAAACATAAACATTAGTTTTCTTTAAACTATCGCAATAAATGTTTCTCAATCGAGAATTGATTTGACCGAGTCTTTAACCCTTTACCCAACGTAACGATCAAAACCTGCCAGCGCTATTCTCAAAAAATGGCCAATTAATTTTCATTATATTTTCATTTTTTGTCTCCAAAACATAGGTTATGACCCCTCTTTGGATCGAGCTCGACTCTTTGGAACGAGCTCGTCGAGCTCGTTCCATAGAGGGGTCATAAACGATGTTTTTGAGACAAAAAATGAAAACAGTTATTCAAGAATTTTTTTTCAAGTGCCGTCTGCTTATCATGTTAGGTAAAGGGTTAATGGACGTTACTATACTGTTAGACATATTTGCAAACGAAACCCTTGTGAATAAAGACTCAACACGCCTGTGGTTACGTGATGACGCAGCATAGTTCCATTAGTTATGCTAATATCTTGATATTTCCAAGGTGAATTAAATATTTCTTGATTGGGATATCTATAACCGTAGCACGAAAGAATTGCGGAATGTATCTATGAGTGACGGAACATCACATTACATCAACGATTGTGTGTGAGCAAACTTCACATAGAGTGGGTAAACAAACAGCTCATAGTGACAACAGCGTCGAATTCAGAACAGAAATTTGTGAGCTTGAAATAAAAGAACAAAAAAGGAACTCGATGGTAATAATTCTACGATAAGAATCACTAGATTTCAGCGTAAGTGTATTGATAGATTTATAAGAATACTTTCAATGTTCTCCAGGGAAGGGCATGAAAGAAAATAAGAGGCTTTGTGGTTGCATTTTGCTTTTTTTTGTACTCAACTTCGGTACATTTATCGATGGGATACATTGTGCGACAATTGCACAGCTTTAACTGACTCTCTTATATAAACCGTGTCACCTCTTCACTACTCCCCGCCTATCGTTGTACGTATGAAGTTGTTTCAAGAGACTATTTTTTTCAAACATTGCTTCCTACTTGGCGATGCTCTTCAGCTCTCCTGTTCCTTGAAGATGTTGTCGATATTTGGAAGACGTCACTAAGTTAAAATAATGTTTTCTCATTCAAAACAAATACCTCATACTTCATTGCCAAATCTCGCGAGATAACGAATAGGTTGTATGATTGATTGTGCATGTACATGTAGGTTTTAAGATCATTCCTTTAAGTTTTTTAACACGTTGTAAATAAAACTAATGGAGGGGAGGAGGGGGTGGGGTGGAGTGGAGTGGGGGTGGGAGAAATCGTACCACACAGTTTTGTGTAACCGCTTTGTGTGGACTTGTTTTTCTTCTTTTGTTACCAGTGACAAAGACGACCTCACAAAAACGGGAAAACAGGCCCATTTCCATTGTTTTTATTATGAGCACTCGGAAAGAGAAGGACAATCTTTGGGGAAACCCAAGCACTATTCACATGCTCACAAATATCGGTTCAACGTACACCCGTCCCATTAAACAAACACGCGGAAGATAATAATAACTGCATCGGAGTATTATTTCGGAATCGATTAGCAATAAATCCGCTCCATCTCCCAATCTGGAAAACAGAGCAAAATGTTCTGAAACTGTAATAGGGCTACATTTTTTTCTTAATATTTTAATTCAGTTCTGGAAACTTTAAAGAATATAAAATAGGAAAACGGTAAAACTCTTTCAGTTCAACTATATTAGTACACAGAAATAATAATTCCAAATAAAAATCTGACACACTGATGGTATCACGAAACTAAATATGTTCACATAGTCGACCGGCAAAAAAAAAAAAAAAAAAAAAATAGGATCGCATCACTTTAGTTTTGGCATTCAAATATTTTTGTCAAGTATAGCCCTTCAGACAGCTTTTTCTGACCCCAAAATAGGGGGTCATGCAACAAATAAGAGAGAAAAAATGAGAGCAAGGGAAGTACCGGTCACGTGCACCAATTTTGGGGGGAATTCGCTACAAAAACACACCAAATGTAAATTGTATTTTTTAGGTCCAAAAGTCATTAAATCACCCTCTTTTTTATCTGGAATATTCATCAATAATGCAAGATGTCAATGGAATGCTTCAAACGTTTATTGAAACAATTGATTTTCCCGAGGATGTTTATTTTCTTAGAGATTGCATCACTTTCAAGGCGGGTATTTCTACTTCAAATATTTAGTTCAGTGATACCGGATAAATTATTCAAGCTATAAATTATTCTACGGCCCTAAGTTGGCGTTAATCGCATTGCACTTTTTAACAGGCTAAACTGAAGATAGTAGGAAGCTGATGCGGCGGAACCAGGAACAGCATAGCAGGTGCGTGCCCCGACACACACCAACACTGTTTGAAAGACAACAAATTTAAAAATTCAAGAGCATTCAGTCAATATACTTTGCAATGTTGCGGTTCCCGCACCTTATCCGGTCGTGTGGGCAGTGCAGGTGGAAAGTTTCTGGGGTACCGATTTCTAAGATGCAGTTTCGGGTACTTTCGGATCCTAACGTTGAGACTTAAAGTAGACACCATCAGCTCCATGCTGTTTCTCATGGGATCTACGCACAGTAGTAGTCCAGCCCTTGGACATCCACACGGCCTTCATTTTCATTAGGCACGACCTTACATGTGTATCTGAGATTTTTCTTTTAGTTGGATGGAACCCTCCTATAAGAAAAAGGCCGTAAACAAAAACAAGGTTTTCGACAAAGTTTACAAAGTTTGTTTCTGTTTTCTTGGGTAATTGTTGCCTCTGGACATCCATTGGCTCATCTACAGCCGTGTACTGTACCACCATGTGGGTGTTAGGCTATTTCCCTATGAATCGATTGTTCTGGACAGTGCTGCAGGAGCGCAGAAGCGCCTTCATGCTTCGTAGCCCCTATATGGCTTTTAGCACCTATATGCTCCTTGAACATAGCTTTCATGACCCCCCCCCCCCCCCCATCTCCTAGCTCCTGATGACCTTCATGAGGATAGTGGAAAGACGTTTGTGGCATGGTTGATTTCTGGTAACCTTTGAGGACTGGTACTTCACCCCAATCACTGCAACTACAACACTAACCACTACTATATCTAAAATCAAACCTGTAATATAAACCAACACAACTATCATGCCAACAAATACTACTCCAACTACTACAACACCAACCAAAAGTACACCAACAACTTCAACACCAACAGTATCAATTACAATCACCATGACCAACACAACAATTATCATTACATGAACAAACACTACACACCTCTAATCTTCTATCCTATTTTGCGCACCCATCAGAATAATCAAAATGCGGGGAAACAGCATAAACCCTACCGGGTGGTACTCTATATGGATCTAGATAGGCCCAAGGATGTCACCAAAACTAAAATGTAACTAAATGGGTATATATCACCCATACTATACTACCAACCCAGACTCCCAAGCATACCCACACAGCACCACATGACATATCATCATATACTGTCCATAACAACCAGGGGATAGTAAAAACATAATGTGTGTTAGTAGTACCAAGAGCCAATAGTACACCAGAGGAGGTACAGTCATCCATACTGTACTACCATAGCAGACTACCACGAACACCCAACAATAATACATCACCTAGAATTACGCAGTACCCACAACAATAACACGATGGTGACTGGCTTTATGGGGTTAGTTTGTGCTAAGTCCTAAAGGTGTTTTGATGCGAGTGAAAAATGCAATGTCTTACAAAACCTCTTGATCATCTATGACAAATATGGTGAGATTTTTTATGGAAAATCTGTCAATTTTTATAACAGAAATCGTGACCTGGCAATTGTTAATAAAAAGTGGAGCGCTATGACAAAACGTGGCGATTGTATGACAAAGGTTGAGAGCTATGGCAAAACGTACCAGTTATTACACAAGTGGGCGAAACATTCGGGAACTTTTCGGTATACTCTCAGTTTCGAATGTCACGCCTACTTTGGTAATAACTGACGATTTTTGTCAAAGTTCCCACTGTTGTAAAAGAAATCGCCATGTTTTGTCATAGCTCAGCACCTTTGTAATAAAATTACCAGGTTTGGTCATAATCCGAGGTCACAACTTTTGCAATAAAAATCGGCAGGTTTTGTCAAACAAACATGCCAACACTTTTGTCAGGTTTGGCGACACAATACTTATTTTACTGGCATCACAAATCTTGGTAGCTTGGCAAAACAAAGCGAATTGTATCACAAAACGGGTGCTATGATACAACTCGTCAGTTACAACAAAAGTGGGCGCAACATCCGTATCACAAATTTCAAAAGTTAACATAGACAAGGGCGGACGGTTAAGTATGAAGGACTGTATCATAAAATGAAATTCAACTGCACATTGACCTGCGCACTCAGCCTCAGCAGTGTTTCTATGATGTACGCCAAGTTGTCAAACGCTGTACAAAGTGCACAGATAAAGACTGCAACACTTCAAGATTACTTTTCACACGGCATGATTTCACCCACTGAGTAAAAGAAGCCTCTATAAAGAGTTGGGAACGCCCCGGCCCTTTCCTTCACAACATTTGTCTTTAAACAACGTCATTGCTGAAGCGCTCATTGGTTATATATAGAAAAAAAACTTTCATCTGCCGTACGATGCGGGTGGGGGGCGGGTGGGGGGCGGGGGGGGGGGGGGGGGGCGTTGGGGGGAGGGTGGCGGGGGGGGGGGGGGCGGAATTGTTGCCATTAACCCTTTGAACCCGAGTTGATGCATTTCGGTCCAGGAACATGACACGTCGTAATGTCATTAATTAGGATGGTTGCTAAAAATGTGCAGAGCAGACCAATCAATATTGCACGTTGAACATTTTCATTGGACTTCCCCCGAATAAGGACTCTTAAGTTGTTGCCATTGAATTTACATGGAAGATGCCACCAGAGTTTAAAGGGTTAATCAAAAGTGCTCGCAAACAAATTCTATTAAAATGTAGATTACCGATACCTCGCCATCGTCTATATATTTTTTAAGGAATGTACACTGATGCCTGTAAATAGACAATAAACATATAGTGTATTTTTATATCTGTGTTATACAACGAGTTGAAATATGGTTTATTTTTTCGAGGCTTCGCCGAGAAAAAAAATAAACCATATTTCAACGAGTTGTATAACACAGATATAAAAACACACTATATGTTTATTGTTTTTATCTGATAACAAACAGACACCCGTCTCGTGCGTCTACCCGACTTATATATGCTTCCCACGGGCCTCCAAAGAAAACCAGTCTACGAGACAAAAGAAATAGGACAAGACGCATAGAGTTGTGTCCCTTACATTACAAAATCGATGACGGCGATTGTAAAGTGCGATTGCATTTCTTGCATCATGTAACTGCGCTGGAATAAAATAAATTTCAACTATTTTATTAACAGTAACAAAACGGTGTTTCAGTAGAGTTATTCTTTTTTTGACATAGTTCCAGTTTTCTTCCGTGTTTTATGCTGTAGTCCCAATTTAACAAATAATTTTGCGTTTGTTTACAATTTTTACGAAGTGTTTTTTTTTCAGGTAGAGCAGACGAACTTTTAATTAGCGCAGTTCCGCGAGTACTTTTGATCGAGGCCGTGACTATAAATAGTTCGCAGTCGCCGCATACTAATTACGATTAACATTCAAGTAATTTCTACAATGTTTTGAAGCAAAATTTTAGGTTGCCTTTATTGAAGCGAAATAAATAAGAAATGACACCATCAGAGGATTTTGACAAAGTGCAATAAGCGTACAATTAAAACCTGCCCTGTGATATAACGATGTTTCATGAATGAACGAATGAAAATGGAATTGAAAGAGGTCAGAGGTCGTTCGCATAAATTATAATTATATACAACACCCGTTGTATATACTTCAAGTATATACAACGGTTGTTATACTCTATGGTTATCAGATAAAATTAATATACTGGTGATGTTCACATTTTGTAAAGCAACGGAAATGGAATATGTACAGTACGTGGAGAATGTATTATCACTAAATCACCCGCAGAGTGGAGATTCCACTCAAGGAATAATTGCAAATATGTTGCAAAGCATAAGAAACACAGGCAAAGTTCTAGCCAATGGACCTCCGGGTTGTACCCGGAGGCCCATTGGCTGAAACATTGCTTGTGTTTCTGTCCACATGTACAGAATTTGAAAATAATACTTTGGGTGTCAGGTCCACTCCCCGGATGATTTAGTTACAATCCACTCTCCACGTACTTTATAACATGTTTTAGTTATAATTGACAGAAAACAAGTCCTGACATTGGAAAGTTGAGTCTGCTAATACTTTTCGTGTTAGATTTTCGTAAGATATTTGATGATGTGAAAGCTGCTACGCTGTGACTACAAGGCTTCCGAAAACGTTTAGGGTTTTCAGTTCAATAGCTCGAACCCAAAAGAATGCCTGGTGGAATTTGTACTTGACACTGGCGATATAACATTAATAAAATTAAAATTCAAGCAGTTGCATCTTCACAGATGTAACTGAGATCCCTGTGTTTAAATGCTGGGACTATATATATATTTTTTTCTCTCTCACACTTACCGTCTCTCTCTCTCTATTCCAACTATTTCTGGAACAAGCTGGGATAAGGCAACATGCACCTAGTGAGCCTACCTAGGTCTGTACGTCCCTAAGTAAAACCCAATATACAGCTTCGAGTTTGATCACATTTACAATTTATTAAGACAGTTGGCGGCATTTGTTTAGGGATCACTGTCACCCTTTTAATACTTCCAGGTGGTTGGTATCGTCTCATTTAATAATATCTAAAGCAAATTGGTGGATCCATTCTGTATTTGCAGGAAAGTTAATTAATAATTTAATCCTACAGTTCTGCAGGATTAAATTATCACTTATATTCATTTCGGATCTGTTGTCGGTCGTGTCGTTTGTTTGTCCACTTCCAAACATTTCCAAAATTACACATATCGGGCTGAAAAAGTCACCAGTCAAATTCTGTAAGAAATCCGACGATGTTAAAAGCTGTTTGTTTACCCAGTGTTCATAGACTTTAATTTAATGTGACATTCTTTAACGCAGAAAGATATGTACAGATATTCTTTCAGGCTCTGATTATATATATTCCAATCAATACATATTTAAATAATCAGTACATACATCAAAATATTAGCACAACGTGAAAATGCGCATTGTAATCGTAAGCGTAAAGTTACAGCTGTGATAAATATACAGAACCGGACATACATTTGAGTGGGTTAAGAATTATCGTACAAGATTGCTTGGGCCCAGGCTATCCTGCGCCACAGCAATCGAGTGCGATAATTCTTAATCCCTTCAAACGTATGTGCGTTGCTGTATGTATCACACACCTCCCATGTAACAACCAGTCTACACGAGAATTGAATTAAAAGCATTTCTCAACTGGATAATTGCCGAGTTTTCTTCAAGACATCACCGTTACAGTGAAAACTAAAAGTCCTAGTACGAACTGTCCGCTTATCTAGGGTTAATTGCGCGTAGGAATTGCGCGCAATTGTCATATCGAATGGCATCCAAAGCACGGCAAGTTCTCCTGGTTACTCATAGCAAACACATGCAATGTTTCTGCCAATGGACCTCCGGATTACCCGTAGGTCCATTGGCTGAAACATTGCTTGTGCGCAGGCCATATGTATAGAATTTGATCTATGGTCATAAAGCGTAGATTAACGCGCAGTTCGACGTGCTATTTGTGCGCATTTCATGACAGGACTTCTAGTTTTAACTGTAGTTGGCGGGTTACCAACCCTAATTTGTAGAACGTAAACAGAAATTACTGAATGTAAATATAGACTCTGGAAAATCAAATGCAGTACGTAATATCAATGCACGATGCTCAAAAGTCACATGATCAACTGATATATATGGGATAAATCACATGATCAACTAGTATTCATGGGAAAATAATATTATCTGGGGAATCCACTGAAAATACAATGTTCATTGAAGAAAATTTCAATTGTGGTGTAAACAGAGTTTAAACATACATACCATTTTTAAAAGAACTGTTGACAGCTCGTAGGCATGTGCATCACACTGCTGTGAGGACAGATCCTCTTTGAAAAGGACATACATTTGCCCAGTTTGCTCTTTAGCGTAATTTGCACTGTGACAAAGCGCATCGTCCAGGCATTCTGCAGCACAATGTACCTTTGACATGACAGATATTTCTTTCATGGCTTGTGCTGCAGATTTTCGGTTCTCACAGGATGTAAACCAACCTTGTCTGTCCGGTATACTTTCAATTCGTGCAGTTAATGTCAGCAGTAAGAACGGAACACTGAACATCGTGAACATTACATTCGAACTACGTGTGTGGAAACCTTCAATACGAGTGTTTGCTTTTAGATGGTCTAAAACGTTAAATGAGTTCTCTCTAGTTGTATCAGTCAATAATAACAGAAAACGAATATAGATTTATTGAACCGGTGAAGGTAATTAATTCTAAATATTCTACAGGAATCATGGTGTCTCAGTGGTTAGCGCCTGGTACTTCAGATCAAAAGGTTATTGGTTCGACCCTGGTCCGTGATAATTGGAACATGTTCTATTTACACCAATGAAAATAAGCCGAATTGAATATTTTATCGAAACCTACAACAAAATAAAAAAAATAACATTGTCACATGTCAGCATTTCTGTATTGAACCTGCAAAGAACAGCTTCCAGAAATTTGTTATATATAATGTGTACTTTTGCCTTTTCCCACTTCTTATTCTTTACTGAATGCTGGATCCTGGATATGAGTTATTAAAACCCTGTTACAGAATACATTATAAACTCGACCAGCAATGCGGTCGGATTTATACAGTATTCTGCAACAGGGCTTTAAGTGATGTATCAGACACTGTAAAGGTAGGCAAACAGTTATCAAATTTTCAAGCCATCAGTTTAATTCTGTAAAGAATTCGACACTGTTATGGCAGTAGATCCAGACTAAACCTTAAATCGTCCGTCGTCTATGTTTGGATTCACTCTTCTGGAATATTTCAGTTGGTCGGAAATTCGAACGTGCGACATATGCCAGACTGTCGATCTAAAAGATACCATAAGGATTCATTTTTCTTTGAATCAACGCTTGAAATGTTGATCAGACGAGCATTGATTTTACCGACGTTTTGGCGACATTACCATTAAAAATGAAGAATCACCACAGCCGTAGCTGTATGAATACGCCACCTCTTTCTATTAGTTGTGTTAATATCTTGATGGTTTAAATGGGAATTCAATACTTATTGATTGCAATATCTATAACAGGACCGCGGAAGAATATCTCTAAATCGCTGTAGTATTAATAAAGGAACATTACAATGTATCCATGGTCGTCTGCGCTCAAACTACATGAAAAGTGATTAATCAAGCGGCCCATAAGAGCATTGGAATCCTTATAGAATTAGACTGGTGCACAGAGAGCTTGACTGGTAGAGTGCACAAAGCCCATATTTGGGCCTCACTCTGAAGTGCAGGTACAGTAACGTAGGAGTGAAATATTTAATCTGTATAGATGCGTCTTGTTATAATGTATGAGAGTGTGCCTGTAGGCACTCTTCCATAAATTGTAGCAAGGCAAAGACATGCGAACAAAATGTAATGACTAAGAATAATTTAACACTCTACCAGTTCTGCAGTTACAGAAACAATCATTATGAATGTTGCAATGAGATAACTGAGAAGGCCCACTAATATAGAAGCATTATGCCCCTTCAATATCAGCTCGTCATTTCTGAGAAATATATTGAGAACACTTTTTTTCAGTGAAAAATTTCTCGTAAAAGGATTGTGTCGTTATAAACTTATTTATGTGCACGAACGCGTTTCACACCTGTGAATGTGTGATCAGGAAAAGACGTATCCATGAAAACACAGGAAAACACGGAACAGAGTAAAACAATGCGTGGATATGTTACCAAAATAACCATTTTGTATTCACATTGGATTATTGTACGCGAAGCGACAAGTGGCATTGATACGAATATGGTCACGTTAAAATACTTCCGACTTTTAGTTCTTGCTAAACTACTAAACTACAGAAAAAAGCTAAAAAAAGAACTCCGTGACACTTTTACAATACAAAACAGGAAAAGCCTTAAAACCCCCAAAACGAAAAGAAGACACCCCAAAAAACAAAACAAATTAACCCCCCCCCCACCCTATAAAAAAAACAACAACAAAAAACAAAACAATGAAAACAAGAAAGATAAATCATTATATTCGTGGTTTCAAGAAGTGGTATTTATGTACTTCTCACTTGACCGAGCGTGAAAAGTGTTGTTGATTCTCTAGACAAAGAAGATACAAAAAATCAATGTGTCAGACAAATGTTTACACTTGCGGCTTACATGAGTCAGAAAACAACGTGAACAATAATGTTTCAGACCGCTACAGGCACCAGGATACCGAACCCCAAGAAACGACGACGACCAGTTTTGAGAGATTGTACGGCGTGCGATACCACATTAATAAAAAAAGATCTGCGTTGTGCACTTTCCGGCTTCGACAATATGACAGAACGAAAGAGAGAGGTTTACATGAATCACCGAGGTAAGAGAAAACGCTTCAGCCATTTATGATTGTTTTTTTTTCTCTAGAGTTAAAACTTGCTGGTGACAATTGTCTTTCTTTTGCCTTCGTTGCTATTAGAAAAAATGACCAACACGAGCAATACGTGTGCATTATTTAACAACAACTGGGTTTTATTAGAAAAATAACCGGTCTTCATTTCAAATAAAACATAGTTATGTAAAGGATAGTACACAACCCCCCCTCGCCCCCCCAACCACTGGCCCAAATGCCTGTCTTCATATTTAACCCTCTGCACACTGATGTCAAAATTTATATTTTCAAATATTGATATTTTGACATCAGTGTTCAGAGGATTAATATATGACATCATGATAATGATAGCCTCCAGCTTGTTCAACACTTCCCCCAAGTGTATATTCAGTGGCTTCATAGGGCCCCAGCTTTTACATGAAGAGTTGTATAAATGCACCCCACAAGGGAGAAAATTAGTAAAATATAAAGAGTTTTTCCCCAACATTCGCCAAAATATCCCAAAAGTGGTGTTTCGTCCTACTCTCCACACTTGGGGGTAAGGGTTTGTACGGTAAGGGTTATGACCGGGTGAGTTTTGTCCAAGGGATTTTTGTCATACACCCTGTTTTCCCTGAACAGATCATTGTTTTCACATGAGAGTGATTATTAATCAATAATGAAAAAATGATTATTAGATTATAAGATAAGATCACTGTTTTCACATGAGAGTGATTATTAATCAATAATGAAAAATGATTATTAGATTATAAGATATTAATTCATCACAATAAATAGACGGTGGTGGATATAGGGAAGTGCTCATTCCATTCTTCGCTACGTCCGACAAGCAATTAATTGTATGACTAATTCGACTTTTGACGTCCGTCCGTCCGTCCGTCCGTTCGGTCCGTCCGTCATGTAGTCTGTCCGTTCATCCTTTCGTATCTCCGTGCGTCCATCGGTCCGTCCTATAATACGGGAGTTACGAATTGTTTTTTTCTGCCCGGACAGGCATTATGAGCTTACTTTCATATTATGAGCTTAATTGCAAATATTGTGAGGTTAATGTCTAAAATATGAGACTTATGAGGCAAGTAGGGATTTTTCAGAGTTTATATTAAGGGTTGGGGGCCAGTTCAGAGTTGGGGTTAGCGTTAGTTTCTATCAAGCATTACGTGGGGGTGTAACCATGTCTATACCCCCAAAAATGTTACCAAAAACGAGGTTTTAGCCGTTGTCCGAATGAATTGAACTGTTCAATGTTTCCGTAAAAAATTCGTCCGTCGGGTCTTTGGGCCACTTGGTGTCCTTCAGCATTTCTTGCCATCGTATGTTAAAAAAAACCGTTCAAAATATATCTCCCAATTTTGATATATAGCATACGGGTGATAACACCATCGGTGGGATGTCGAATCCGCTAGGTTCAAGTATTTCTCCGAGAGCTATAGTCCTTGTTGGACATGGGGATTTCTTGTTGTCATATTCCAAAGAAAACTGTTCAATTTTTTTTCCAAATTTCATTATTGGCGTCTGTATATTCTGAAGGCCCAAATACTCTAAAGGGCCTATATTCCGAAGGCCCAACACTCCGAAAATTTGATACTCCGAAGTTCAGATACTCTGAAGACCCAAGGTCCGAAAGTCCACTACTTCGAGATACAGATATTCAGATGGCCCAATACTCCGAAGGCCGATACTCTGGGGGCCTATTACCCGGAATGCCCAACACCCCGAAGGCCTTGTAGTCCGGAGGCCAAGTAGTCCGAAAACATAATACTCCGAAGCCCAATAGTCGAAAGCCCAATATCCCTGCGTGCGTGATGTAGACTTGAAGGCCACAGTATCTTCTACTCATCTACAGCGCCTTCTGGACATAAACTGAGCAAATTCCATTCTGAAACAAACAGAACACGGGTTACAAGCAGGAAGGGCACGCAAAGACTCAATTTAAGGAGGGGCACGCACTCATCTCCGAAAGTGTATTTCCGCGAAGAGGTCATTTCCAGGTATTTTTCTCAGTTGGAAGAACACAGGGGCAAATATTATTTTATTCAGAAAATTAAAGTGAGTTATTCTCTCATGGAATCTTCTACTGAAATTCCCAGGCTTTTCTTTCTTTCATTTCGGTTTTATTCTCGGAAGAGTTGACCATGTCGTCGTAGATGAATTTTTTAACTGATTTCCAGCTGTTGTTATCCACCGACGCTGAAGCCTTGGAGGATGATATTACGGTAATTGGGATTGAAAAGGCTATCTCCGATCTTTCCAGAAATAAAGCACCAGAATCGGACGGATTAACTACTGAATTTTATAAGACATTTTGCGCTGTTTTGGTAACGTGGCTTTTACGGCTTTATACATGTACATCTTGGCCTCTTTGCAACGATTGTCCTTTATTACCTTGTTTCTGAAGGATGCTGCTCATACTGAGCTAGTTTCTAATTATCGCCCTATAAGTCTACTTAATTGTGATTACAAAAGTGTCAGTAAAATTCTACTAATAGGTTAAACAATGTGATGGGTTCCGGGTCGTACCATGTTTGATAAATAAAGATTATTACCGTTATGTGGATGTACAAAATATGTATCCGAGGCGAGCTCCGGGTTCTAAGGGCAGATCGCGACGAGTCGAAGACGAGTCGTGATCTACCCTTAGTACCCAGAGCGAGACTCGGATACATATTTTGTACATCCACAAAATGGTAATAATCATTTTATCTTACATTATATTGGGGATAAGTCAAGAATGTAGTCGAATATATAACGAACTATTTATTCGTACGGACGAACAAAAAGAAAAAAAAAAAACGGAACTCACGCGAAAGGAACGTGCTTGTATCCGACCCCCTGATACACACATCTGTATCAGGGGGTCGGATACACGACAGTTGCAGAGTTAATACAGACAAAATACATGTTGATTGTAAGATAACATCCATTTATTACGGAATATTTTTGACAACGCTGAGCGTAAGCACTTGGCCTGTTCCTTAGTTGTTTTAGATCAGGTCAAGACTTTTGATCGGGCTAATCGCCTATATTTGTTCCAAACCTTAAAAACATTCGGGTTTGGATAGAATTGTTATATCGCGATATATCAGCTAGTGCACTTGCCAATGGCTTACCTTCCGAGCTTTACTTTGTGGCTAGATCAGTACGCCAGGGTTGCAGTTTATCTCCTTTATTATATCATCTATGCCTGAAGCCCTTTGCTATTTGGGTACGGAAGAACACAGATATCAAGAGCTTGACTATCCCAGTACCCCTGGAGAGGTATATTGAGGTGTATTGAATTCTTAGCGCGCGATCGAACGATTCCTGTATTTGAGTCGCCATTTTGATCATGTCTCCTGTTCCAAACTTAACCTTACTAACAAAAGGTATGTTTTTAGGGAAATGTCGTTCTCGCTCTGATCATCCATTTGGTATTTCGTGGCTTGACTATCTGCGAATTCTTGGGATTCGCTTTGGATTGTCGCTTACATAGATTATCATTTTCATTCACTTTAAACCAAAATAAAGTCTTTTGTCTTTTTTAAAGGTCGTGATCTTTCCCTCTTTGGGTGGGTAAGTGTTGGAAATTGCTATCTTGCCAGCAAATTGTGGTATGTATGCTCCGTTGTTCCAATGTGCGTGCATTACCAAATGTTGCTGCAACCAGCACTTTTGCGTTTTGTCTGGAACGGCATGTGTGGGTTCCTTGCCCGTTCTGCTATGTATCTGCCTAAATGTGATGGCGGTACTGGTATTGTTCATATACTTACCAAAATTAAGGCGCTTAGGCTCTCTCATCTTCGAGCCCTTCTTAATCCCGAATGTTTTGATAAGTTGAAACCGTTTGCAAATAAAATGTTACAAAACTCTCTACATTCAGACACAAGACATTTTAACTCACTGTGAGGGGGATATGGGAACATGAATATGACATTTTATGCCAAACAAATTCTGAATTGAAGAACACTAAATTCATTTTTTCCAAACATGGATCCAAGTAAACTACGGGAAGCATTATTTGGAGGAAGGGCAAATGCCATTAAATTATACCATAAAATAGACCAGAGCTCAAACACTGACAAAAAGTATATGGATATCTGTTCACTTTATATGTATGTTAATAAACACAGAGAATATCCAGTAGGTCGTCCAAAATACCCACAAAGGAAAACATAGATACACATAATTTAAGACAGAATAGGGGCCTCATTCAATGTAAAGTTTTACCTCAACAAAATATTCACATGCCAGTTTTACCAATTCACTGTAACAAGACATAGTATTTACACTTTGCAATACATGCGCAGAACAGGAAAATAATCACTGTGAACACAAAACAGAACAACGCCGTTATGTAGGTACTTGAACAACTGTAGAACTTTCCAAAGCAAAGGGTATGAGTTACAAAATACTTGACGCTTACTTGACACTGTGGAGAATGGTCTGCAGACATTTGCAAACATGACGTGAATAAATATTTGAAAATGAAACAGGGAGCCAGTGGGTATCCAGACTGGGTGAAAACTGAAACAGATAAAGACAATTAAAAAAGATTATGCAGAAACTAAAAACATAACTTTACAAGATATAGAAAAAATCTAGGAAAAGGACCATTTGCAAAAAACATGTTAAACTGTTTATGAGGGAAAAATGCACAAAACAATATCAAAACTAAAACAGAATGGGTACATAATTCATCCAAATATTTTGACTTGATACAGGACCTAACTATCAATGTTAAAAATGAAGAACTATTTGAGCATGGTCAATGTATTTTAGTGAATTACACAGATACAAAACACATGTATTAGCCACACTCTTCAGCTAATGTTTTTATAGCTTCTTTTGTCACAGCATATGCACGTTTGGAATTGTACAAAGTTATAGGAAGATTAGGAAAACGGATTTTATATTTTGATACAGATAGTTGCATTTATATATACTGAGTCAAAAAAGAAAGTATAATAGAAACAAATGTGAAAAACAGCATAAAGAATGAAATATAATAGTTCTAATGTTGCATGTTTAAGGACAAGAAGTCATGCCAAGAGTTTAATGACATGTTGTTGTTCTTCACTCAACCATTTACAATTTTGCTACGGACTTCAAAATAGCACGCGCTACCCGAGAATGTCAAGTTGAATTGGTGACCGACGATTTATTTTGTGTTATGTTGTGGTAGAGAGCCTTGGTTATTGGAAAAACTGGCTACTTTTTGTCTTCCGACATTTTAGAAAATGCCAAGGTTAACCAAAAATCAGAGGTTGTGTGCCACTGGTATGCATGAGGCTGGGATACCCCAGATTAGCTGGGCATCCGAAGTAAGCGTCCATACCACTGATCAATCCTTATCCAACGCCATCGTACCTTCAGAATGGAATGGGTACGTCAGTGTGTTCGCTGGACTCAGAAGCGTTGGAGCACAGTTCGTTTTAGTGATAGATCACGATTTTGTCTACGGCGCGCTGATAGTAGGGCAAGAGTGTATCGCCTACGAGGAGAACGGTTTTCTGATGCATGCGTGCGGGAATGCGACCGTTTCGGTGGAGATAGTGTAATGAATTGGGCAGGAATTCCTTGCAGCATCGAACGCAGTTGATTTTCGTCGATGGTAATCTGAATGGACCGCGATATAGGGGCGAAATTCTTAACGCTGTTGTTGTCCCGTTGTTCAACGCTAACGTCGGATTGCAGTTATTCCAACAAGATACTGCCTGATGTCACGTGGCGCGTACATGTATCTGTCGTGACTTTCTTGAACAGCAGAGCATCGAACTTCTTCCCTGGCCCTCACTTTCGCCAGATTTGTCGCCAATTGAGCATCTTTGAGATCAATTGGACCGTTGGGTACGACTTCATGATCTTCAGATGTTTGACGATTTACGTAAGATTCTAAGGCAGAAGTGGAACGCAATACCACAGGATGACATCCAGAGACTTATCAGGTCCATGCGCTGTCGTTGTCTTGCCATTTAAGAGGCAAGCTGTGGACACACACGCTATTGGCTGCATGTGTGAACTTTTCATTTCACCCCATGTCTGAATTGCGACGTCTGGGCGTGACGCTGGCAACAGTAAGAACAAAAAATTATGCTAATTCATACAACTAGACTCGAAATATGAGTTTATAATAATTTGTTTGGGATTAAAGTGGAAAATACTCGACTACTCAAAGTTTATTATACTTTTTTGTTAGAATCAGTGTACATAACGCATCACTTTGGACTCCAACAATTATAAACAGTAGGTTAGATCAATGGGCAGATGAACATCCAGATACAAAAATCATTGAATATGTAGGTTTAGGTCCTAACAAATATGGTTATAAATACATTAAAGATGGACAAATACATACTTCATGTAAAGTCAAAGGAATTACATTAGATTTCAGCACATTACAAAAGGCCAATTTTGAAAGTATGGTTGAATGTGTGGAAGATAGACATAATTGCAAGATAAAGACTGAATAAACAGATATAATTAAATGTAACAGGAATAGACAAGTTACAAATGAAACACAAACCAAAACATTTCGATCTGTATACACAAAACGTTTTGTGGTAAATAAATATGATACATGTCCATGCGGGTTTAAAGTACAAATAGCCCTCACCTGTGATGTCAAGGGAACATTTTTCTTTCAATCATGGACCAGGCAAGATGTCTTTTAGAAAACAAGATCTCACATGAGGCATTATTATATGCTTTTTAACTTATTACTCAGACACCAAACAATAACAAAAGGTGTTATTCAAAACCAATTAGAAACAACAGAACTGTTTATTCAATTTTGTAATGAATTATACATTATGAATGCTTTTTACAAAGACAATTTACAAAATATTTGGACAAGATTTATGTGGGATTGTATTATTTAAGATGAGCAAATCATTGATTATTTATATAAACAATGTACCACGAATTGATCAAATAATAGTTTCTTCAGAAACAGTATTTGAGGTAAAAGCACCTTTAAAAATACCTTGTCATCGATTTGAAGAAGCCATGGAAGAAAGTAGAATATAAGTTAGTGATACATATAGAATAAACGCATAGTGTTATAGAATAAATGTCTAGTGTTTTCAAGTAAAAAAATTATTCTACGAGTAGGATTAAGAATGAAACCGACGAGCCTCAATACAGGAAGAAATGACTTTCATCCTCTACTTCCACGGAACAAGTTGGGCACCACCTGTCCTCTCCCGGGATCTGGGGCCTTTTATATTTCCCCACTTCTATGCCCAAATGATGTGGGATTTCAGTATATATGGCAGGGCTCAAAATAAGCGGTGTCGCGTCGCTTTTTGCTATGCAAAACTTGCAAAAAGCTACACAATGTTCATTTATGTATAGCATTTTGCGATACAAGATAATCAACTGCAGCCTATTTAAAGAAAATTTGCAAACAAATTTGAAAACTAGTTCACTGATGCTTTACTTCTGATTGTGAAACATTCCAGGTATAACTCAGATTAACTCTCCATCAAGTATCATTAGCAACTTCATATGTAAGATGAATTCCATTAGTTTAAATTCTTCCTGTTTTTACAACATTTGGCATAAAATGTCCATTAAAAATAACTTCAAGCCCATCTAATTAAAAATCCAAACTTCCATTTTGAGAACTCTGTTAAACAACCACGACGTCATTTGAAAATATCCAAGTCCATGCAACCCTTAAAGGCAGTTCAGTTAAAAAAACATAGTAAATGTTTCATGTGTTGCAGATCATTTGTAAATGCCCAGAAATGGATGGAAACTATTCTATCTACTTGGAAGAATTCAATACAAAACGGCATAACATAACTCCGGTATACAAAAATAGCTATGCAATTGTTACAAAATACTATTCATTTTTTGGAAATGTGTAGCATTTTGCTACGCATAAAAAAAGTTATTTTGAGCACTGATATATGGTGAACAAATCATTGATTATTTATATAAACAATGTGTGTCACGAATTGACCAAAGAATAGATTCTTCAGAAAAAATATTTGAGTCCTAAACAACTTTAAAAAGAATACCTTGTCATCGATTTGAAGAAGCCATTAAAGAAAGTAGTATATAAGTTAGTGATACAAAGCTTTTTCACAAAAACAATTATGGCATCAAGTGAATGTTTATTGTTTCAACATCTCTGTAATATTTTCATCTCAGGACATAGTAGTTCAGGGAAAACGGAATTTTTAAAAAAACTGATTGATATGAAACATGATTTATTTCAAATTGTACCTCACAAAATCAGTTGGTGTTATAATGAATTGAAAAAGATATATACTTTACTTAAAGAAAGCAAAGACATCAAATTCATTAAAGGTTTTCACGGCGATGAATTTGACATTGTTAATGTTGTCACAATTCAACATCTTGTAGTTTTCGATGACGGAAATAAAGATGAAGAAAAAATCAAATTATGGTTGACTCGTAAGGGACATCATCAAAATATAACTGTTATTTACATTACACAAAATATGGATCAATAATCTAAATCTAGGAGTACCATAAGTTTAAAAGCACATTAGATGATTGTATTTCAAAATACAAGAGATACAGGAGAAATTAAAGTATTGGCTAATCAAGTTTAATTACCACATTTAATTAGAGCTGATCAAGATGCAACAGGCAGTGAACATGGTTATTTATTAATTGATTTTCATCATATAACTCCTGATTCATTGAGATTAAGAACTGATATTTTTCATCCTGGGGTAACACAAGATGAATGTGGACCCATAATTTATACAAAACTATAAAAAGGGCAGTGCTGTGACATTTGTGTCAGTTCTTTAAAATATGTTAACAAGTACACATCATCATGGTATCTTTCATACATTCTTTGGAAAAACTTAATCATCAGAAAAAACAATTTAAAGGAGAAAAAGTACTTAAGAAAGGGTTTAAGAAAATTTTAAAATGCTTTACATTAACAAGTAGAATCATACTTAATAAGAAAGTTAAATTGCCAAAACAAACTGTAACTTATATGGTTAAACATAAACCCGATCTTGAACAACCTGCAAGTCCAAGAGAAGATCTTTGAACAAAACGAAATATTATTTTAAAACCAGGTGGTGGTGTTTTATTTGGTGCTGTTAAATTCATGAGTGGTGTTATTATTCGTAATTTAATTTGATGGGATGGTTAAAAAACAATTAGAAACTTTCAATCAACATTCCAGGAGAAGGAAACACATAAAAGAAAGTCACAACATCAAATCATTCATCAAATTATAGAGACATAAAAACTCAATGGAAGGTAGGATCTAAATACACATACACAAATTTTGAAAAAGCATTACTTGGGAAAAATCTTCCAAAAAAAAAAAAAAATGTATCACCACTTAAGTCAACATGTGTAGTGTCAATAACAAAAGATGATGTAAAAATGTAAATCACGACCCAAGGCATTCTGTACAAAATACAGAGTACATACCATCAATAGAAAAGATTCCCACAATGGCATGTATTACAGCTTTAAATTTCCCTAAACCTATTCGTGGAATAAGATCTTACTTTAAGTGAACTGTTTTAATAAATAAAGCCATAAAGTTCACTCTTCCCACATATATAAATACCAATACACCTTATTTGTTTCAGTTCATCCATAGATACTGACAGAGAAGGATGGTGAGACATCAATGAAACAAAAAATTCCTTTAGTGAAAAAATATGGTGGTGAGTTATTGGCAATGAATCAAACTCCTCCAGAATTTCAAAAAGAAATAATAAGAAATGCACCACCTAAAAAATTAATTAATTATTTGTCAGAATATTATCATAATCTTTTAAGAGGCAATGTACATCTAATTCCTAGTCATAAACAAAATAAATGTCTTCTTCCGGCACAATTCAGCCACAGAAATGAAAGAATAGTTGCTGATTGTATTTTCAGTTCAGTCAGCTGAAAAGCAGGCTTATCTGCCTTACATGTACATGTTACATTGGAAACGCGTGTTCCACTTTTTAAGTACTACTGTAGCAATGTTACTTGTAACCTCTGCGCTCGAGTACTAATGCGCAGACTGCAAGTGTTTGCATGGTAAATACGTAATTTGGTAAAATAATTTTTTAACCCTTTACCCAACGTAGCGGCCTAAACCAGCCAGCGCTATTCACTAAAATCGTCTCAAGAACATAGCTTATGACCCTTCATTAGAACGATCTCACTAGGCTCGTTCTAATAAGGGTCATAAGGCTATGTTTTTGACGCAAAAATAGCTATTCAAGAATTTTGTGTGCAAGTGTCGTCTGCCTTTCGTGTTAAGTAAAGGGTTAAAAACATTCATCGTCGAAGTCAACGTTATATTTGATTGGAGGATGGAAATTCCGATTCGTAGTGTCCCACCTTTCAGGCGAAACTTGTCTAGAAAGGACTGCTCAGGTATTTGGAATCGTCCTACACACTTTAACTGCCAGAGCACCTTCTGAATTCTTCACGGGTTAGTTAACTTAAAGGAACAACTAGGGAAGGCAATGAAAAGGAATGCCAGATGTGTAATCTAGGCGTAGTGGAGACTATGGGACACTTTCTATTGGAATGTCTAAAATACCAGTCTAACAGAATAATATTCACTGGGAGATGATGGAGAAGTGGGATGGGTGAATGAAGTGGCAGGTAACACAAAGGAGAGGGGCAGTATGCTTATAGGAGAGGTTGGGAAGAATGGGGCACGGGATATCATCAAGCAGTTCGTCTGTGTTGGGAGGGGAGGTGAAAACACAAGGCTAATTGAAGCCTTCTCACCCAAGAATCGCGACAAATCAGCGGCCAGCCAAAGCGTTATTATTATTATTAGTTCAATCGACTTCACCTTTGTAGGGTTTCCAAATAGCTTTGTAGGTGTTTAAATTTCGAGTGACCATATTTATAGAACTTGCGTCATTTTTATCAGCTGTGTGTCTGTCTTCAGCTGATCAATTTGTTCTGTGTTGGTGGATTTTTAAATACACAACGACATTTGGCGTAGAAACGAACGACGAACAAAAACAAATTTTCTTCTAATTACGGCGTTTCCGTGCCGAAGATTTGTACCTGAAAAATCAATCTAAAGCTGAACAGAAGAGTGACAGTTGGTGCAAAATATAGGACGGTTCTTTTGTTGAGACGAGAATGCATTTCTCATCATTAAACTTTTGAGGGTTCTTCCACGAGATTAAGTTCTTAATTGACGGGAACAAATCAATTGAGTGTGCCACTTAATATGGTACTAGCTTTTTCATCTAACACTTACGACGCTCATGTCATCATTATATCGCTGTGTCGCATACTACGCGTCACAAATAATTTCCCGTTTTACATGAATAATAAATGAACTTCATTGAAGTCTTTTTTATGTTTGTCTTATTTTTCCGGAAGGCGCTGATTTACAAGAATAAAGCACAGTTGTTACACTTTAGTTTCCAGACTCCTGATTATTCAAAGATTTCTTTGTGTCGAAACAGTGAAAAAATGCGGAGATATTAAAAGAACCTGCTTCAGAACAGCAGATCACTGAAGTGGCTAATGATATTAATTTTTGCTATTCTTTCTTTCCGTGGGAGGCACGGTAGCGATGTGTACTAAAATTTTATTTGTCAAGTTCACATATCCTTGACACTCCGTGTGAAGCCAATAATCACAGTCCTTGACGTCACACCCTACCCATGTGCCGTCATCACCTTCTGACCCATGGGTTACCCCACATATCCTGCAGTTGTTGACTGCTGCCATCGATGCCTCTGGGTCCTGAACACATTTGCCATTATATCTTCTGAGTGTTGTTGGTTACAACACCACTGCAGTTGATGTGGATGGTGTTGGTTCTGTGATAGTAACTATTGATTCTGATGGTGAGGATCCTGTGGCAGTTGCCGATCTGATGCGACACACTCTCTTCTATTTAACGTTTCCCTATTGCAAAACTGAAAAATAAAAACAAATGTTACTTTAAATTGATACAGTAGAACCTGTTTTGAGAGACCGCCCTTTGGGCCACACAAAAGTGGTCTCTCATAACAGGTTTCAGGTTTTCTCAAGTCAGTGAATAACCAACCACAAAATTCAGAAATGGAGAAGAATGGATTTTTGTAATCACGTTGTAGTTGTTCTTTTTTATGAAGTTTTTGTAACAAATTGAAATGGACTGTTACAAAAATTATAAAAATAAATTAGTGTTGAAAATCTTCATTGAAGATTTTCAACACTAATTTATTTTTATAATTTTTATAACAGTCCATTTGGGGATCGCGGTGGCTCAGTAGGTGGAGGTGCAGGCTGCAAGCCGAGAGGTCCTCGGTTCGAATCCCACCTGCGGCAACTGCGTTGTGTCCTTGGGCAAGACACTTCATCTCCATTGCCCGTGTGGGGGCGCGGTGGCGTTGTGTTCTAAGGCATACTGCATGTCGATGGTGTACTTGTCTTCAACCAATTCTAACCCTGCTAACGCGGTGTTTGTACGTTGGGAAGTCTGACAGTTGTTCGCTGTTGCTCGGTGGTTCTCTCCGGGTATTCCGGCTTTCTCCGCACGTAAAACTGTCTTGGCTTTCGAAAGTGTCGGCAAACACCAATAAATGAATAAATAAATAAATAAATAACTAAATAAATTCTTTCTTTCACACATTGCCGGACAGAACGTCAAAAACCCGTACACGTTTGTTTCTAAAAATTAACATTATGAGATAATTTATTTTGATGATATTACCCGTTATAACATAAAATGTATAACAGAAATATAACATAACCAATAGAAGTAGAATTAAATGAAACCTTTTCCCTTCACTCAATACAACTTTCCTGGAAAAAAATAAAAATGTCCTTTATGTGTTTCATAAAACTATGCAAATATGTGTCGCCTCGAAATGACGCAGATATTTGCATAAACTTCATTCGGATTGTTCGATTCGATTTATTAATACGTTCTTGGAACAGTTGGGTTATATAGCAACCTAAATCAACCCAGAAGAGTGAATATGAACCCAGTTGATTTGCATTAATTTTTAAGCCGACTGATTCTAGAGCGTAGATTTCATTTTTTTTATTACACATGAGTAAAAATAAAATATTTATAAAATAGAGGGGAGGGGGAAGACTCCGGGGGATCTTTTGTCCGGTCCACTTAAAATCAAGGGAGTCTATTTTTCCCAGGTACCTTTTTCAGGGGAACTTTTGTCCGGGGATCTTTGTCTTGGGGCTGCCTACATAAGGTACCGTGTTTGTCCAATAGTTTTGAGTGAGAAGATTCAAATCTTGGACGCTGGTTGGAGCTGGAACCTCAAAATGTTTCGACATGGTGAGGCGGAAGTGAAAATTGTCCGACAATGTGTCATTGTTACTGACGCCTGTAAAACTTGAAATCTAAATCAGTATACGTCTTTAAAACAATAATAAACGAAGGAAATAAATTATTATTATTATTATTATTATTATTATTATTGTTGTTATTCTAATCCTTTACCTAATTAATTAATGTTAATTTATTTCTTTTCCAAATTTGTCACATAATTTCAACCAAACCGTATCAGGTGACCGGTCACTGGAACGAGCTCGTCACATGATATAGTTTGGTTGTCATTTTCATTTTACACATTTGTTCAACTGCTCAATTTATAAATTATGCGGGCGGATGCGGCCAACATGTAAGATAAAGGTTTGGAACATGGCATTCATTAAACGAAATTAATCCTTTATATTAATAATTTATCATATGACTTCCCTGTTTTTCTGCTTATTACCGTTTCATATTTTCAATAAATATTAATTAGTGCTTTTCCTAACACTTTCAGTTGATTTGATTGATCAATTTCAAAAGAAGGCTTTCTGGTTCGGTATCACCAAAACGATTGATGTCAAATTAATGCGGTTATGACGTAAGATTGCGTGCAGCTGTGACGAGTCACAGTCAAATGCATTACTTTCAAGTGTGAAATTTCATTCTTGAACCATTTTTTTTTCTATCCAAAAGATATGTTTTTGGTAACTGTCGTGTCACATGATAAACAGAATATGAAATTCGTGATTTGGTCACTTGATATTTATGAAACTCGTCCACGAATGTCCCGTTTTGCCTCGTCAGATTCTCGGCAAAACGGAAAATCTTAAACTCGTTTCATAAATATCGAGTGACCAAAAATACTCATTCCACATTTTCTATTTACGAAAGGCTTTCCGCGCATGACTACGGATGGTCATATATCTATTACTAGTGTTTCCATACAAAGAATATTTGAAACATAAAGATATTTTTGCATAATAAAAATTGTGGTTTCGCCAAATGGATAACTGTTTCCTTTTCAAATTAGTGGCTTTCAGAGATATGGTGATGGGGGCGAACCGCACCCCACGGCGCCCCATGAGCATCGGGCCTAAATTGCATAGTACTGTCACCCTATAATGCTTTCTAGGTACATAACCAAGGAAATTTCCCACTTTTATTGTACGCTAAACGATAGACTTTCCTAGCAATTGCGGAAAGATAGTAATCGTATCCCACAATGTGACGATATGGAACTTTTCACTTTCGCGGTATCAATCAAAATGGCAGCTTTCAAAGGGTCAATTCAGGGTGAATACGAGTCAAATTATCACTGGAAATGACCAATTTGTTCTACAAACGTATAATGAAAAGAAAATCTCGTGTTTTTGAGTGGATACCGATCATTTCCAGCAATAATTCAACACATATTCACCTTAAATTGATGCATGAACCCAATAGTCCAAACATGGCCTGAAAGGACGTTCCAAACTAAAAACTTATATTACGGACTTTCAGGCCATGTTTGGACTAAAAACCCACCAGCTGAATCAGATTGCAAGACGCTATCTGTTCCGAGTCCCGACCAAATCACTCCCACGTATCAATGGTTCAATGCGCTGTTTACTTTCCTGTATCAATTCGTGGATGAAACGGATGGAATGATCAGATTCTTATACAAAGCGTATAACAAAAAGAAAATCGAGATAAATGGTTAAACGCTCGCGAAAAGTAAACATTTGTCTCGGTCACTCATGAGATAATTTTCGGTATCCACTCAAAAACACAAGATATACTCTATATATCTCACTGTGTCAGTCTATATCACCTGGAAGTGTGATCTATTGATTTTCAAGTTACTTGCTAATATTTGTGCACCGTATCTGTAAAGAACACTTTGATCTTCTGTCAATGATACTAAAATGGAAGGACCGAAACAGATTAACTGTACGAGTTTTCAGTAAATTGGTGAAAAAAGGGGTAGGGTTCTTATAGCCATCATTGCTTGTTCACTGTTTCTTTTTTGTTCACGTCATATGGTTATCGCATGGCGGGGCCATTTCTCCAAAATGCTACTCTTCCCCTATACATTATACTTTATTGGAACACTTTTTGAAACAAAAGTAATTTTTTTTTCACTTTTATTCTGAGAAAAAAGGAAAGGTTACTGCTTTCGCTTCTCATTTTCACGAGAATACATTTCTTCCTTCTGGCATTCATTTAGTCAGTCTGTTTATGTATTAATACAGGAAGATGGCAGTATGGGGAATATTTTTGAATAAATTTGTTGTTTGAGGACATATACAAAGAAATGATGAAATGGACACATAATATTGTTTAACTCAAACAAACAGGGTGGGTTAATTGTAATGTTAATAGACCAGGCAAAGGGCATTGGGATTTAAAGTGAATATTTCAAATCAATTCCAAATTGATTTTTTCTTTAATTTGAATAAAAAAGTACAAATATTTTTATCAGTTTTGGCAAAATTTTTAAGTAATATTTTTCATGATTAATGTTGAGTGACATTTTTTGATATGTCTTTAATGTTCGATCTACCAGTTTGAATAATTTGAATAATTTTACAACTAAAGCCAAGTCGATTTGTGTGTGGATTGAAAGTTTGGGGAAAATGTTATTTGGGAATTGTGGGATGGGATGCAAAGTTTTCATCAAACAGAGCCTTATTTGGAGTGTCAGTGAGCACAATATGCTGGTCAAAGATACAGATGCTCCCAGGTGGAAGGAAAGATTGTATCATTTGATTATTTGACATATTTCTAGTCAGTCAGAGTTCCACCTACATGAGATGACAGTTTTAAGTATATCAAGTGCTGCTGTTTGTATAAAATAAGTTTGTTTTAACCCACTATGGCAGAAACCGAATGAAGCGTTTTTCCACTTTAAAATACAATAAATCAAATTTGTCATTGAGTTCCACTTGTCAACTATCCTCCAAACCACATATAGTCAATACAAATCTCAAGTTGTCCAGTTCCAGGCTTCAACTACTCTTGTCGAAATAAATTTGTTGAAAGTGTGGCTTTCGACATGCTGGGGTGCTAAAACAAGAATAGATTAGAGTGTTTATTTTGGCAGGCGTGATTGTAAAATTAATGTGAAATATCCTGTTTAACCCTTTACCCAACGCAGACGATATGAAAATTTATTATTTTAAATATCGTTTTTTAAATTTTTTCAAAAAAATTCAACAAAACCATATCATGTGACCCCTCTTTGGAACGAGCTCGTTCCAAAGAGGGGTCATATGATATGGTGTTGTTGAAATTTTGCGAAAAATAATATTTTTTCAGCTGCTGAATTTGCATATTACGCGAGCGGATGCGGGCGATTCGTTGGGTAAAGGGTTAAGTCTGTGACTTAAGTAAAATGATGTGTTGTTGAGATGTACAGGGGGTTTGTAATCCATGTGGCAATTTGGGTTGTTCTCCTAGAATTCTTTATGCAAAAATAACTGTTTTCCTTCATTGATGAACAGAGCTGTAGTTGCATTGTGTATCCTTGTTTGCTGAACACCTGTGGGTAGTTTTTTTAATTTTATATTGGAGAAAAACTATCAACTTTGAAGTTGATTTGCACACAACATTTCAACAAGCACTATTTTGGCATTTTCTAGATGTGAAAAACTATTCCAGTGTAAGTACCTTCTGCCTTTCAAGTGGATGCATAAATTTGCATTCACTAAAGTTAACATTTTTTTTTACTTTCATCTCCACTGGTGTCAAACGGCCATTGTTTGGTCCACCAAAGGCAGCACTGTCCCCACAATGAGGGACTTTCAACAAAATATGGAAATATGCCTCAAAAATTGCATTTTCGTTGCTCTCTATGTCTTTGGTCATCAACTTATTATTGTTCTTACAAATTACTCTCACGGGAATTAGCATCATGTTTATGTAATAGATGATTTGCCATCTTTTGTAATAAATCAGCAACTATGGACACTCAACAGTTCTGAAGACTAGCAAGTTGAGAATATGTCAGTTAAAATAAGTAGATTTAGATCTTTGGAATCATGACACTTTGCTGATTCCAGCAAAGTTCAAGTACTGATTTGAAGCTTCTCGGGCTGATAATTACAAAGTAATAACCCATAATGTTGAGCGAGTTAAGTTATGCTTCATACAGACATCCTAAAATGTTCAGTATCTCAGATTATTTTTTTAGGCCTGATCGATGAACATTAATTCAGAAACACCATGTGACTGTAAACCATGCGATGAGCTAAAACTGGAGCTCAACAGACAGTGATTAGTAACATCAAGATAAGTTATGACGTGGAGATAAGTTAGAAACCAAGAAAACCAATAGAACATTCAAACATTTACTATGAAAGGTGGTTGTAGGTTTTCGCTGATCCTGCGGGGAATATGACTGGGATTTCAACCCGTTGGGTAGAGGTTGCCTCAACTTCAATCCAATTTGAACCTGAATAAAGTTTTTTGCAGAAACTGTTCCTTTTTGTTCCATAATGAAATGGAACTAGGAATAGCGAGAGTGCAATTTAACCGTAAATGTGAAATTTACGAACTGGTGATGAACCGACCATCTAAAATTCATATGAATCATCCTATCGTAATACTGAACATATTTCGTTCTATTTTTTTATTTACGAGCGAACTACGAGCTTGAAGGCTCTCCTCTCTAATGGGGATTCCCGATTCTTCTGAATTTATTATGCGAGCTCGCAAATCGGAACACTGAGACGGTGCTTACGTTCCCCTGCATCTACAAACCATGCTTTATTTATCCAGCAGAATGCGTTAATGAATGTTGTCGCGGTAGGTATGAAGGCCCAGGATCGAGCGTCCCAGTGAAAAAAAAAACTAGCATGATAAAATGTGAAAATAATTTCTTATCGTAAACTTTAACTGGACGTGAACCGACCAATTTGTAAGGGCCCGATATATATCTCCCGATGGAGTGCTCTACCAAACCGTCGTTTAAAAGATTTCAACATTCCCGACAGCACAAAAAATTACTAACGGGGGTTAGAAAAACAAGGGAAATTTTCAGGTCAGGAATTATATACAGAAAATCTCAAATGAGTCGCGATTTCATATGGAATTTATGTACTGAGTTCACTAATATCTATCTGAGACGGGGTTTACCGATCGTGACGAATTTGAGATTCTTTTGTATCACAATATGTGTAATTTAACCTTTTAGTTAACATAACGACTAATACTAGTCATCGTTTTTCCCATATTAGACGTATTGTGAACGAATAATTTGTTTATTTATTGATAATCAACGACACTTTCGACAGCCAGGGGCACTTCGTGTCGGACAGTGTTATGGGTGGAGGAAGCCGGAGTACCCGGCGAAAACCATCGAGCAACGGCGAGTAATTGTCAAACTCTCCAACGCACTAACTCCATACAGGCACGGTTAGAATTGGTTGAAGACTGGCGCACCATCGACCTGCATTACGCCTTAGTACACAGCACCAACCACCGTGTCCCATGTGGTCAATCGGGATTATGTGCCTTGCCTAAGGATACAAGAGTTACCCCCGGCATGGATCGAACCGTAGACCCCTTGAGTTGAAGATAAATGCCATAACTAATTAGTCACCGCGCCCTCGTTGTGGACGATAATTTCCGTAATGGGCTGTTTGATGGCGATAAAAAACATTCTGTTTATATATAGTATGGCATGTCAAACGGTCATTGTTTGGTCGACCAAAGGCAGTACAGTCCACACAATGAGGGACATTCAACAAAATATAGAAATATGCCTCAAAAATTGCATTTTCGTTGCTCTCTATGTCTTTGGTCATCAACTTATTATTGTTCTTACAAAATACTCTCACAGGAATTAGCATCATGTTTATGTAATAGATGATATGCCATCTTAGATTTGGGGACGAAATTATTCATCTAAAGAAATTCCCCACTCTTTCCTGTGATCAATGCAGTCTCACACTCACTCGGACATTATATTTTAAGCACAGCAGTGTTAACAAATCGTTATGACCTCCTCCCACCCAAGTACCAAAGAGGAATCTCAATAAAATATAATTTAAATATATTATAGTTAAGCTATCCACTTCCCAGAGATTTTTCTTAGAATCCATCTTCCATGATCAATCGAACGTAAACAAAATCACTGGAGAAGGTGGCTAAACATGTTGACATTCTGATTTACGTGAAGCTGCTTTCCTCCAGTGAAAAAGGTGAGTTGAATTATGTTCTTCCTTGGATTTCAACAAATCCAGTTTATCTTCGGTAGAAAGTGGACCAATGACGCGAAATAATGATTTTCATCTATTTACCATGATGCCCGAGGAGAGAGATACTGTATTTAATTTTTATTTTAATTTTCATATTTTTTATTTTTTAGTTTATTATTTCGTTTATCGTTCCAAAATTGAACCCAGTTTGAAGGGTGTCACTGCCTAGAAGGGCACGGGAAGTCTCGATATTCGATCAGTGTTAACATTGACGGGTGTCAATTTAGCCAGTTGCTCTACAGTGCAATTGGCTAAATTGGCACCCGTCAATGTTAACACTGATCGAATATCTTCGTTGGTTAACATTTTTGTATCAATAAAAATTCCTTTCATTTGTGAAGAAAAACCATTGCAGCAGCGAAGAGCGCGATCGATGAAAGCCCCCCCCCTCTCCACCCCAGCCCCAACCCCTCAAAGAAAATCAGAAAGATAAAAAATTCAGGAAATCGTGAGAGGACAATAGAGGTGCAAACAATTACCGACTTTCACGAAACACAATCAAAGTCAGTAAATTGTCAATAAATACATTGAGGAGTCTGACAGTTGCTCGCCGCTGGTCGGTTGTTCTCTCCGCGCGCTCCGGCTTCCTCCACCCTTAAAACGGTCAGACCTGAGTTGATCCTTGCTGTCGAAAGTGTCGTTAAAAGCCAAATAAAAAAGGCTAAATACTTCACACTTAAAGTATTAATCTAATTAAACGATGCCCTTTGTAAAGACTCGTGAACCGCCCAGTCCAATGGATTAGCCCTTTACCTAACGAATCGCCCGCATCCGCCCGCATAATATGCAAATTCAGCAGTTGAAAAAATATTATTTTTCAGAAGATTTCAACAAAACCATATCATGTGACCCCTCGGTGGAACGAGTCCGTCGAGATCGTTCCAACGAGGGGTCACATGATATGGTTTTGTTGAAATTTTTTGAAAAATTAAAAAAAAATATATTTAAAATAATAAATTTTGATATCGTCTGCGTTGGGCAAAGGGTTAACAGTTATTAGCCGATTAATCTGTTTTTGTCTTAATGCGGGAACAGATGTACGTATCGACACCATTAATTGAATCAGTGACTTTGATATAACCTACGTAGGCGGAATGCCTATTTCAACTACCAAAGAGTTTGTCAGAACTTTCGAATTCTGTCGGATATTTTGTCAATTCCCTCTGAAAATAATATTGCCAGTTCATTTTTCAAAACTCGCAAAAGTTCCCCCCCCCCTCCCCTATTAGCGTTTGAAACCAAAAAACTTTGTTTGTCACTAATATATCCAGAATGGTTTAAGGCAACGTGTACTACTGTGTATTAGATTCGATACGAATTTTTTTCAATGATTCGATTCTATTCGAAATCTCCCCGGATATTCGGATAAGATACAAATCTCCAAAAAACTGTAAACACATCGTAAATGATGATGTATCTCCTCCATATAACAGGGGAATTTAGTATATGGTATGTGTACTAGCTTTTTGCGTATCGTGCCTCGTCCATGGGGAGCCAACTAGTTGGCTTTATCTGGACGCGGGCGGTACGTAATAGCTTAGAACACATACCCTGTACAAAATTCCGCGTGGTTTCCGCGCAGCAATTCATTTGACAACTATCAACAAAAAGAACACATTTTATCGCCAACCCAATTTGCAAGGAGACCCGTGTTACTATTTCGTCCCCTGAGTTCCAATGTGTTCTATGTACCTACTGGCACATAAAAAACGTTGGAACTCAAGGGACGATTTTAGCTATCGCTAGCGATACAAACTGTAATTGCGGTGCACGATTTCTAGAAAATTCCAGTGAAATTTCGCTTCTATTCAAAAATAGTCCGTTAACGATTTCCGGAACGGATTTTCATTTTCCGCATAGTTTTTGTTGCAGTATATGGGCATTTCACTGAACAGGCGTGCAATAAAAGGTAATTCGTAAACCCAATCTCCCGTCAAATTATTCAATCAACCCATTCAGGAAGAAAGTTCCCATCGCTGATCTCTGGACAAATGGATTACTGGAACACTCCGGCTTCCTCAACCAATAAAACTCTCCGACATGAGGTGACCCTGGCTGTCGAAGGTGTCGTTAAAGCCCAATAATTAAGGGTCTCCACAGCCCCCCACCCCATCTTACATGGGGGCAGAAAATGCTGTCAATGAACGATGCTCAAAAATTAAAAAAAATCCCTAAGATTTTCAGTGTACCGACTATTTGCAGTCTCCGATCGCTTGTAACCCTTTACCTAACATGAAAAGCAGTGGACACTTGCAAACAAAATTCTTGAATAATATTTATTTTTCATTTGTGTATCTAAAACATAGGTTATGACCCACCATTGGAACGATCTCGACGAGCTCGTTCCAAAGAGGATCATAACCTATGTTTTAGAAACCAAAAATTGAAAAATAATGAAAATTAATTGGCATTTCTTGTGAATAGCGCTGGCAGGTGTTGGTCGTTACGTTGGGTAAAGGTTAAAGAATATATTTCATTCTATGCGGAAAATTAACATGTTGATTATGTGCACATTTGTCATGGCAATACAAATCATATTTTAGTTATTATGGACAAAAACAAATGCGAAGATTGGAAACTTGATACAGTGTTATTAGTTTTCATGTTAGCTATGGTGTTTGATGATGTGAAAGCTCTCACGCTGAAGTGTAACAGTTTTTATGTCATCAAAAGTCATGGCTTGGGAGAAACTATTACATTCATTTGACTTCACGACACTTTGCAGGGATCAGGTGGGGGTAGGGGGCCATAGGAAAGTTTGAGTGACGATATTAATCGCCGACCTTCCGGCAATGCAATTGTATTGAGATCCATGTCAATAGACAATCCACAAATAAGTAATACTTGCTGGAGTTCCCCAAGGGTCTGTTTTAGGACCTCTTATTTTCAATATATACATAAACGATATCGTCCATAATATCTATTCGATTGTAAGATTATATGCAGACGACACGTCCCTATTTATTCTTGTAGAGGATGAAAATGAGGCTACAAATATACTGAACGATGACATGGAACGGATTGGTTTATGGGCAGATACTTGGCAAATGACTTTTCACCCTAGCAAAACAGTAATCCATCACTGTATAAATCACGTTAACCCAAATTCGAAGCCGCAAGTCTGCTTAAATGGTTCTCTGATAACCGAAGCTAACCTACACAAACATCTAGGACTAACGTTTCAAAACTCGGGATCTTGGGGTAATCATGTAGGTTGTATTATTGATAAAGTCAGTCCAATGATGAATTGCCTCCGTAGTTTAAAATATAAATTGTCCAGGTCAGCTTTGGAAACTCTGTATACTCATTTCATACTCCCACTTTTTGACTACGCCGATGTTATTTGGGATAACTATCCAAAAGGTAAAGTAGATGAACTCGAAATTTTACAACTTGACGCTCTTCGATCAATATGCGGTATTCCCGGGGGTACAAGTCACGAGCGAATATATCTCGAAACTGTTTTATTACATCACAAGAGCTCAGAAAAAGACACAAAATTATTTCTGGTAATGCGCCTCATTATCTCACGGCAATGATTCCGTTCCAAATGCTAGAATATACAGATTATCCACTTCGTTCATCAAACAACCTACGTGAAATACAATGTCGGACTAAACTTTTTTATGACTCTTTTTTGCCGTCTGCTGTAAGACTCTGGAATGATATGGATATAAATATGAGAAGCTGTGGATCTGTACAGGTACTGAAAAACATTCTTAGAAGAAACGACCCTATCATTCCAGGGTATTATAATGTTGACGGGAGAAGAGGCCAGATATTGCACTGCAAATTAAGATTTAGATGTAGCGACTTGAATGGTCACATGTATGAACAATTTCAGCACGATGACCCGAAATATTCTTGTAATCACGGATACGAGGACTCTGAACACTACTTTCTTTTTGTCCAATCTATAATACCAAAAGAGAAAGTGTTTCAAAGTGCAGTTTACACCATTGAAGAAATTAATATTATCTTTTCCGGAAATGAAACAAAAACAGATTCAGAAAATATTCGCATATTTGGAGCCGTGCATAACTATATCGAACAGACGATGAGATTCCAATGATTACCCGGGTAGCAGAATAACTTACCCCAATCAATCATTACACCCCATTATCAGATTGAAGAGACCTATCAAGACTCATGCCACAAGTTAGTTTGACAGAAACTTTGATTGATAGTAAACTGTGTCTAGAACAAACTTCACAACTCTGCACTTGTTTACGCACCATTGTTGTTCAAATAGAAATGTATATTTTATGTATCGTTGAGGAATATACATAGGCTTTTTCCTTTTTACCAAACCATTTCATGACGAATAACATATTGTTTATAATAGACATATTGACATTACACTGAGCAGTGAAACGATCCAGCCGTGGTAGGGTCGGTAAAAAATAAAAAAAAAGTCTTGGCTTGGTTCAGTAGTTTGGGACCGATGGTAGTGGTCGTGGAAGAGTTAAATGTTATTACTTGCCTTCGAGGAAGAGTTAAATCATAATTCTCAGGGACGGGTAGGTTCGGACTTCTCTGCCCTCGGCCCACCCGGTTGAGTCTGCCACTGCCTGAAAAGTGTGCGGTCCCTCTAAGAAAATCTCCTTCGGGTCGCACAATTCTTCAGCACAGCATATTCAAAAAGGCAAAACAAATATAGTAAATTTGACTATAGACTCACCAGATCCGCCGAGAGAGGAAATTCCAAAATCCTTCCCAAATTCCGACTAGCAAGACATCGAAACTAGTGCTGTCAAGATTAATCGATTAATCGATTGTCGATCGATCATGCCGAAATCGATTAGTATTTTTCGTTGTCGAAGAGTCGGTAAATTTTACCCCGTTTCAGATAATTTTAATAATTAAAAATAATTTGAGGAAAAAACTATTGTTTCCAAAGGTAAAATGTCAAAAACGTCGACATTAAACCTCAAGAAGCCGTTAGAAGCATTTGTCTTTTTGATATCTTCAAAGCTTTGATGTTCTGAACTTTTGAACCGTCAGTGTAATAATCAAGACCGTTCGGCAGTTGCGAACTTGCGAAGTTCGCAACTGCTGAACGGTCTTGATTATTACACTGACGGTTCAAAAGTTCAGAACATCAAAGCTTTGGGTGCACCTAAAAGAGAATCGTCTTCTTTGTTTACTTGAGGTAGGTCAACTGACTTGAGCTTCATGTTTAACGACTTCAAAGAGAGGGAGAGTGGGGGTCATCTAAGTACGATTAATCGATTATGGTCGATTATTTGCGACGATTAATTGATTCCTAAATTCAATAATCGTGACAGCCCTAATCGAAGCAATATTTTTCCAAATAAATATAGCTAAATTTTACCTCAGCTGCCTTCTCAAAATCCCAAAGTCTAATCATAGCGACACGATTTTATACATGTTGACGCATTCAAGCGATTTATTCTTCACGTAATTATCGCTATGAGAAAGGAAATCGGTGCAGCTAGTGATGTTTGAATTACCCGTCTCCGAGAATTATGATTTAACTCTTCCTCGAAGGCAAGTAATAACATTTAACTCTTCCACGACCACTACCATCGGTCCCAAACTACCGAACCAAGCCGATCCTTTTTACCGACCCTATCACGGCTGGATCGTTTCAGCTCTCAAGGTAAGAGATCGGAACATATGAACGTGGTTACGAAAAAAGCAAGGACCAGACTAATGTTGCCAAAGAAATAATAATATTACCTGAACTGCAGTTCTCCCCTGATAATATATTTTTTCATTTAATCACTCGCAACTGGAATATGCCTGTCAAACTTGACAATTAAATCCATTCGATTGCCGCCTAATTAATACGAACTTCCAGAATACGTTCGACAAACTGTAAAATCTATTGCATTAAATCTGCTCAACAATTCTAAACTCGGAGGTTGAGATCACTGAGCACTTCTATTTCACTAACTGTGTCATGTATGAGCTAACTACCCATGTATGAGACATGGGAAACGTTGACTGTTTGTGTCAGTCTTGACACGCTAGTGCTTTCTTGTATTTCTTTTAATGAATCAAAAAGTACCAGCATGTGTCCATGTCTTGAGGTAACTCAAAATGAGTAACGGATCATTTAGAAACTGTAAAATCTGTACTTATAGAACTATGGTGTGTATGGCTGTGTGTGTTGTGTGTGTATATTTATTATACGCTAAACGATAGATTATGGAAGAAATTGCGGAAAGATAGAAATCGTATCCCCCACTGTGAAGATTTAGAAATTTCCACTGTCACGGTATCAATCAAAATGGAGGCTTTTAAAGCATCACTTCAAAGTGAATACAGTCAAATTATCACTGGAAATGACCAATATGTTCTAAAAACGTATAATGAAAAGAAAATTTAGTGGTTTTGAGTGGATATCGATCATTTCCAGCAATAATTCAACACGTATTCACCTTGAATTGATGCATGAAACCCGCTAGTCCAAACATGGCCCGAAAGTCCGTAATTTAAGTTTTGGGTTTGGTACGTCCTTTCAAAGGACGTATCAAACCAAAAACTTATATTATATTACGGACGTTCAGGCCATGTTCTGACTAGAAACCCGCCAATTGAATCAGATCGCAAGACGCTATACGTTCCGAGTATCGACCAAATCACTTCCCGCGTATCAATGATTCAATGCGCTGTTTACTTTCATGCATCAATTCATGGTTGATACGAGTTGAATTATCAGATTCTTATACAAAGCGTATAAAAAGAACATCTAGTGTTTTTGGGTGGATACCGAAAATTATCTCACTTGTGACTGAGAAGAATGAGTACTTTCGCTCGCTCAAGCCCTCGTGAAAAATAAAGATTTGTCTCGGTCACTCATGAGATAATTTTCGGTATCCACCCAAAAACACTAGATATCCTCTACATATTGAAGAGCACAATCATGTTTTCGGAGAATTTGGAATGTTGATTTCTTATCCTCGGCCGTGAATCGAACCGTCAGCAACCCCGCCGGGCATTCAGGAGTCCAACCCCCAAACCACTGGACCATTGCGCACCGTCAAAAACGATGAATGGAATCCAGTTTATTAGATGATATTCTCATGAATACTTAATTCACTTTCCTTACGGTAGCAACATGGAAGGGCGAAACGCGCTGGCTACAGTACGACGAAAGTGCTGTGGTTGGTCTCAGACGAAGACTGGAAAGGGCATGTGTGTGTGTATTGAAGGACACAATCATATTCTTGAAGAATTTGGAATGTCAATTTCTGATCCCCGTCCGGGAATCGAACCGTCGGCAACCCCGACTGGCATTCAGGAGCCCAACACCTGAGTCACTGGACCATTGGACACCGTCACAACAAGATGACTGGAATCCAGCTTATTACAGTACGTGGAGAGTGGATTGTATTTATTTATTTATTGGTGTTTAAGGTCACATATTTCTGCACAATGGCTAATCATGACCACGACAGTTTTACGGGTGGAGGAAGCCGGAGTACCCGGAGAGAACCACAGAGCAACGGCGAGCAACTGTCAGCTCCCCAACATACTAACTCCACACAAGCAGGGTTAGCATTGGTTGAAGACAGGTGCACCATCGACGTGCAGTACGCCTTAGTACTCAGCGTCACCGTGCCCCCACATGGGCAATGGGGGTGAAGTGTCTTGCCCAAGGACACAACGCGGTTGCCGCAGGTGGGATTCGAACCGAGGACCTCTCGGCTTGCAGCCTGCACCTCTACCAACTGAGCCACCGCGCCCCGAGTGGATTGTGACTAAATCACCCGCGGAGTGGTGTTATCACCCAAGCTATAACTTCAAATTTTGTACATATCGACAAAAAACACAAGCAATGTTTCAGCCAATGGACCTCCGGGTTTAAACCGGAGGTCCATTGGCTGAAACTTTGCTTGTGCTGGTTAGGGTTTGCAACAAATTAGCAATTATTGCTTGGGTGAAATCTCCACTCTGCGGGTGATTTAGTGTTAATACACTCTCAACGTACTGTAGATGACGTTCTCGTGAATACTTGGTTCACTTTCCTTAAGGCAACAACTTGAAAGTGTGAAACGCGTGGGTAATGACCTATGGATAGCGTCATCCGTCGGGTTTCGGGCATATTATTAAGGTTTCTAGATTTATCAGTGGCTGATCTTGTTCCGCAGCTGGAACCATAAACAGTGCCCAGGTTATCGCTGATAGTGATAGTGTGAAACGCGTGGGTAATGACCTATTGATAATGTCATCCGTTGGGTTTCCGGCATATTATTAAGGTTTCTAGATTTATCAGTGGCTGATCTTGTTCCGCGGCTGGAACCATAAACAGTGCCCAGGTTATCGCTGATAGTGATAGAGTGAAACGCGTGGGTAATGACCTATTGATAACGTCATCCGTCGGGTTTCGGGCATATTATTAAGGTTTCTAGATTTATCAGTGGCTGATCTTGTCCCGCGGCTGGAACTATAAACGGTGCCCAGGTTATCGCTGATAGTTCTAGCAGAGAAGGGGCGTCAGCAACTAGGGACTAGGATACAATTCGAACATGAAGGGTACGATCAGATAAGGGTACCCACACTCTAATACATATCAGGAAGCTATGTTTGGGTTGCTCGCTCTTCCTTTATACTGGGAAAAAGTGTACATTTAGTGTCGCATATTTAACAAATTTCCTCACCGGACCGAACACTGTTTCCGGTCTGATTGCGAAAATTGTCGAGCTGGTTCTTATGATATCCATATTTGTATGATTTTATTTAGAAACTTCCAAGATATTTTAGACTGCGGTTGGCTTATTCTGGTTAATTTTCTGGCCGTTTTTGCCGCTATGTTATGTAAAGGGTTAAATATGGAACCAAAACTCTGTACCACTCTCAACATGGGAGAGGCATAGTAGACACATTAAACTGGGTAAACTTCGGCCACATCTTACGCGTATAGAGTCTGCGCAACCCGTACCTGTAAATTTCAACTTTCTCTTCACCTCACACGCCTTCTTCCTGTCTCACATTCTGCGAAGAACGTTGCGGAACGTGCCCCCCCCCCCCCCCCCCAAATTCCGACACTTATGTCGGAAACGTTAAAGCAAGGCGCGAAATTACTCCCGAACGGTTTCCTTTTTCCATCATGAATGAGGTACGGGTTTCCCAAAAGTGCCTCAACATTCATGTTTACTTGTAGATGGAATTGACGCTTATGAAACCTGCATAGCTCTGGACACTACACTCGGGGTTGCAAATCGGACATTTGACTTCGAATTGAGGAAACGAATCGAGCAACCTTTTTGTGAATTGATTATGTTATCGAGTCGAATTAGCTGTATAATAAAGTTCGCGACATCCCCGTTTTCAACATGTAACAATTTTCAACGTACTGTGTGGACGTCAGGTGAGAAGCATGAACTATATATGACTATATATATAGTACGTCCATCGTGGACAGGTCACTCTCTACGGATGGTCAATATTTCCACGGACGCAATTATATTGGATTCCAATCACTAATTATATGAATAAACATCTAACATTTAATTAATGAAGCACCGGGTACAACCGGTGTGACAGGAATGATAGTCCGTAGGAAAATTAGTCCCTCTGGACTATTATTCCGCGGAATTATAGTCCTAGGTCTAACATTCCTAGGAATAGTAGTCCGGCGGACTATCATTCCTGTCACACCGGCGTTAATCTACGCGTCATGACCATAGTAAGGCTATCAAATTCTGTACATATGGCCTGTGTACAAGCAATGTTTCAGACAATGGACCTCCGGATAACACGGAGGTCCAATGACAGAAACATTACCCGTGTTTGCTATGAGTAACCAGGGGAACCTGCCGTGCTTTGGATGCCATTCGATATGACAATTGCGCGCAATTCCTACGCGCAATTAAGCCTAGATAAGCGCACAGTTCGTGACAGGACGTCTAATTTTAACTGTAATATCTGAAACGAAATAGCCCAAAGCGAGAAAAATATTGATTTAAAACACTTTTGAAGCAGTGTACTGGAATATTGTATCGATGCCGAATCTTGTTGAGAAAAAAAGAGAGGTGATTTGATGAATTTTGGGGTCTAAAAATACAATTCACTAACGGTGTGTTTTTGTTGGTAATATACGACAAAATACGCCCGTGGCCAGGTAATTTACTTCGTTTTAATTTTTCTCTCTTATTTGTAGCATGTTCCCTGGGTTTGAGTACAGAAAAAATTGTCCGGAGTTCTTTACTTTACAAATATATTTGAGTGCCCAACTTGAAATGATATAGTCATATTATTATCACAAGAACATTATAATGGTCGCCTTTGGAGAATTATTAAGAAATGTAAACACCATATACATGTGGTTCCTGCCACTTACTTGAAATCCATCTCGATCGTTCAGAAATTGCCCCGATTGCAGTGGTTTCTTCGAGAATTTTTCAAACATAGACTATCTTTTTCTCTGGGGATTGTCTGTAAATTTGCATATCATTGCTTGAATGTCACAATGCTCCATCTACAATGCCCAGGCACTGCAGATAGCGGCTTGTTATATTCAAAGGCGATGCATTCCACTAAAAAGCGCCATATGAATCACAGAGAAATTGGAAAATTGGACTTTTTCGCAGCCAAGCTTGCACCATAAACTCGATGAGTTCATTGATTCCGTGTTTTCAACTTAATATTTTTCCGCGTTTCGAAGAATAGCGGGCAACATTTGTCTTGTCGGCTTGTTTTAACCCTTTACCTAACACGAAGAACGAGCACAATGGGATCGTTTCAATGAGGGGTCTTAAGGCACCCTTTGTGACAAACAGGGAACAAGTAATGAAAATTAAATGGTGAATTTTGTGAATAGCGCTGGTCGGTTTTGGTAAAAGTTGGGTAAAAGTCTAAATACTGTACAAGTTTTGAATGGGTTAATACTGCTTAGTTTGACCAGTTTAGTTAACAGTGGTTAATGCTGAGCAAAAGTGTTTTTGTGTTCTGTTATTTGTTACATGTAGGAAATTTATTTATTTATTTACTGGTGTTTAACGACAATTTTGACACTCAGGGTCACTTCGTATCGGACAGTTTTCCATCTCGCCTCTTTTAAGTTTTTATAATGTTTCCTTTTTAACTAAGGTTTCTTTTAACAAATTTTGTTTCTATTTCTTGTATATAATAAATATTCAGTTTTCTTTAAACCATCTTTAATTCCAATCCCTTGTTCCAAATATTACCGAGTTCCTGTATCGGAACGGCTCCCAAGCCTTGAAGTTTCCAACTTTCATATTCGATAGAATATCTTCTGATTTCGATGGCAATTTCGATCGTTTAGCCGGTGGCGCGGTCTTATCAACTTCTTAATTAAATCGGCAATTCTAGTACCTACTACCATTGCGGCTTTCTTAACCACGTCCCGTGCGGTCTTCTTTCTGACCTTCACGGCAGTCGAAGAGATCTGGTTAGCTACATCGCCTGTGAAGGCACGTGACAGAATTCCCTTCTTCTTATACAAAAAGACCGATTCGCCGTAGGCGTAAGATCTAGTAAATTCTTCTTAATCACAAACATATTTTTTTTTCTTATTTTTTCTTAATAATAATTATTTTATCCATTTATTTATTTTATTTATTATATTTTTTTCACGGCGTTCATTAACGGTTTATACGTTTCTCTATCCAAAACCTACTGTCTCAACAATTCGTCGCATACAATATGTGGAGAGTGGATTGTAACTAAATCACCCGCGGAGTGGAGTAATCACCCAAGCTATAACTTTCAAATTCTGTACAAATCGACAAAAAATACAAGCAATGTTTCAGCCAATGGACCTCCGGGTTTAACCCGGAGGTCCATTGGCTGAAACTTTGCTTGTGCTGGTTATGCTTTGCAACAAATGTGTAATTATTGCTTGGGTGGAATCTCCACTCTGCGATCATACACTCTCCACGTACTGTATGCTCACCAACTCGTTTCACACTCCCGTATTACTGGTTACTCGACTAGTCACCAAAAGATCCATTCTCTCCAATAGCGCGTCAGGATCGCAAGGAATGATCATGGTGGTGGTGGTTATTCCCTGTCCGTTGACCGATTTGAGGACGCTTTATTTTCATCCCATATTTATTACACGCCTGTTCTATGAAATCCTCATTTACAGAAACACCAAACCATGCAGAAAATGAAAATACAAATCGTGCACGGCAATTACAATTGTATCGTTAGCTAAAAAGCGTCCCCTGAGTTTCAATATGTTCTATGCGCTATTAGACACGCTGAACACATTAGAAGTCTTGAGACAATATAGTAAATGTCGTTGGTGATAAAATGTGTTCTGTTTGTTAATAGTAACTGTTGTCAAATTAATTGCTGAGTGTTCTTCTAATAATTGTTTCTATAGACGTGTAGGCGTGTAATAAACACAGAACAACACGCGTGTGTGAATGGGTTAATCGATATGGCACTTGTGCCACTGCGGCCCCGCCTTCTATCCTCCCGCGCTGGCACTAGTGTCATATCGATTAACCCATTCACACATGCGTGTCGTTCTGTGTGTGGGTTTCACAACCGCCTTCCACTTCGAACTTCTGCTCGCTATCGGTCTCGTCTCTCTGGAATCGTTATTTGTTCTCATGGCATTCGTCTGAACCAGGAGATCGCCGAAAGGTCTGTAATCTCGTCGTCGTAATCGTTAGGTTTAGCCAGCACGAGCAGATTCCACTCCCCCTCAGCGCCTTGGTATTCTCTGTCGTCGACGATCAGATTATAATCATCGGTTATTTCCACTTGTTACCCATGTAGAGGCTGCCATCGGCTCCCCCAAGCAAGCTGAAGATAGAGTCAGCGCTCGACGGCTTCGTCGTATATCAATTCACGTAATCTTCACGTAATCGTCAAGTTTCATATTGCCGGCATGTACCATCGTGTCGATACTATCGCCGGACGTTATTTTATCACTCTTCCTATCGGTCTCCATTTTGTCTATCTCGGTAGGACTCGGCGGAGTGTGATGAACCTGAAGAGGTGGGGAGGGCGTCGGAGTAGGTGTGTAACCATAAGTCCAACCATACATCGGCTATAGGGTTCGTAAATAGAATTCAAAGCAGAAGGTTTATAACTAGAAGTCCTTCTTCCCCTTCAAGGTCTAAATTTTTTGACGATCTCTTTTTTATCTTTTCCTGAGTATCAGTTACGGGTTTGAATATCTTAACACTTTACCTAACATGAAAAGCAGACGACACTTGCAAAAAACATTCTTCAATAACTAATTTTTTCATTTTTTGTCTCAAAAACATAGGTTATGACCCCTCGTTGGAACGATCTCGACGAGCTCGTTCCAACGAGGTGTCATAACCTATGTTTTTGAGACAAAAAATGAAAAAATAATGAAAATTAATTGGCGATTTTTGAGAACAGCGCTGGCCGGTTTTGGCCGTTACGTTGGGTAAAGGGTTAATAGTCTCTCGTTTTATCTCTTTGTCGCCCATCCATTTCACCAAATTGATCTCTTGAATATTCTTCTTCAATTCTAGAAGTAGACGAACCGTCTAATCTCTCAGTTTGGGATCTTTGATCTTTAAAAATAACATATTTATATCATTATTTTTTCCAATTAATGGTTTTTGCTCAGCGAGAATACCCAATTATAGCATACTAGTGCTATTCACAGCAACATGCACCCGCTTACCTAAGATGGCAACGGTGGAGACACTCTTTCACATGTAACCAATGAGCCTTTAAGCAATCCAGTTGTGATCGATCGTCGCCTCTAATTCCTGCTTAGTAAAGGACTAATATTTTCCATATCGATCACCCAAATCCTTGAGAAGAACTGAGAAGTAAAGAGAATCCTGATTTTTGGAACTAAAGAACGCTGCTTTCCGGCATCTGAGCGATCAGATATAGACTAGGTTCTCTCACGTGGAGGGCATTTCGGTATCAGATCCAGATCGCCTTTAAGTCATTATCACAAAATTTCATGCACTCACAAGTGTTGGGTGCATCAATCAAACGACCCCAGAAGGGCCCCAGTAAACGAGGAGGGTGGGGGGGGGGGGGGTGTTTCATGTGGACCATATTGCCAGTCCGCCTCTGAACGAATACTGTCGTTAATTGATCTGCATTGTATTGATTCTGAGATTCCCGACCCGAGAACTTTGAGACCATAGACATGTAACTACATAATATATTACAATTATCAACGGCTCTATCTTTATAAACGAGAAACCAGGTAGGCGGGAAAACCCACTAGGAAAAACCCATGTGACGTAAATACATTCCAGCTGCCCGTGCATATCTCCGGGCATTATTGTTGTCGAAACATTTCGCATACATCTACAACAAGCTAACGACAGTGCACTCGTCATTTGAACAGAATGTCAGACGAAAAGGAAATAGCTTTCATAATTGGCTTGCGACTATGGCATATCTGAGTCAGTGTGTAGTTGCCAAACACTTCATCATTTCCCGTTGCATCATTCTGGTTTGCATAACACTGAATTTCAAAGAAACATTTTACACATCACATTATACAGCCGAAGGTGGTTGAGCCAACTCCGTGTTGTTTGGTGTGTCTGAGGCAACTCTATATTCAGAGGACAAGACATGCATTTCATACAATTTTTGTGAAGAAACTAATATTTGCCACATGACTGGTGAGAAGACCTGCAACAGGAATGGAAGAACATATCGTCCCCTGAGTTCCAATGTGTCCTATGTGCCAGTAAGCTGCCAGTAAGCTGCCAGTAGGCACATAGAACACATTGGAACTCAGGGACGATATGCTGTTGCTACAGGTAAATCCTTCAACATATATGGAATGATATTATTATTATGTACTGAAAGTAGATACTCCTATCTCATCACCTAACGCAACGGACATATGACAGGTCATCGCTGATCACAAACGTCGCCATTTAATTCAATTTGGTCCAGTTTTGGCCGCAAAATCTTGCTTTATGTCCCCCATTCGAACGAACTTTTTGAGCTTCCAATGAGAGGATCATAAGCTATGTTTTAACCTAAAGAACGTAAAATGATTAGTTATTGAGGTTTTTTGTCAAGTATTGTCGTATGTGTGTTAAGAAAGGGGCTAAACGGGATGAATGTACGCACATCTTTACATGATATTGTCGCTGGTGCTGGTGTACCGCCTATGCTGATAATTATGAGCATAAAATTTACCCAATTGGTGAATTAAAGCATCGACCAAAAACGATTTTACATGTTTTTACCAATAAAAATTAATTATGAGACTGTTTCTGACCAGCAAATGACAAAAATATTCTGCAGTACAAACACAACATTTAATGGACGCATTTCCACCATTGAAATGCGGCATTATGTGGAAAAATTACAGGAAATTAAGGAACCGAACAACGGCAATGCTTAAAAATGCATAAAGGGTTAAATCATATAATTTTCGTTAATAATGAAACATAATAGACGGAGTAATCGCTTGACTGGACTGGTTACGTGAAATAATTCATTCGAGGCGAGGGACTGTATTGTAAAACACTTGTACGCATCACTCACCTCTCATGAATTATTTCATGTAACCCGTCCAGTCAAGCGATTACTCTCTGTACATTACGTCGCCTGAGTGCTAGAATGTTCTATGTCCCCTGTGGGACATAGAACATTCTAGCACTCAGCCGACGATTAGGGGACTAAACTTTGATTGATGAACCCATTGGAGCCGCATCTATGATTGTGAAATAGAAATACATTTTAAACCAAGTAAATGTTAACTTAAAAATCTAACTTATAGTTTAGTGATTGTAAGTAAGATCCAGAAATTGCCAAAAGGGTAGTTGTTGTAATCGTGTGTGCAAAAAAGAAAACACACTTCAATGTAAGGCTTTTCTCCAATAAGATTTGAAGGTTGATCAAAAGTGTCCAGCAATCAAGAGTAATAACGTACAGATCTGTTCAAAAATAAGAGAAATAGTTATTTCAACATGGAACAATCAATTAGCACTGCAATACATTCTTCTCATGGTGTAAAAACCTCCGGTGCATCTCATCAACACAACATCTGAATCAATCAACAAAATATTCCTCATTAATGTGACCATCACACCTACCAAAGTAAAGAAAAATCTCTCTTCAGTGACTGTTTCTTGAACACCAGAAAGTCAAAAATCACACTTGCAGCAAATATATATAGACATGAGTGGTTAAGTACTGAAACAGGAAGAAATGAGACTTGTACTGACTGTATTTGGGGATGGGGGTAAGTTATCAACTTTGGTGATTCCTGTACCCCCGTCCAATTTCGAGCTGAATAAATACTTTTACCGACCCGACCCAATTTTCATCTTCTCTAACACTTTTCATAAGACAGTTATCACCAATATTTTATATTTTTCAAAATTTGCACTTTCAGATTTTCTTCAGGCGCTTTTTGCATAAAAACAGCGATTTTTAACCGAAAGTGTGAAGTCATTAAGAACCTCCAAGACATGCGGCCATGATAATATCAGTCCAAGGTTGTTAAAGGAATTTTCAGCTATTATAGGGAACTGTTGACACAAATTTGCAGCCATCGATTGAATGGTTCTCATTTCCCGAGTCAGTTGAAATGCGTGCCTGTAACTAATCTCAGGATTCCAAAATGAATAACCCAAGTATAATAATTAATTACGATCAATCACCCCTTTACGTGCACCATCAAATGTTTTAAAAAATGCGTATTCAAACATGTCTTTAGCTTGTTTATCTCTAATGCTCTGCTTACACAATTTCAATCTGGGTTCACATCAAAAGACTCAAAAGATTGGTATCCATCTCGCCAAACTCTACAACACAATCAACTGCGCTCGCGACGAAGGAAAAGAAAATAATTTTGTGATGTGAGCAAAGCTGTTGCTAAAATTTGGCTTAAAGAACTACTTTACATATACAGAACCGCATATACGTTTGAATGTACTTATTATCACACGAGATTGCTTTGGCCCAGGATATCACGAGAGCTGAAGGCTCGAGCGATATCCTGGGCCAAAGCAATCGAGCGAGATAATTCTTAACGCATTCAAACGTATGTGCGGTTCTGTATTTATCACACACCTCCAATGTAACAACCAGTCTACACGTAAATTGAACTGAAAGAACTCTTAACTGGATAATTGCTGCGTTTTCTTCGTTGCCAGAGAAACATCACTATTAGTTGGCCGGGTACCAACCCTAATTTGCTTTTTAATTTTTACGGCATTCAATTGATAGAAACCAATATATACCGATCGGTGTCACGGTCAAGATGATCGAACTTCAAATATGGTCTAAACTACGGAGAATAACACAACAATTTTTTTTCAAATTGCTAATAAGTTTATCACACTCCATCATTATATGACCAGTTGTGGAATGTATTTGTCAAGGAACAAGCAGTCACAATGTTATTTTTATTTTGTAAAGTTTTGACTCGAATGCGATTGTTTAAATATCCCGGGTAACTTGAAATATCCAGCGATCTGGACTCCGGTGCATTCGACCAATGATGAAGTGATTTGTTTAGACGGGTTCCTTCTCTGTTTACGTTGGAAACGAAATCGATCGTATTTTGTGTCACCACATGTGTGATACAATTTTTTTATATCGTACAGGCAGAAGATTTGAAATCTTGTGTTTCACATTAAAAGGTGTGTGATAAAAACTCGGAAAAACATGAATTGTCTCGAGTTGTACAATGGTTTGAGTCTTACCTAAGGAATAGGCAACAGCGTGTCGTCGTAAAAACCGAATCATTTTTTGGGAAACACACCAAGACAGGGGTACCAATGGTATTTATACATGGTGAGTTGTTTTTCACTATCTACATTAATGGTATAATAGTCTAGCCGCTGAATGCAAAAAATATGGGCTTACCAGACACAAATTGGTAACAAGCTAAATTCGATCCAGCTGGAACGAAGAGTGTTCACCCAATAACATATAAAAAATCCACTGCAATCCGTTTTGGGGATTAGTTTTTGTAGAGGTTTGAAATTGGGTGGCATTTCTTTCCCATTTACGGCAAATATAAGTTTGGTGATTGAAGATTTCGACCAGGAACAAGTTGGTAACAAGCTGATTTTGATTATCATTCAGAGCAAAAATAATCAAAGGACAACATATTTATAATCCATAGAAATTCGCATTAGTGATTTTCCAATCCAAAATGTCCATTATGGACGAAAATTCAACGACTTGTGAACTTAGCCAGTTCGTTTCCCTCGCTTGCAATTGCAACGCACGATTCTTAACCTGATGTTTATAATTCGTGTTGCTGTGGCTCAATAAAACACATTACAAAGTGAACTCACACAAAATTCAATTATTCATGGCCGGGCTGGGGTCATTTTTTTATGTTTTGTTATTCTTTCTTTCGAAACTCATTGCTACCATAATTGTTAACGACAGGCCGGGAGCGTCAGGTCAGAAATCACCCACTTTCGGGGAAAAAGGTCAACGGCGGTGAAGTAAAACGTTTGCTATTTCTACTTTATATAGTGACGTTTGTATATAGCACAAAAGTTTGTCCACACAAGTATATCATATATGAAAATAAAAATTAGAAGACACCAGTTTCAAAGAATTCTTTATATGTCCGTATAATTCATTGTAATTCACATTTACATACAATACAAAGTTTTGGTCATTTTTACACAAAATACAAAACACCCTGTAAGTACTTTCGACACTAAAATCTCACCAGACCGGCATTTTCAAACGAAATATACCGGGGGGGGGGGGGGGGGGGTCAATTAAATAAATAATAGAGCCGTAATCTAGATATTTCCTTACGAAAAATGATTGATGTGTGCCAAATGTTTTATCTGATCGGATAACCTAAAGAGAGAATACTTCTTGTCTTCAATTAAAGCATGAGTAATTTCAGGTTTCGAATGTTTCAGATACAGCTGAAAATAATGTTTATAAAAACGTCATTTTATGGAAGGTATCTATAAAAAACAGAGAACCATTAATTCACAGTATATACAGTGAAATATATACACGTATTCAAGAAGCAGCAACTATAAAATGTCAATTCAGAATTTCCACACAAGATATGCGCACGAGGCATTTAATTCAGAAAGGATAGACACTGATCGGCCAGTGACTCAACCGTAGTACACGCACGGAGGGTGTATTGCACTCGGTAACTGGCGACTGGGCGGAATTCCTCTAATTTGAGCAACATGAATATAAAAGATTGGTTAAAGTTGACTTCATGACTATGTTGTGGTCACCAGATAGCCGTAGATGCTGTAAGTTACCCTAAAACTAATTAATAAGTAGAGGACTAAGTAGTAGGGATTATATAAATGCTAAGTATATGTGAGTGTATTTTGTTATTTATCCATAACTAAAAACTAAAAAAAAGTATTTCTATTGGTGAAGGGGGTAATTGGGTAAGCATTCAAAATAGTCTCGAACGCATATAACAAAAGAAAGAATAATAGAACAAAATGCAAAATCCAGATGAGCTCGCTGCTGAGTTCAGAGTCACTGTGGCCACTATTTACCGTCTCATTGGAAGGTATAGAATCATTGGATATACTGCCGATCGACCGCGTTCAGGTCGACCAAAAGTTACGACCCCTACACAAGACCGACACTTCAGGACGCTTCCTTCCGGCGACGAGGACAACAACACTTACTTCTGGTAGAGCTAACAATAGAATCAGTGCACAATCTGTCCACAACAAACTCCGTGAACACGGCATTCGAAGTAGACGGCGACGAGGAGAACGGTTTTCTGATGCTTGCGTGCTGGAATGCGACCGTTTCGGCGGGGGTAGTGTATTGGTTTGGGCAGGAATTTCCTTGCACCATCGAACGCAGTTGATCTTCATCGATGGTAATCTGAATGGACAGCGATATAGGGACGAAATTGTTAACGTTGTTGTTGTCTCGTTGTTCAACGCTAACGTAGGGTTGCTGTTATTCCAGCAAGATAATGTCCGATGTAATCTGGCGCGTATTTGTCGTGACTTTCTTGAAGAGCAGAGCATCGAACTTCTTCCCTGGCCCCCACTTTCGCCAGATTTGTCGCCAATACAGCATCTTTGGGATCAATTGGACTATCGGATACGACTTCAGGAATTTCAGACGTTAGGCGATTTTTGTAATGTTCTAAGGCAGGAGTGGAACGCAATACCACATGGTGACATCCAGACTTATCAGGTCCATGCGCCGTCGATGCCTTGCCACCCAAGAGTTGCAAATTGAGTTAAATATGTGGACAAAAATGATGCACTATCCTATTTTGAATGAAGTAATGTTTTGGCTTTGGGGCACTGGAGTGGTTGTTTACTCGGGAATCACGTACTGGGGTGGGTGGGTGGGTGGGGGGGGGGGGGGGTGTTGGAAGCGTATGTTGTTATGTACTTGATGTATATCTTAAAGCGTTGTTGCTGCTTGAATTTGTTTTTCAATAATGCATATTTTCGCTGGACATTGACACTTCGTGGAGCCAACTTCTCTTTAAAACGAGGTCTCAACAGTTTTATTCCATCAGCTGTCTGCGACTCGCTTTGTAAGTCTTCAACAATTCTACTTTTTTATGAAATTAGGGCACATTAACCCTTCAACATATAACATTAAGAAATAGAACTAGCAATAGAAAAATAAATATAATTATAAACGTCTATACAGTCCAATCTGCCAACGACATATTGGTGAAGATCTGAGAGTCCATTCGGTGAGAGGTGTCATCCGGAGATACTCCCGAAGAGGAAAGATAGCATTACCTCCTTTTAACCACTGGATTGAGGCAGGCATGCGGAAATAGATTCATTCAACGACAGCCTTTACTACGAGATAGAAGTAAACTTCTCCAAGTCTGCGCGCTACGCTCCTTGTTGAATCACTGAAGGTATAATTATTTTTCATTATATCAAGTATAATGAATTTATGATGCGACATTTCATCAATATTTAGAGCATTAGACGATGAAGGCACAGTTTGTACAATCAATGAGAGTGGGGAAATGTTCCCTGTTTTTGAAACCTCTTTTGTTACCACACCATTGTATAGTGAAATAATTTTTATTGGGTTTGGGAGTAGTAAGGGAAGGCACATGGGCGAACTGATTTAACAGTGAAAACTCCCAAAGACATGCGTTCGCCCAATTTCTTTCAGGTTTTGATGTACAACAGCGAACTGATTTAACACTGAAATTCCCCATCGAACTTTCTGTGACAGTTGTTTTACGTGTAAAATAGTTATAATTATATGATTATCTATCAACTTTTCACATTTTAAAAAACATTTTTTTTTCAAAATGTAAAATTTGATAGAGATGCATACAATATAAACCAAGTACTCACAATAAAAAGAGACGTGAACCTGACTCTATTTTATTGATGGGATGTGTAGGAAACAGTGACAAAAAGGATAATAGTGTAACCTAAGATATCGTCACAACTGTCACATTTGTGACAGTTGTGTTATTCAATATAGTATGAACTATTCAATATATTATTTAAAGTTATTCAATATATTATGAACGGACCTTATATACACCGAGATCTGAGTTTACCTATCCATAAAACAATCCTGTTTATATCGAGGTGATTAAATAAAACTGAATGAAAGTATTCATTTACTCTCTGGATGAAATTATAATAAGAACGAACTACAAAATCCAATTTGTATTACATAATGGATTTCTATGACATTTATATAATGGATGAATGACGTTTTTACTATCTAACAACAAACAAAAAGTATAATGGAAAAAATATCTCGGGAGTTTTGTTTTGACACCTGATTTTTTTCCTACACAGTCATTTTAAATTGTCTATAGTTGTGCTCAAACCAGTGTAAAACATCTCTGTGGTTTTCTTGAAAATGTCTTGGATGAAATTTGATAGTAAAAACTATCTCTACATCATCTCCTTTGCAATATGATCTAAAGCAAAAATATAGTATATTCCACACACAAGACTAAAATCACTTTGTAATCTCATTGTATTTAATTGTATTATTAGTTACCCCGTGTCTGATCACGTGGTACGGGTTTTTACCTACCCGAAGCCAGCCGTATCCCTTCGGCCGAATGGGATACGGCTGGCTTCGGGTAGGTGAAAACCCGTACCACGTGATCAGACACGGGGTAACGAATTTATCTATAGACTTTCCGTTTTAGAAGTACAATCTATTTCATGTGTGAACACACACAGCATGAGATCTGTTATCTTCCATTGTTGAGCCATACAGGTTATCTGAGATAGGCTTGGCTCCAGCCCAATGCCTTCTACCGCTGCTTCTATTTTCTCTACCCTACTATACCCTTTCTGCCTCCTACGTCTGCGACTACTTTCTCTACTCTATTACACCCTTTCTCCCTCCCACCTCTTCTTCTACTTTCTGCCACACTACTAATAGTACTATTTTCTGCTATCCTTCCTGCTGTTAGACCTATCAACCATATTTGATTGTCGACTGCTTCTCCAACAGTAACATCACCACTCTCTCCCATTGATTTTCCTACAAAAACCACTTACAGGAATCCCTTTCATTGATACGCTTATTGTTATTGAATCCCTCTTTTCGTCATGTATGGCAATGGGAAAATTTCTCTAATGACTTCTATTAAGAATTCAACGCTGTAATGGGCTATTTGTTTACCCACTTTTCGTGGAGATTGCACAGACCATCGTTGATGTTATGTGATGTCCGTTCGGTCACAGAGATATACAAATATGCTTTCGGCTCTAGTTATAGATATTCCGATCAATATTAATTTAATTCAGCTTGGAAACATCAACATATAAACACAATTTGTGGAACTACATTGCGTAATCATAAAACTACTACTATGACGCGTCTTTATTCAAAATTGTTTAACAGGCAAACATCTCAGATGTCGTTAAACATTCTATCAAATAAAGTCTCGGTCTAGACACATCTTTACGTTGGTTCACAGGGGGAGGCCACCAAAAATTTGCAAGACGTGACGTGGGGGTGGGTGGGTCTCTTGAGTGCGCCAAAAATGTGTATTTCCAACCTGTGCAATTTTTTGAATTTTTTAAAAATATATCAATATATCAGCTAATATATACCATCATTTGTGTTTCAAACCTTAAAGATGATGTTGTACATCACACTCTTGACATAAATACAACATCAGGAGGCTTTATATGTGAGAATATTGGGCTTAAGCTGGGAAAATGTCACACGTTAGTAGGGGTGGATGTCTTGTTCGAAATGTAGAAAATGTGCAGACAATATTTTTGGAACAATTCAAATGAAAATTTGTTCCCGTACATGTAGACCTGCTCTGTCCAAGCCTGATAATGAACAGCTTGTCCTTTGTAGATTGGGGCCCACAGCAGCCCACAGAGGTTTAAATTGGTGGTACCAGTTTAACCCTTTACCTAACATGAAAAGCAGACGACACTTGCCAAAAAATGATTGAATAACTAATTTTTTTCATTTTTCGTCTCAAAAACATAGGTTATGACCCCTCATTGGAACGTGCTCAACGAGCTCGTTCCAATGAGGGTTCATAATCTATGTTTTTGAGACAAAAAATGAAAAAAATAGTAAAAATTAATTGGTGATTTTTGAGAATAGCGCTGGCCGGTTTTGGCCGTTACGTTGGGTAAAGGGTTAAGGACATTATGAAAACCCCCTAAAGACAGCTGTGCCTACTAAGTTTTATAAGTTTATTTTGGATTTTAATGGGAGAGTGGGGGTGGGTGTCTGAGAACGGTAGTAGAAAATTTGCACGTAGTGGTTGGGTGGGTGTAAAAAGGAGCCGAATAAAAAATAGGACGTCACGTCTTGCAAATTTTTAGTGCGCCCCCCCCCCCCCCACCCCCCGCCTTGTGGCTCAAAAGAAAAAATGAATGTTTATGGCATTTTTGGATTCAATTTTCCGGAATATTTCAGTTAGTGGGAAAAGCGAGCCGTTCGCGTTTCCCACCAACTGAAATATTCCAGACGAGTGAATCTAAAGATACTCGATGTGCTGTTTAAATGCTAGGCAGGTTTCAGGAAATATCAGCTTCGATTTCCTCATAGGATTCCATAGATGGCTTGAGAGCTCGGTGGAACGGGTGAGTTAGTTCTTGTTTGAGTGCACTCGGCATGTCTTGTCCACTTGTTAAACACTAAAAAACAATTAGAATTTGCCGCGGTCTATGGGTTTGACTCGTATCACAGTGTGTGTTTATGGCGGGAAATGTGGCAGTGGAACTTATAGGAAAATCTCAGGGGATTTTCGATGAGGTGGCTGTCGGTGAAAGTACATCAACCCTACGGTTTCAACAGGTGAATAATGGAATCGGGTTTATAACCGGAAGTTCAAAACTAAAACAGAGAAGACGATAAAAAGGTGATGCTCTTTTTAACTGGTGAAAGATTTATCATCAGTGATGAGCGTATTTGCAATTTGGTGATACGTCATTTTTATAACGATTGGGCTGACAAACGTCCTTCTTGAATGTTGAAAACAATTTAGAAGAACATGCCTATTCAAAGCATGAATGCATCCTCTTCACGAAGGACGTTTTTCTAACCATTGCTCAAGCTACAGTACGTGGAGAGTGTATTATCACTAAATCACCCGCAGAGTGGAGATTCCACCCAATCAATAATTGCAAATTTGTTGCACAGCATAACCAGTACAAGCAAAGTTTCAGCCAATGGACCTCCGGGTTAAACCCGGAGGTCCATTGGATGAAACACTGCTTGTGTTTTTTGTCGATATGTACAAAATTTGAAAGTTATAGCTTGGGTGACAACTCCACTCCGCGGGTGATTTAGTTATAATCCACTCTCCACGTACTGTATGCTGACAATGGACATTAGTATAAAACATTTATACGTAAACCATTGTGTATCCTGGTGGTATATTCCATGCCAGCTCAGAGCCATCAACTGATGCAGTCTGTATTCCTTGCTTGATTGAAGCAATTGATATCTTCAACATGCAGCCTTAGTGAAGAAAGTTGAAAGTCTTGATTTGTCTACCACACAATCTCAACAAGCAAATATCTACTTTATATGAACTCATCCGTTTCACGATCCTGGGCAAAAAACCCCACAATCTTCCTTTTATAAAGGGGTTAAAGTGTATTCTCCATCCAAAATTCTCCACTTGTGAATATAAATAGGTTAACTGACTCACTTCCAGTGTTTACTTTGGCGAGAAAGTGTTGGTTTCAAATGTTTGACCAGGGTAAAAACAAAAAAGTGGATGACAATAAAGAGAGGGGTGTTGTTTTCGCCTTACCATAAGAAATTAATCATTTGTTTAAGTTTTATGGCTCTTGTCTACAATTCTAGCTTGCTTTTACGGTCATTTTGAGGCTAATTGCCAGTGGGTTGCAAAAGTTAATGGACTAACGCTGTTCCATCCCATAAGTTATATATGTTGTTAACCCTTTGGACCATGGATGTATCTTCCACCCCTGTTCAATAGCAGCAACAATCAGAAGAGTCCATATATTCATTATTTGAGGATAGACCAATTAATATTTTATTTTCAAGGTGCAGCCTTTGGGCTGCACGTTGAAAATATTGTTTGATCTACACCACACATTCACGTGGCAGCCATCAAACTCAAGGAAATTATGCTACTGGGTCGGAAAAGCTGTCTCTCCGTTTCAAAAGGGTGAACCATACATGTATGCTCTAAATCACCATAAAAAGAGTTACCCTTGCACATCGCATAAAGCGGCCCATACACTATCAATATTATTGACAATAATATTGTCAATAAACGGTATTGACAATATTATTGCCAGTGTGTGGGAGATGTTGAAGATTGATCAATGTTATTGACGAATATCTGAGATCTCTGAAATATTTTCTTCAATATTTTACGACCGTCAATAATATTGATAGTGTGTGGGTTCCGTCAATAATATTACGCAATATTTCATTAAATCTGAAGTCACCGTAGCGTAAACATGGCAAAGAACACCAAAGAGGATGAACGAAAGTTCATACTAGAGTGCATTGAAGTATACAAAGAGCTGCCATGTCTCTGGAAAATTACCAGTGCTGAATATGCTAACAGCTCTAAGAAGGAAGCAGCATACAGCACCCTGCTTTCCAAGTACCAAGAACGTTATGAGAATGCAACAAAGGAGGATGTGAAAAAGAAGTTTAATTCTTTGCGCACAAACTTCAGGAAGGAACTGAAAAAAATCATTCAGTCGGAAAGTTCTGGGGCTGGAACTGACGATCTGTACGAAACCAGCCTGTGGTACTAAAATATTGATGAAACTATTGAGTAGTTTGTGGCAAAAAATATATTGTCAATATTATTTACTCAATATTATTGTCAATAATATTGATAGTGTATGGGCCGCTTTAATGCTAGGTTCTGCTCATTAACTGACTTCTTTCAGTTGCTGGGCGGACTATGGATGAAAAGCAACTGACATTAAGTACTGATTTTATTATATTTTAAATATATAGATGTCAGGCAGTGATTATTGACTGGACATGACCAATTGTATTGTGGGCGAAATATGGAAGATATAGTGCTTTTTTAAATCTTCCGGTGAACGTTTAGTGTTTGTGGAAATAAAGCCCGCCCAATTACCATTTTAAAAGTGTCAATCATGTTAATAAATAACAGGGCTTGGACGTCTTTTGTGGAAATCGGAAATTCCCAGTACTTCAGAGCAATAGTCACCGGAAATTATTATACTTTTACTTATCGGAGGTTCTGAAAATAATCGTGCAATATTGTCGTATAGTAATAAAATAATCGTTGTCTGTGAATTGTTCCGACCCTTCCGCTTACAAGTACAGTTAAAACTAGAAGTCCTGTCCTGAATTGGGCGCTTATCTAGGCTTAATTACGCGTAGGAATTGCGCGCAATTGACATATCGAATGGCATCCAAAGCACGGCAGGTTCTCCTGATTACTCATAGCAAACACAGGCAATGTTTCTGCCAATGGACCTCCGGGTTCCCCGGAGGTCCATTGGCTGAAACATTGCTTGTGGACAGGCCATATGTACATAATTTTATAGCCTTACTATGGTCATAACGCGTAGATTAACGCGCAAATCTACGTGCTATTTGTGCGCATGTCATGACAGGACTTCTAGTTTTAACTGTAGCGTTTTATCATGAGTGCAAGCAAACCAGAACACCTTAGTACTAAACCATTTTAATGCAATTAGCAGCTGATAGTGTGGACATCAAACAGGAGAATAAAATGTAAATGAATCATTAACATCTTAAAAGATGTGTCAATTTACCTGTCTTTTTTTTCGCTGTAAAAATACAGTTTTGAAAAGCACATCTCACAATACTCCAGGGGGATGGTGGCCAGGAAATAAATTGATGTGAGATAGTTGTTTTACCAGATCATTATTATTGTCTATATTCTTTAATGTGTTGTCGTTAGAAATTATACAACTGCTAAATTATTTTAGATGATACATTTGGTCCGCTTTCGGGAATAGAAATTACTCACATATGTGTCGCTAATAGTTGGTCAATGGTATAATACTTTCTCGTGGAATTCTATTGAAAACAATGTATGCTAACAGAAATTTCGGCATGTTTTCACGGAAATAAATTTTATTTATTTATTTATTTATTTATTTATTTATTTATTTATTTATTTATTTATTTATTTATTGTAAAATTGCGTGATTTAGTGTAAAGTTCATTATAAGCTATTATTGAGGAAAAAAAACTGATAAATAAACTGACAAAACAACAATTCTCTAAGGTGAGGTTCCATGCGCAACAAACACAAATACTAACTACAATGACCCGAAAGTGCGAAGTGAAGAGGCAATGGTTCGTTCCAGCGATGGGCCATGGTGTTTTAAAAGCAAAACAATAAAGTGTCCAATTATTTAGAAAGTGCCGTCTCTAACCCATGTTATTAAGAGGACCCATCATCATCTGCGACACTCAACAAAAAATCTCATTCGAATTGTTCACACTGCATTTATTTGGAGCCTCCACCGATCACTCGACATAAAAACAATTATACTTGCCGTTACTTGGTGAGAAATAATTTAGAAGGGAAAAGAAATTAAATTCCAAATTATTTGTGGAAAATAACCAGGGCTGCCGTTGTCAACGTGTGTTGGCTAAAATGTAAATTTATATAGTGTATTGATTGTGAAAGTCGGGACTCAACAGCGTTGTATTGACGCGACTATATGACTATACAACGCATTCAATTTGCAAAGACTCAATATTTAAAAACATATGTCCAGGCAGGCGGGAACCTATTCAGAAACGCCTACTTGACGAAGACACATTGTCGCTTCCCGTTCTCACCTCCGGACATCATTGTTGACCTAAATTTCACGTTAATCTAAATCAAGCTAATAGATGATTATAGAGATCAGGAAACTTGTCATCAGAGCAGAATTCCAGGAGCTTCAAGAACAGTCAGAACGGGAAAGTTTTCATAATTGTCTTGCGACTATGACATCTCTGGTCAAATGTGTAGCTGTCACATACCTATTCGTGTATTGGTGTATCTTTATGGCTTGCACGGCACTGAATGTCAAAGAAACAGTCTATACATCCCATACTACAGCTGGTATCGGTTGGAACAACTCAGTGATGATCAGCGAGAGGGCAGCATCCATTATCGAATGCGCAGTATTCTGTTCAGTGGACAAGACATGCATTTCATACTACTTTCATGAAGAAACTAACATATGCCATATGTCGGATGGGCCGATCAACAAAATGAACGGAACAGTGTATACTATTGCGTCAGGTATAGTATTAAACATATCGCCGCCTGAGTGCTAGAATGTTCTATGTCCCATATGGGACATAGAACATTCTAGCGCTCAGGCGACGATATGTGATATTTTATGATCGTTATATATGGATGTTCACAAAAGTCGCAAATTAATTGAATTTTTTCCTCCTTTTTGTCTAAAAAGACATAGTTTATGATCCCTATATTGGAACGAGTTGTTTACCCTTTGGAAGCCCGATGGCGTCTTCCAAGTCAATTCAATGAGAGCAATTGGAAGAGTCCATACTCCATATACCTGATGGTAGATCGTTCAATATTTTCAGCGTGCAGCCCACGAGCTGCAGGTTGAATATATTAACTGGTGACATTCACCGAGCATTGATAACGGTGCTGGTGCAGATGCTGTTCTTGTGTAGTACATGTACTGATACTTAAATTACGAGAACACAACACATTAGTTAATTAAAAGATCGTCCACGGTTCGATCCCCACAAGGGGAACAGACTTGTGTCTTTGAGCACGTCACGTAATCCAAATTGCCCACTGCGGCGCCGTTGACCAAGGCGTACTGCACATCGATTGTGCACTTGTCTTCAACCAATGCTAACCATGCATGTGCGGAGATAATACGTTGGTGAGTCAGATAGTTGCTCGCCGCTGCACGTTGGTTCCCTCAGGGTACTCCAGCTCCCTTCTCCCGTAAAAAATTGCCAGACGCGAGGTGACCCGGTCTGTCGAAAATGTCGTTAAACACCAATGAAACTTACAAGATCGTCTAAAACGATCCGTCTTTTTTATTTTGATCAGTAGCAATACAAATTCATGATTAAAACATTTTCAGACCAGCAGACGACAAAACATTCTACAGTGGAAATAAAACATTTTATGGAAGCGCTTGATAGCAGAAGTTCAACAGATGTTATGAATTTTAGTTGAAACCAGTTTGTGGAAATGGAGACCAGACTACCTGATCGCTGACATCTACACCTATTTATAAAATTGTTTATTTATTTTCATTATCTATCAACCATTTTACAAGTTTCATGAGAGGTAGGGAGACACCAAGAATATTTTCCTAATTTTAATTTACTTGCTTTTCCGATGCTAATGTTATATAGATGTAATCTGCATTGAAACCTGCACAAAAATAATGCACTCTCAGCTTACCGAATGTTTAAGCACAGTTATGGTTTAAGGTAGTGTGAGGCGACGTTCCATAAATTTAGACAAGTTCACATTCAGGTCGACGTCACCAAAGGCCACCTTGGATGTAGTTCCACTGTTGATGTAAATTTTAACTATTGAAATTCCATTGCAGACGTGTTCACCACATTTGGTGCATGAAGCTGAAATTTATGTCATATCCTTTTCATATATGGTAGAATAGGTAATCATGGTATAAATCAAAGTTACTGTTGAGTGTGTTGTAAATACTATGTATCACTGAAGAATTACTGGATGTGTCCACAGTTCATATCATATTATATTTCTAACTTAAAAGTACACCTCATAAATGTTTTCATTACAAAGTTCAGCTGAATGTTGATATACAAGGTACGCATTCTTGCGTATCCGGCATCAAAACGCCCATGACCAGAAAGGTCGTCTTACGCCCACAAGGTATTTATCTGGTACAGTGTAGATTATCACGACGCCATTTGAGTAATTGCGATCCACACTACCATCAAATGTGGCATACCATAACCAACACCAAGCAACACCGAACAACACAAACTACGGGACCTCTGATCTTCCCAAGTAAACGGCTCATTCCTAACTTTCGCATGGCCTTATTATAACAACACAATCATGTGTTAGCTTCTGCTACTATACACTGTCCCGCTGAACAAACGCAGTTTCGACAGACTACAAGAAACACAGACAGCGATACCTTGTACCCAATAAGAAACACGGACTACTTGCGTTGGCGATTCAGCATGAAGTACCCGCTATGGTGTACATCTAATACGAGTTCACTTGTTTATTAACTTGTTGATTGCTTCAACTTGGCAATATGTACAAAGTATACAGTTTATAAGTAAAATATCGTGACACAGACCACTAAAAATAATCTTGCCCGAAACCAGTTAAAATCTGGTGATTGAGAACTTTCTCGGCCCAAACATAGAAGTTGTGTTTTCGTCTAAGAGTGTAAAAAGGTTCCTGACTGTACTCTCTACTGGAAAAAAACTTATTATGTTATGGAATTTATCATATGACTTTGATATTTTGTTTTCATATTAATCAGTGATAAATAAAGCCTTCCGTCAATTTCATTGGTCAATTTCAAAACTAGACAATTTGATTGGCTGAACAAAATAAAACTGGGCCACATTTTCAGTATTTGCATAATTAGAGTTGGGAGCTTTCACTGGTCAATTTCAAAACTGGACAATTTGATTGGCTAAACAAAATACACCTGGGTGACATTTGCATAATTTCAGTAGGGAGAATTTAAGTTATCTGTCCTGTTTAGGATGGGTTATATTGTATTAATCTTTTATCTTTTTTTTAAATATATTTTCACGTTTTGCTTCCAAAACATAGGTTATGACCCCTCACTGGAACGAGCACGACGAGCTCGTTCCACAGAGGGGTCATAACCTATGTTTTGGAAGCAGAAAATGAAAATTTTTAGTTATACGAGGATGTTTTTTTCAAGTGCCGTCTGCAACTCAAGTTAGGTGATGGGTTAAAAAGTCATACTAAGTGGCTAATTTATGCGTGTGTGTGTCATATGATAAGTAGAATATGAAATGAGTGTTTTTCTCAAATAATATTTACGAAACTTGTCCGAATATTCCGTTGAGGCTCGCCAGAGGTTCGCCCAAACGAAAAATTCTTAGACTCGTTTCATAAATATTATATGAGAGAAACATTCATTCCATATCCTCTATATATTACATGTGTATGGTATGTTATAATCTAATCTAATTTAGATAATGTAAGTTAGTTAACCAACTGCCCAACACAGCAGCAGGACAGCATGAAAATTAATCAAATTTGGACTGACTTCACTTAACAGTATTGGATCATTCTCAACAAAACCATACACAAACGAATGTCCATGTAACCAGCTCAATGCATCGGCTCCAGCGACACCCACATACACAAAGGAACTATTGAAACTAGTTATTAAGAACTCGTCGCCAGAGTGCTAGAATGTTCTATGTCCCCTATGGGACATAGAACATTCTAGCACTCAGGCGACGAACTGTGTGGAGTAAAGGGTTTGTAAAATGAAACTTTGGTGATTTAAGCAATTGTAGATCACAGATATTAGGAATTAATTCGATTTTACGTGGTACCCTCTATTAATGGTTCAACTTAGCTTTTGTCGCATGCTGATTATATTAGATCAGCCAACCATTATTTACCACAGTTCATTCCTGAACACTCCGAAAAGTATAGGTTATTGCAATACACGCCCAGTATTGTAGTCGTTAGGTAAGGTTTTAGTCAATTCCTTCCTAAAGGTAAGTCTGCTTGTTACTTTCTTCATCCAAGTTGTTACATATTTTTGGGTATACGTATGCGGGAAGGACATCTAAAGATTTTGTCCAAGATCTTCATTCCTTTAACAGGCTAGATTGTCTGCTGTATCTTCCGATCCCATGCTCTATCACATTAAAAAATTTGTTGAATTATGTTGGAATATTGTTACTTCTCCAGTCAAATACAAATGGAGAATCGTGGAGTGTGAAAAGGTCGCCGATCTTCAAGATTTGATCTTTTAAAAATAACGGGTGCGTGTGTGAATTGTATTTCGCATTAATTGACTTTATAGTACGTTTCTGCATTACGAACAGCTTATTTACATATCTCAAATTGCCCCATACTTGAATTCCATCAATTAAATAGGAGTGAACCAGAATACAGTAAATCATCGCGGCATGAGAGTATATATTTTTTTACCTTATTAAGGACGTAATTTGCCCGAGCTATTTTAGAACACAGATTTGATATGTGTGCCTTATATGACAGATGCTCGTCAATATGTATTCCGAGAAATTTTAGTGACTTTGCGGTCAACTCTGAAGCTACTCTATATATTTTGTTGTTGTTTATGTTACTTTATTACTTTCCAAAGTGTGATTTACTGGGATTTCCGGGTTTGATTATAAACGATAACTTCACAAGTGAATTATGCAATCAACAATTGTGTCATGTATCCGTGCGCGCAAACGAAGACTCTTTGCCGTGGGTGTAATGGGAACTTCATTGTTGGTTTGTTTTTTAACCCATTACTTTACATGAAAAGCAGACGACACTTGCAAAAAAAATCTTGAACAACTATTATTTTCATTTTTGTCTCAAAAACATAGGTTATGACCCCTCATTGGAACGAGCTCAACGAGGTCATAACGTATGTTTTAGAGACAAAAAATGAAAAAATAATGAAAATTAACTGGCGATTTTTGAGAATAGCGCTGGCCGTTACATTAGGTAAAGGGTTAAATAATATAATTATCGTTGATAATGAAAAGTAATAAACAGAGTAATCGCTTGACTGGACTGGTTACGTGAAATAATTCATTCGAGGCGAGGGACTATATTATAAAACACTCGTGCGCATTCGCGCACTCGTGTTTGTACAACGTCCCTCACCTCTCATGAATTATGTCAGGTAACCAGTCCAGTCAAGCGGTTACTCTCTATCTCTTTGACGGTGTTATTGTTTCCGAATCTTTTCATAAAATCAGAAATTTCCTCTTCTCCTAGTTCAGTTATTCGAACGTCGCAGCTTTCCCATACTCTCATTTTAACACACCTATATCGTCATCCTGACTCTCATCAAATTTCCCTGTTTTATATTTTTGTCTTAACTGAATGCAATTACGTATGACAATGAAAGACCGTTGCCCTAAAGAAAATTCCGAAAACAAATAAGAAATCAAGTATGTATATATAATATTAGATCCATGTATGTATGTATGTATGTATGTATGTATGTATGTATGTATGTATGTATGTATGTATGTATGTATGTATGTATGTATGTATGTATGTATGTATGTATGTATGTATGTATGTATGTATGTATGTATGTATGTATGTATGTATGTATGTATGTATGTATGTATGTATGTATGTATGTATGTATGTATGTATGTATGTATGTATGTATGTATGTATGTATGTATGTATGTATGTATGTATGTATGTATGTATGTATGTATGTATGTATGTATGTATGTATGTATGTATGTATGTATGTATGTATGTATGTATGTATGTATGTATGTATGTATGTATGTATGTATGTATGTATGTATGTATGTATGTATGTATGTATGTATGTATGTATGTATGTATGTATGTATGTATGTATGTATGTATGTATGTATGTATGTATGTATGTATGTATGTATGTATGTATGTATGTATGTATGTATGTATGTATGTATGTATGTATGTCTGTGCATTATATATGTGTATAGACATATACCTATATGTATGTGTATGTATGCGTGGTTTCAGTATATTTTGAATACTGTTGCAAACTACCAGAATTATAATGACAATATCCTTGAGGGGGTGATTACAAAACAGCCAGTCTGGCTATATCGCCTCCTTGCAGTTGTTTTCTCTGTACTTATTACATGGTGCCTTTTTATGTACAATCACGTATTGTATACTTAATTCATGTATCGTCTTTGTAACAATAACACTGCAGAAATAAACTATCTCTCTCTCTCTCTCTCTCTCTCTCTCTCTCTCTCTTTGACAGTGTTATTGTTTCCGAATCTTTTCATAACGCCAGAAATTTCATTTTCTCCTACATGTAGTTCAGTTATCCGAACGTCGCGGCTTCCCCATTTGGGAAGCCGCGATGTTCTAATAACTGAACGATCTCTACTCTCACTTCCACGAGTCACCTCTTGCGTCTCTCAATCTTAGTTTGCATTGAAGTTTGTGGACAACTCTCTTCTTTGTTCTCTTTATTACACATCCGTTAAACTTTAAACCTTTGTATTTAACGGAATTGTCGCTATGACATAAATGTTTCTGTATTCAGCTGGTGAGATACAAGCCGGACCATTTCCCCAGTACCGTTTATACCTGTTCCTTTCCCGTCGATTAGTATCGCTTCGAAAAGTTTCCAAATTTCGTTATACGATTATCAATCGTCTGTCGCGTGGTGCGAACATGAAAATGTCCAAAGCAAAATAAAGTCGGTTCACAAAAAAATTAGTTAACCAAAAATGAAATGGACGCCGGTCGCCGAGAAACGGCTATACGAATTTCAACAAACACTCCAGAAAAGATAACGAATGCAATTTAAATTAGTTCCCAAAAGGTTGTTTTGATTTTTCATTGACTCATTTGATCAGTACAGCTTCAAACAAAACAAACGGACTCTTCACCTCTGGGTTTGAACATCGAAATTAAAATTTGTTTATTTAAATGAATTTTAATGCATGGGATTTGTAATAAACACAGAACGCGATGTCTGTTTGAATTGGTGGGTCTTGTACATAACTCGTTGGAATGGCGTAGCCATTCCAACTCGTTACGTAAATCACCCACCGATTCAAACACACATCGCGTTCTGTCTATTTATCCCATATCGAAACTAATTGTCATCTTTAATACCTCTCCATATAAAAACTATCCCCTTTTGCATGGCGACGCCAATTGTACTGAATAAACGCGTCCGACGAATAACCATGAGCGATCTCAAAGTCAATACAATGTCTGCCCCCGGTAACACACCAAGGGAAGCAACTCTAGCTCGGCTGATAGTAACCAAGATTGGTGTCATATGGGCAGAGTTTGATGTCATATCAACAGAGCTCTATAATGGGTAATTCCTGGGAAGAAAATCATATCTAACCGTAATGATTCTGGAGAATCAATATGCTTTTCCAGACGAGATTCCATTATTTTTCGTGCCTCCAGGGTGTCGGAAGAATTGTTTTTAACTGTATCAGTAAAGTGCCTTTATAGATGTCATGAGAAAGGTGGGTACAGTAGTTTCAAATGAATCAGTTTGATAAAAAAGAAAGATAAGGTTAAAATCGTCATAATTGTTTGAGAGAGTCAATATCGATATCTACGTCCGAGAAGTCTGCATCCGACAAAAGGAGTTATGTTTGTTTGCCACATATACATTGAGTGCTGTGGCTATTTGAAAACAGCCCATTATATCTCAAATCTATCTAAAAATTTTATGCCTGGCAGCTTGTAGAGTGTGAATGAATGCTTACCATATTAATTCTAGTGAATATCGGGAATTATCTCATTTGTGTGGCACTGAAATTATTATTTTTCACTCGCGCAAGCGCTTATGAAAAATAAAACTTTCAGGTCCACACTCATGAGATAATTGCCGATATTCACTAAAACAGCGTCGATATCCACAGTATATTATAGAGCCGTATGGGATTACTCACGTTTGTATATAGCTTCAATCGACTTACTCCTTAGTCAAGTCAACTGGGAAGCCGCCTTGTTCTGAGCAAACGTTAATATCGTTGTCGACCAATTTACCAAAATTGTCCTAAACTTAGTTGAAACAGTTGATTGTAAATAAATCACCCACGGAGTGGAGTTATCACCCAAGCTATAACTTTCAAATTTTTTACATATCGACACAAAACACAAACAATGTTTCAGCCAATGGACCTCCGGGTTTAACCCGGAGGTCCATTGGCTGAAACTTTGATTGTACTGGTTATGCTTTGCAAGAAATTTGCAATTTTTGCTTGGGTGGAATCCCCACTCTGCAGGTGATTTAGTGATAATACACTCTCCACGTACTGTACACCCTGCATACATTTGAACTCATACATGGCTAACGATTTTTATCATTGCAAAAGATTTACTGCAAAGTTTAGCCCCTTAATTTTCTAAAGCTATCAGTAAATTTAACACTAAGTGTATGGGAGTTTCCTTTAAAAATTTAAAAACTTCAGAAATTTCCCTATAGGGTAGTATAAAAATACAAAGACCGGCTTTTACAATCTTTTTCCCAATCCGTTTGAACGTTTGTCTATTATTCTCTGTTTAAACCCATTTAAATATAAGACTTTGTTTTTATGTTCTGTAACTTTTTTCTGCTGATTATATCAATAGTGTGCGCATCGCGACATAAAATAAAGACAATATCTTTTCCATTGATAAAATAATCTAGAAGGTAAGGTTTCCTGATTTTTTTTCTTGCAAAAACTTGCAAATTATTAAACTCAGAGCGAAAGTGAACAGTTACTTGGTTGCTTCTAATTAGCTTGCCATAACCCACAAGTTTCCTTTTGTAACTTTACATAAACGAAAACAACAGACTGCTCTGAGAGCTGTCTGTTGTTTCCGTTTATTAAAAGCAACAAAAGGAAACCTTGCTTTATTTTCGACTGATGGCATACTGTAGGTATTTTCTCAACAATGACATTCTTCTCAATTGGACCTCCTCCCCCCCCCGTCCGTCTAATAATTTCAGGGGAGATAACTTTATCGAAAGTCGATTTTCGTGACTAGATATGACAGGGATAAAGAATGGAGACTCTCGGCATTTGTAGCCAGTTGAATCTATATATGTAGAGAATGTGTCTAGGACAATGCACACCTTCAGGCGCACGTGTGGGAACCTGGTAACTACATGCCCCCAGCCACAAGTCTGTGTAAGGACGTATTATCCGAACAGGGAAGGTACAAAGCGGAAATACCGTCTATAACTGAAAGGCCCCCATTCGTAGGTGCTCGCCTGATGATGGAGGATGGGGTAGCGGTGGAGAAGGTAAAATTTAGGAGTGATATTCTCGGCTGAAACCGATTTACAAATAAAAGAAAACCACCTTTTCGCCGTATTATTATGTTCAGGTACGTTTTTTCTGTTGAGTATATCAACCGTGTACGCATCGTGACATGGAATAGAGACACTGTTCTTTCCATTAATATAAAGAATCTAGGGGGATATGCGCAAAATTGTTTTCCGAGAAGAATAAAAATTCGCACATTACAGTCAAATTACATTAGCTAAATAAAAAAACAAAGTAGACGATTATTTAGTGTTGGTATGTGGCAATGATAGATATTCGTAAAGACGGATTTTCCGTGAAGTAGTTACTTCTAATTAACTTGCCATAAAAAAACAAGTTTCCTTTTGTTATTTTCAATAAGTGAACACAACAAACAGCTCCAAGAGCTGTCGGTTATTTTCGATTATTAAAAATAACAAAGGGAAATTTGGCTTTATTTTCCACTGATTTCACGAGTATTTTCTCTACAGTCTCGCTCGTCTAATAATTTCAAGGGAGATAACTTTATCGAAGTCGATTTTCATGACGATATAAGTCAAAGATAAGAAAGAATGATAAACCTTAGTTTGCATCTCATCTTCATATTTAATCCTACAACGAAACAACAAAGCGAAATCACAGAAGTATCACAAATACAACCCATCAAAACATAACATTACTAAATCCGAAAAAAATTGCCGAACTATTACCAGTTATTAAAAGAAGTAACCGCTCTTTCCGTTCCTCCAACGTTTCGGCCTCATGGCCTTCATCATGGTGGAAACACTTAATTATCACATAATAAAATATTAATAGTCCTCTCACTAATCGGCTATTACCAATTATTTTATTGAGAAATCAACTTTAACCCTTTACCCAACGAATCGGCCACATCCGCCTGCGTGATATGCAAATTTAGCAGCTGAGAAAATATAATTTTTCAAAAAATTTCAACAAAACCATATCATGTGACCTCTCATTGGAACGAGCTCGTCGAGCTCGTTCCAATGAGAAGTCACATGATATGGTTTTGTTAATTTTTTTTGAAAATTAATAAAAGTGATATCGAAGACAAGAAATTTTGATATCGTCTGCGTTGGGTAAAGGGTTATGTGCCGATAATTGTCCTTTATCAAATATCCTATATTCCAAGAGATGTATTGTTAAAAAACATATTATAAATAAATAAATATTGAAAAAGAAAAACTTGATAGAGAACTGAAGAAACGTAATGCTAATAAAGCTAATGGTCCAGACGGAATTAGTAACAAAACTGGACTAGCAATTTGCGCTTCCCCTGATCAAAATATTTAATATGTCGCTGGGTCTTGGTCATTCATGTCCAATGGCCCGCAATATGGAAATGTGAAAATGCCACTCACATTCATAAAAAAGGTTCAAACCATCTTAAGGAATATTATAGACCAATCTCACTCACGTGTGGTGTGAGTAAAGTCTTTACGAAAAAAAATCTTTTCGCATGTCTTCGTCTTCATAAACAAACACGAACTACTCATTGATACCAGTCCGGTTTCATTTTCGTGACAGTACAGTATATCAGTTGAGGAAAGTAAATAATTCTCAGTTAAAAGCACCCGACAAAGGAAAAGAAGTGAAAATGGTCTTCTGTAGAAGTAAACCATTTGATCGTGAGGGCATGAAGATCTCTTATACAGACTGTGAACATCACGGGTGAACAGCTGACATGGTTTCGCAGTTACCTCAAAAATAGGACTAAGATAGTGTGTATGAATGACCATAAATCAAGTTGTAAAATTGTCAATGCCAGTCTTCCCCAAGGATCAGTATTTGGACCCCTCCTGTTCATTATCTACAAAAACGACTTTGCTGAACAAGTCGACACTGCTATACGCATATTTGTTGATTACACCTCACTATATATAATTACTGAAGACAACATAATCGCAAACGAAGCCTAGAACAGGACTTTCTAACAAATCGACTTTCTAATGAATCGACGAGTGAGCTAAGCTCTGGCATGTAGGTTTCAACGATAACAAACCTGTAACTATCAATATGACGTATAAAAGGACCCCATTACCACCTTGTACTTATAACAAACAAGAAGGCACTTCCCACCACTGCGTGAAAGGCGCTGAGTGCAGTGACTAGCCCTAGACGCCCTCCGCTCCTGGTGCCGAGTTAAGTCTCAGACATTTCCGACTAAGCACTGAGAAATTGCGGAAATGTCGGCATTTAACTTGTAGGACTGAATTACTGCCAAACACCTACTGTGGCATAGCAGGGTTAAGTACCCCGGAAAAATGATCGTCTAGTGGTTTTTAGTTCGGACTATAATCGTGGCAAAATGGCCACAGGACAATTTAAGTGTTCAGTCTTTAGAGGCAACCAGTTTCTGTAGAGTCTGCAACAATTCTTGATACTGCAGCCGCAGCGAAAGGGTGAATTCAAAAACACATAAAATGTACTTACAGTTTTCTACACTTTTATTAAAACCCTAAGTATAGTTCCTACAAGTTAAACTTTAAATAAATTCTCTCTCTGGTAAAAGTTTGAAAATATCAGATACGAAATGAGACTAAGTCGAAATTATCGCATCGCTCTCATCGCGTCCTGTGTCTGGAAATGTTGTCTGGCCTGGCAGCATTCGGCGGCGTCCTTCCACGAGAATAGGAGAGTGACTTCTTGTACACACGGAAGACCCAAAGAGAGAAGTGCCGTCTCGGGTGATTCCGTTGGTTTAAATACGGTTTGAATCGTGTCTATTCGGCAGATCTTGTTTCAATTTACGTCATAAAACACCACAAAACACCACATATACCCCAAGATGGCGGAGAGGTATTTCTTAACCCCTTACTTCCATCCTGGGATAGTAGGGCATCCGGTGGGTATCCTATGCTAAGAGTATGCGTTCTCGCCTTTAAATGGACAGTTTCACTTGGTAGGTGTATAACCTAAAACCATTCAAAACCAACAGCGCCATCTTGTGAACGTGCAAGATTGCACAATTCTCAGAGCTGAAACTGATACTGGGTGTGTTGAGGTTAGGTCGGGTCAGTATACAATGCTAAAATCTGTCAAAAGCATTCTGATGGGGTTATTATAGGTTAGGCTTTTACTAGCTAATATGCCAGTCATAATTGCAAATACTGTCAAAAACACCTTTTTACAGTAAGTGCGTAGAGTACTTCTTTTAGGTCAGTTGCACTGCTATTATGCAATGCAAATATACGAGGAATTGAATAAAATTACATAACTTGGGCTTGAAAACAGCGTTTACTTATTAAAGTTTATACAACAGAGAATTATTACCAAGTAGGACTTGGCCACTCTGATTAACACATTAACACTTCGGGAACCAAGATTCTCGAGTGCAATCATAAGACTCCGACGCACCCCACGGAGGTTAACCCGACACGCTCCGTGGAGGGGCTCCGTGGAGGGCATTCCGTTACACTACCTACCATCGACCGTTGAATTGAGGAAAGGACTTGACCGTGAACAGTTGCCTACCCCAGTTTAACCCTTTACCTAACATGAAAAGCAGAAGACACTCGGAAAAAAAAAATTCTTGAATAACTAAATTTTTTCATTCTTTGTCTCAAAAACATAGGTTATGACCCCTCATTGGAACGAGCTCGACGGGCTCGTTCCAAAGAGGGGTCATAACCTATGTTTTTGAGACAAAAAATGAAAATATAATGAAAATTGATTTGCGATTTTTGAGAACAGCGCTGGCCGGTTTTGGCCGTTACGTTGGGTAAAGGGTTAAGAACATCTCGGCGTGAACAGATCATACACTGTAGATTGCATGTTCAACCGCTTCTTGACGGAAAAACCTTCTTATCTATAATTACAAAGATGATGACACATTATACAATAAGCACAAAGGCGCTCATTTCCATAACTTAGGAAACCTTCCTCAAATAACCCGCGAACTCTTATTATTCGGAACAGCGAAGTATCGGATCAGGAAAATAGCTTTCTCTTTGAAATCGTCCAGCAGTTCGCAATATCAAGCAATCGGTCTCTCATACGAATAGAAATAAAGGTAATCATGAGTACTGTGTGCAACCCAATGACGTAACTACGATACCTTCACAGTACTTTCTTTATTTTTTCTTCATTGCTCTCATTGTAAATACACCCTCGTTCTATTTGTGTTTAACCTTTCGACAAAGGGAAGGCGTGCCAGTAGTGATTATCATACTTACTTAGTTTCCCATCTTAATCTCCTAGCCACCACCTACAAACAATCTCCCACGTGAAAGGAAAATCATCATGCAGAATTCTACTCAGGTGAACGTTACTGCTGAAACGGTAGCCCGGGCATGCAATTCACATCGGGTTACTGACCTGGGTATTCGGTGATATGATTGCATGGTGTGTGTAAAGGCTCGGTGGAGTGAACTTGAGAATGTTGCTAGACTGTAGCGCCGACGTGGAGCTGTGGATGGATGCCCAGTTGTTTGATAACACACAGGAAATAATAATTTAACTTTTAACCATCTGTGTATTCTTCAAATATTTTTTTATCAAATCTTGCCATGGATCCTGTGAAAAATTATTGGTCCAAAAATTCTTTCATTTTACAGAAGAGAAATTTGGTTAAAGGTGCCCAAATTATACTTATTTTAGTGACAAGAGATTCTGTGTCCGCAGGGATATACGCCAGTAGCATGAAAGGAGTTAATGAGAAGGAGACGTGCCGACGCGTCTTATCCAAATATCGATCACTCAATGCTTCCGAGTAATTGTTTTTGGCTACTCTTTTCACATCATCATGGGGAGAATCAATGGGCGCCCTTGGGGACAGCGAAAGTGAGATCATAGTTTTTTGGCAGAAAACACTTAAACCAAACTTGAATGCACGTGTCCGTGCACACGTGTTCAAATTCTGATGTAAATTGTCTTTGTAAGGGGGAGATGTTAATGTAGGCCACAGTCTGTTCATGAATCCCATTGTGCCTTTAAAGTGAATAAAATATGTTTAAATTAAATATATATTTGATTTGCTTTGACTTTCTAAAAATCATTCCGATAAACTAGCATCAAAGATTGAGCTGACTTACGCATATGATGCATTTTATAATATAAGGACATACGTTCTAGACCAGGCGAAATAAAACTGGTGGCCATCATCAAAATATCAGCCATCTAGAGTTTTTTAGTTGGTCCTAAATCTACAAACAATCAATATATCGAAATATATCAGTACTAAACATTTCATGCTAAGTACGGAAAACACACAATTTAATAATCCCATTTTCCGAGACTATATGCCTGTAAATTGTGTAAATACATTGTTGTTCGACTTTCAAAACATATACGTGGTTAACCATGTCAGCGATGAATATATAGAGAGTAATCGCTTGACTGGACTGGTTACCTGACATAATTCATGAGAGGTGAGGGACGTTGTACAAACACGAGTGCGCGAATATAGTCCCTCGCCTCGAATGAATTATGCCACGTAACCAGTCCAGTCAAGCGATTACTCTGTTTATTACTTTTCAATATTGACGATAATTATATTATTTAACCCTTTACCTAACGTAACGGCCAAAACCGGCCAGCGCTATTCTCAAAAATCGCCTAGTAATCTTCATTATATTTTCATTTTTTGTCTCTAAAACATAGGCTATGACCCCTCATTGGAACGAGCTCGTCGAGCTCGTTCCACTCAGGGGTCATAACCTATGTTTTTGAGACAAAAAATGAAAATAATAGTTATTCAAGAATTTTTTTGGCAAGTGTCGTCTGCTTTTCATGTCAAGTAAAGGGTTAAAAAAACAATGAAGTCCCCATTACACCCACGGCAAAACGTCATCGTTTGCGCGCACGGATACATGACCCAATTGTTGATTGCATAATTCACTTGTGAAGTTATCGTTTATAATCAAACCCAGAAATCCCAGTAAATCACACTTTGGAAAGTTATAAAATATAAGATTAGAAAATGCTGGTCACGTAATATTTGTTTTTATTCTTGGAATATGTGTCATATTTAGTTAAAACATAGATTATTTATTGTTTTGTTTCTTTTTGTTTACTTGTTTTAGAAATTTTACTAAAATTTGGTTTTGAAGAACGTTCTGTTTCTGAGCTTGTTGTTTCGTTTTTTTAGAATGCCCAGCAGTCAAAGGATACAGACTGCATAAACAGGAGATAATGCTACTGTGCCTCAAAATCAATGACACAAGGGTACAACACAAAGATGCTGGAAACGAGTGCAACAATAACGGGGGACATTTACTGTTGATCGCCAACTCATCAATGCACCTGTTTGTCAAAGATATCCTCAAAGCAAGCGGAGCTGGTGAGTAAGTTCGTATCTCAAATGATCGACGTGTCTTTACAGTTTGTGTTTCGTGAAAAGAGAATTAAACAGGTATCTGGATTTGAATCGTATCGGCGTGCATTCATTGCGTATACCCGAGTTCGCGCCTTTTGTTGATTGGACAAGGGACAACCATAACGTAGTTACCAACCCCGCTGTCGGTATTTCATGTATTTGAATAACCTGTCCTGTGCTGTAACACCTTGCTGCTACACTTCTCGGTGTCACTCAAAGCAGGGACATTTTGTTCAAATACATGACAGAGCAACAGCTCTACTGGACACGATTACATCAACCGGCCCCTACAGTTTCACCAGCTGAATAATTAAAGTGTTCTCAGACCCGAAACTACAAAAATAAAGATGGCGACACCGTATAAAGCTATTTTACAATTCAGTAAACAAAAAACGTGTGGCGTCCGTCAATATGGATACAGGTGTTCTCAGCAGTGTTCATGTTATCGGGTGCCAATTCAACCAACTGCATTAGAAATGATAATTTGGAACCAAAGCATCTTCGTTTGCTAAATATTTGGTACCAAAAACGTTCCATTCACGTGTGATGGAAAACTTTTGCAGCATTGAAAAGTACGATTCATGACAAAACAAACAACAAACAAAACAAGTTATTTTTATACTTTAAATACAAGGCTTTCGCGGTCTGGTAGTAAAGACGGAAACAATAGCCGTTTTCACGAAATACACCCCAAAACTCAGTGCTTTAGTGGATAAAATGCCAGAAATAGTTTTGGGGCAAACTTTTAACTTTTTGTGGCGAATGGTAAGGAGGCATTGTTTTGTCTTCAATAAAATATTGTGAATTATAAGCTTTACAAAATGCTCTCTAATTAGATAAATATTTTGTACCGTCGCGTGTAATTCGCGACGGTATGAAACATTTATCTAATTAAATGCTGCCTTTTGTAAAGATTCGCGACCAGCTAAGCCCAGCGGATTAATAATAATATATAATAATGCAATGTTAACGTCTAGAATCCACCGCAGCGCGTTCTGACTTACATTATTACCCCGTATCACTGGCGTTCACACCCTTTGTTCATTCTATGACATTCTCAGCTCAACTCAACGGAACACACTGCCGGTGCTCCACAGGCGGGCACACAAGGCAAGCACATCAACAGGTCCCTATTTTACACCTAGGTACGGTGGGGATTGCGTAGTACTGGTCAACATTCCCAACGTTCACAGCTGGCATCTGATGCAATGTCGCAGAATCACTGATCGGACACCAGCCACTACTTCGGGAAGCACCCGAATCAATCACCGAATGGTCACCCACCCAAGGATTAACCGAGCTCAACGTTGCTTAACTTCGGTGATCTAACGATAAACGGTCTCGCTTTGCTCATGCTCCCCATTAATAGATTAATTATTCGATTAAGCTGTTATTATCTGTAATCAAACAAGCAAATAGATTTTGTCCGAAATCCACGAGAAAAGGTACGTATCACATAATGTGTTCCGATTCCGTATTATTTTGATGATTCATTCTGATTCCGTACAATATGGACGACTCGTTTCCGCACTATCACATATATGCATTGTTATTACGCATTAAAATAGGAAATTCTAAATGTTAACCAATTCCAACTCAACTGAAACTGACAAATTGGGGAAACGGGCTTTATGTAACGAGATTGTTAGATAAATGTATTATCAGATTCTCGATTGTATTTACAATCCGACCACAACTCGTCCTCGTCGTGATCTGATTGTAAACACAACCTCGAATCTGATACAATCTACAGGACATGCACATGGTCATGATAATGTATATAGTACAAAAAGATCAAGTACCTACAGCACTGAGCTTAGCCATAAATAAAATTAGTGGCATAACTTAACTAAACTGACCTTATAGTGCAGTGGCTGGAGTTGAAAAAGGCTCTAATTTTGGAGATACCCCTACCGGAGGTGTAACAAGCTGAAACCGGTCTCAGATGAACTGCATGGATACCTAGTTTTTGGAAACTGAGGTTGTAGTTGTTTCTGTACAACATGGCGAATTAACCTCCTGAGTGCGGGAACGTAAGAAAAAAAGGCAATTTTCGACATTTCCTTATTTGATTCATAAAACAGAACGTACATTGCCGAATATTTCTAGGTATTTCTATGTATCGGACATGTTTCAAAATATTTCAGGGGTTTTATGCTCCTAGAGGGGTTAATAAGCCTCAAAATGCCCCCACATTTGGCATTTTTTGGCAATATTGGCAAAATATCTGTACATTTTCTGCTATAAAATGCCCAATATATGTTATAAAAGCACCAAATGTCTCTCATTAAAGAATATGCCAGTTAAACTATAATAAAATGTTCACAACCTGATAAATTAACCCTTCTCTGGCGCGACCGAGGGTCGAGTGAAAACTACCATTTTTTCTAAAATCAGCATCTTTTAAACAAAAATGAACAGTTAACATGGACAATTGTGGAAAATATCAGAGTTACTATTGGAAACTGAGATTATGCAAGGTATATGGCAGAGTTTTATGTTGTCAAGGTGCAAAAGACCCCCGTAATACCCCCCGACTTTGGAATTTTTAACGATTTTATGCCACAATTGTAGTCCAAACAGGTAACAAGCCTGATTTGTTGGACCAGTTATATTGTCTCATGAATAAACTTTCAGTTGAATCAGGATAAAACACCTTTGAGAAAATCTGTTCAATATATTCTTATTTTTGCTCAGTAGGACCACTCATTAACATAAGCGTACAGGCTAAAATTTTCGGTGGGGGTGGGGGGGGGGGGGTGGGGGCGGCAGGAATTGTTGCCAGAAAAAACACACGAGCGCTGGCAAAGCCCGGGCCCGGAGGCGATAAAAATATGCTGTGGGAGGGGCGGGGGAGGGGGGTTCTGGGTCCACAACCCAGAACACCCACCCCCACCCGCACCCACGTGCAGTGTCTTCGGCACTCGACGGTCGCCTGCAACTCCGGGCGCAAGCTTTGCCAACGCATGTATGTTTTTCAAGGTCGATTTTTCAAAACATTCTGGGGGTGGGGCAGTCCCCAAAATTTTTTTGAAAAATCAATCTTCAAAAAAGAAAAGCAATTTGAGACCATTTAGCGGCATTAATTCGAGTGCTGTACTCGAATTAATACCGGAAAATGACCTCAAATTGCATTTTTGGAGGTCGATGCCGGAAACTCATTCCCAAAGCTCATCGGATTTGGTCACTTCATTTCGTCGTCGGGGCTGTCCATATATTTCAACCAAATTGTTTTTTTTTAATGCCGATCATCTTTCTGCCTGAATGTTCAATGCTTCCTGAAAAATTGCAGAGCTGAGGGGGGGGGGGGGGGACGTCCCGACCCCCGGCCCGTACGCCTATGCTCATGTATTCTTCAATATACGAAAAAAAGCATGAAATCAGCTCGATACTATGCGTCTTATTATCGACGACAGTGTCTATCTCCATCGCATTTGTGATTTTCACAGTCAGTGCAGCTACATATGTCAATACACTCTAGTCCTGCAAGGATACAAGGGCACATCCTCCCGTTTTTGCAGTCTTTGTCAGTGCAGTAGAGGTGTGTTAAGTCGCGAACCTCAACTGGAGCGGAATCTTGAGTAAACATTGTCTGGGTAATTCCACCACCTTCACAAGCAGACCAGCCATGACCAACTGGTGATATCAGCGGCGGCTGTGCAATATGGCTTTCGCACTAAATCTTGGTTTGATACTTGGCCCGAAGGATGTGCTGCTTGAATGCATCCTCTGTTGGCGGAAGCATAGATGCTGGCTTGTCTGTGGTCGTGGCCAACTGGTAACGTAGATCATTTAATGAATCCAAGTATTTGCCTTTCTTGCCATACATAAGATTTACGTGACAGTGAAACACAACTGCCTATATCAGCCTCATGAAATCCTTTCATATCTGACAATGCTTGTGCATTCTTGATTAGTGTAGAGTAAGCAGTTCGCTTACCAATCCTGTTGAAAGAGCATGTGGTGTCGCACCCAGTGATGGCGTGTACCGCAGGGAGGCACTCACAAACAGTCGGTCGTGACTGTGTAACTATCTCATGGACTGGAATGTATCGCTCCTTTCCAGAATGCCCAGCATACATGTATATCTTGTCGGCCAGTTGTTCTCTACTAGAATAGCAGATCAACAGAACCAGGACATCAGTGTCCTCACAACGAACAATAACCCTTGAATGGTCACGAGAGAGAATGACGGAATGGAGGATTATCCTAGTACCTGCTTCCTCCTGTGTACTCTGAAGAAAGTCAATGGAAGAGACTCCTGATTGGTGTACTTCTTTCACCAGCTTGCCATCACTGAAACCACCAGCCAGAATAATTGATTTCTCGTTTGGTAATTGTTCGTAACTGTCCATTATATGTTGAGAGATGAAGTTTGCTAGGCTGGACTTGTTGCCTCCATTTTTCAGAAACTGGCGGTAGTTTGGAACCTGTCTTCCTCCTTGAATTTGGTATGTTAGTACCATGTTGTTGGCACCCCTGCGCTGCCTTTCGGAGGATTTGATTGATGTCTCGGCGTCATAGCGATCAAAGATTACTGTAATGCTGCTGATATCCAAAGAAGGATTCCCGAAAAGTCTTAACAGTCGCTTCTGAAGTTCTGAACCATTGTAGCTAAATCGTGGAATGTTGTAAAGTGATTTTCATTTAAACTCTGAATCATAGCCATTCCATCAATTATGTATGTATGATGTGAGTTCAGTTGTCGAGGTTTGTGGCAGCTCTGCTAGAACATCCTCACAATTTGCTTCAAGTCGCGTAGTAAGATCAGCTTTTGCTGTTTTCCTCATCTACCCATCTTCATGAAAGAGTGTTGGTGGCACAGCGGCAAGTTCATAACAAAGTACCTTCCTCAAATCGACGTTACGATACTGTGCCAAAGCCAGTAGCTGCCTGAACAACACCTCGGTATCAATGATCAGCTTCCGGTCCTTATCATTGGTGAGTGATTTTTTCATATTTGAAAATGTCAACACAGTTCCTTTCTTCATGGGGTCCCAAAAACTCTTAAAATGTTTTGCTCCAATTCGTTATTTTACAAAGTCCTTATAAGCTGCTTTTCCCTTTTCTGGAATACACTTCAGGGAATTCTTAACTTCTTGAGATGCCATTTGACCGGTGGTGATGTTCAGAAGCGATGTTGGTACCTCATCTAGATCAAACGGATTTTGACACTGGCTGACAATGTATTCTTTCATGTTCTTCAGATCATTTTTGTCCTTGTTCATGCGTGCATTTCCAAGCTCCTCGTGAAGGTTTGCTCTTGAACCAGTTTGGCAAAGTTCTTTGAATGATTCTGAGTATGCTCCAGTGACATGTCGTGTCATCAGCCAGCGCAAAGTGCCCCTTTACTAAGGGTGAAGCCGATGATGCCTCCTCGACTTTTTGCTTCTTGAATTATCGTTTGTTCAAGGGCTTGGTCAGTTGGCACACAATTAAATTTCCTATGTGGGGACCTTCGCACCACAAAACCACCTCGCACCATGTGTTCATACATTCTTGGCTGAGTTTCTTCCAACTGCTTCATCTCTGCAATATATGCTGGGGTGCAACGGGCATAGTTGATGCGCCCTGCATGAATCAAATAGGGCACTGTTTCCATCACAGTTTCTAAGTGCATTGTAAGGTTCGCCTCTCTGTCTGCTCTGAGCAACCGTAGCAAAATGTTGCCAGACTCTAAAAAAGCTATCCCAATAGGCAAACGTTGCCGACTGTTCTCGTCCTGTTTTCTGTAAAAGGCTGATTTTATCCAATATTGAATGCAGGATTTTCTTCTCCAACTCCTGACAAGCGGCAGTGCAGACACTGGGATCCCTCCCTTCAAAGGATTTCTCTAGGCATTGTATTAACTCCTTGGTTTCATTTGACAACCATGGCAAACTGGATGTCTTAGCAAATGCTTCAGCGGATGTCAAATACATATGCATCAATGCTTCATTTGGCCAAACGAATACCTCATACTCCGCGGGCATACTGCTTCCTTGTAGCATCTAGTTGTCTGTGGCTGATGCATATACACCTGATGATGTGAGGATGTTTTGAAGCCCCCCCCCCCCCCATCTCCAAATAACTTCCCGATGCTTGCAATGAAAGCCATCGTTAGATGCATAACCCCAAGTCGCATTGTTACTTTGCCCACAAGAGACTCTGGCTTGCTCCATAACATCTGTTGTGCCTTGCTGTATATAGCAAGGTTTGCTGTCACAAGAATGTGTGCCTGTCCCAACTCCTCGGATATGTGCACTAACTTTAGCAAAGTTGCGTAGATGGTGGAAAAATCTGACGGCGAAGAATTGACAAGAGGAAGGTACCGAATGGTCGCAGCTGGAACTATCTTTGTACTCACAAGGGCATTGAAACCACTCCAGGCTGGAATTCTGGAGAACCTTTCGTCTGCACAGATGTGTAGTGCCAGCTCCCATACGAAATCTTTTATCACATCCTTTGAAGATGAGTCATTTGTATTGAATGTAGATGAGACAGTGGGCTTGGCCTTCTTAGGTGGCTTTCTGTACCTTTGGATTTGTTCTTCCTCACATTGTTCCATGGTGAGCCCTTTCTTCTTTGTGCGCGGAATTAAGGTAATTTCGTCCAAAGCCGATGATCGCTGATTCAACACAATAGCCATGGCATGTGTAGTATGTTTTCCATCAACTGTTTCCTCGTTTTGGTAAAAATTGTCGATTGCGGCATCAACAACAATTGTGTAGGTTTGTTCAGGATCAAATTCTGCAATACCGCGTGGGATCTGAACTTGAGGTGGGCCTGAAAGTTGGTCAAGAGCTACTGAAGTAATGAACTTCCTCATCTCATCGTAGTTTATACAATATTCAGCTGAACTTAAAACTTCTATAAGTTCTTTACTGCCATGGCCATGGTACATTTGAACACCTAGCCCAAATGTAATCGGGGTTTGTATTTTACAAGACAGAGAAACGATACTGTGGCATATCCCAAGTACCTTCAATTCGCTTCACTATCATCACAACCTTCTGATGATCTCTTAGCATTGTCAAAGTGCTGTTTTGATGAACACCATGCAATACAATCATAGAGTGTTTTTGGAACAAATGTTTTGCACAGCTGTTTCTCAAACTGCCCGCTTGGATTATAATGATTTGATTGAAATGTTTTTCCTGAAATTGAATCACGTAATATTCCAGCGGATTGATGATGGATGACAACATTGTCCAATTGGTCTGATTCATCACCAGATCCAAATTCGTAATCACCCTATTCATTGATTTGAATGTTCAGAGCAGCTACCTTCTTCACGACATCACCAACAGTTATCTCACTCAAACAAACAAGATCGGACTTTCCAACCTGGGTAATGAAAGACAGCCGATCACCAAATCTTTTCCTCATCTTCTCTTTGAGTTTCCATGATGGGTATTCACTGAGTTTCTCCGCTGTATTCTCACCTAGTTCCTGAAGTATATAGACAAAACTACATGTATGTTTCAATGAGTCGTTTTGTATTCAATGAGTCAGATATGCGTAGGAAGAAAACGTCGAGACCGAAGGTCGAGACGTTTTCTTTCTACGCATATCTGATGAATTGAATACAAAACGACTCATTGAAACATACATGTGGTTTTGTATTTATTACATGACCCAAGCACCTACTGACCTAATTTTCTTTTCTATCAACGGTGGTAAACACCATGCACTTTATGCAGTCGAATTGCATAAAAAAAGTCCCGGTTGGAACAGGTTGGTGTGCAATACGGAATTCCGTATTGCACTGCCGTATTGCACGCCGTATTGCATAAGAGAGACTGCATGGGCATGTAATAAAACCAGGAATCGTTCATGCAACGAAGACAGTGTCATAACCTTCTTCACCTTTGAAAAAATTGTGTGTTCAATTTCTTCACTAAAACTAAGAACAGCCTTACCATGGACATTCATAGCCTTCTCTAATTCAGCCTTTGACCGGTCAGCCTTGATATATCTTGGTGAGATATAACGACTGTAACAGGACCTGTGGTATTTTGCATCATATGCAAATAAGTCTGGATATGACAACATACGCATGTGAATCTTGTCATCAAGTCCTTCCAAAGACGCTACAATGACACGGTCACGAGTTGAAGCTCCAGTGCCAGTGGCGATTTCTGTTAACCCTTTACCTAACGTAACGGCCAAAACCGGCCAGCGCTATTCTCAAAAATCGCCAATTAATTTTCATTATTTTTTCATTTTTTGTCTCAAAAACATAGGTTATGAACGAGCTCGTTCCAACGAGAGGTCATAACCTATGTTTTTGAGACAAAAAATGAAAAAAAATTAGTTATTCAAGAATTTTTTTTGCAAGTGTCGTCTGCTTTTCATGTTAGGTAAAGGGTTAACCTTTCTGGTCTTTTGTATGATTTCTCACAGATGAAACAATCAGTTCTTATACTAAACATGGAAGTGTCTGTGCGCCGAATTCGAGAAGGACCACTCTGAGCCACATCACGAGTCGCAGTAGCACTAGGTGCACTTGGTATATACTTGACATTACTTGCGGTTGTATATGATGCTCTGCACTTTTTATGATATCTGATGGTAACAGTGTGGTTTAAAATGCCATCTTTGATCTTGGACAACCTGTCATGTACAGTGTCCTGACGTATTTCCGCAGCTCGAAGAACACCTTTTACTCCATCAAGTGTTGGTTTTCTTATGAATGGATTGTCTACTGATTTCTCATCTAAAGTCTGATAACATATCACACAAACTTCACTAAGTTTTATTCTCTTCTCAAGGGGTTCTTCAATTAGTTCCATCTTGATTCCCTGCAAGAGAAGGGTATTATATTCAATCTCAGATAGATAGGCCATGCTGAATCACCACAGCTATTACATGGAATATGGGATATAATTAGGCTTAGGGGCCTAATTATATACCAAATTCCATGTAATAGCTACGGTTGGGGTATTCTGGGGTATTTTGGTTGTCTTTTACCTCTTGACAGCATTAAATTATCTTGCATAATCTCAATGTCGGATAGCAGACTTGATATTTTACACCAATTTCAATCTTAACAGTTCATTTTTGCATAAAAGATGCCGATTTTAGAACAATTGAAATTTTCACTCAAACCACGGACACATTGGAGAAGGGGTTAATTCACCGGGTTGTGAACATTTTATCATAGTTTAACTGACATATTCTTTAATGAGAGACCCTACCTGAGGAAGTAAATCAAATTTGGTACTTTTATAACATATACTTAATAGGAGAAAATGTACAGTTATTTTCCCAATATTGCAAAAAAAAATCCAAATTTGGGGATTTTTTTTTTTTTGGGGGGGGGGGGGGGGTTCTTAACCCCTTTGGGATCTTAAAAACCACCTGATATATTTTAATACATGCCCAATACATAGAAATATCCCGAAATATTTACAATGTCTTGGACAAATAGCCACGGCAAAAGGGTGCGCCCAACATCCAGGTATATGAAAGCGTGCAACATCCAGGGTATAACCGCACGCGAAACATCGGGGGTATATGGTTTCAATGAAAGCTTTTCGCTTCCGCTCGCATCATTATAAAACTCGAACTAAATAACCCGAAAATAGTTACAAATGTCATCAGATTTCCGACAATACAATCACAAAAATAAAACAAGTGCAAATAATTCGTCCCCTGAGTACCAATGTGTTCTATGTGGCTGTAGGCACATGGAACACATTGGAACTCCGGGGACGATACATCAACAAAATTCTGTTCACTCGTTTCCTTAACGACCGAAGGGATATAACTCTATCTGTTGTCTTCTGCGATTATAAAAACAGAATTATGATCACGAATTTGGTCCAAATTTAAAAACCGACATCTAGGTATTAAATCTCCATATACGATACATGTTGGCGGAGATAGCTTATATTCTTCTTGATATGTGGAAGTCAATTTGAAGAAAAGTATCTCTTCAAAACCCGAAAACCCTTCACTTCACGAAAAATCGTTTACAATAATTGAATCGGACAATATGAGAATGGGTGGATACAACAAAACATTTACAATTTAATTATACTTTCCAAAAATGATTTATCTACCTGTGAGGAAATTTGTCTCAAACAAATCATTAATATCCGGCAAGGTGCGCTGTGGCACCGTGTTTACGGCATTGGACTTCCAGCCGAATGATCCACCGTTCGGTCAACGCCAGCGGTAACTTCATTGAGCACTTCATCCCGATTCCTCAAGCGAGGGTACGGTATACTAAGACATAATGCATGTTAGTGATGCATTGTCTTAAACCAATGCTAACCCTGCTTGTGTGGAGTTAGTATGTTAGGGAATCGGACATTTGCTTGTCGGTATTCCGGATTCCCCCACCCGCAAAACTGTCCGACATGAGGTGGCCCAGGTTCTCGAAAGTGGCGTGAAATCCCATTAAACATGTAAATAAATATATATCCAGTAAATTGTCATGTTTTTGAACTGTTATGATTCATTCCCGCCTTCTTTAATCATAGCATTATGATAGAATTTTGAAAAATACAGTTCGAAAAGTATTATATTTTATAAAGAGCTCCGGTGAAAAAATTGATTTGACTTAATAATGTAATCCAGAGAGCAGTGCGGTAGATTCTATACGTTAACATCGCATTATTATTATTATTATTATTATTATTATTATTATTATTATTATATGTTTACCGCAGTATTGTTAATGTGAGAGTGCTGTTGTTGTAGACACTAACTGGCATATTATCTTATTTGATCATAAGATAACATGCCAGTTAGTGTCTATAACAACAGCACTCTCACATTATAAGTTATTGTGATGAGTTGACGGTAACATGGTCTGAGGTTTGCGGCTCGGAGCTTATGTCCAACGTCTCAGTTGGACATAAGCTCCGAGCCGCAAACCTCAGACCATGTTACCGTCAACTAATCACAATAACGAATATGTTCCAACAAGACACTTCCCACAGCTCAAAACCTGCATTCTGCAAAGCAACCTTTAACGACCACAGGTTTAGTAAATAAACCTCTAGTGTATCCACGACGGCATTGGCTAAATAATCAATAAACCAGATAAACTCATTCCATCTCAGTTCAAATCGTAAATCGGTTTGTAATTTAAACAACACTTTACCCGGAACATCGTTTGTTGCACGTGTGAAAAATCCAGAAAAATGAAGCCACTTGCTAGTCACTCCGTTGATGAAGTAATTACGAACCGGGCGACGTCATTTGACATATTTCGCGTTGTGACGTCAGACGGTAGCATTTGCCACATGAGCTGTAAATATAGAATATACTAAGCGAGCTCTCGTCCAATCAGAGGAGGAGGATTTTAGTCTTATTGGAACATTAAGTAAGATAAACTTTTGGAAGGCCACAACAACACATTCATGCCGGGGCATAAAATTCGTCCCGATTCGAGAGAATTACTTTTGATTCTCGAGAACTCCTACCGCAAGAATCAGTTTATAGTTCTAAATTTAGAATTTGAGAGTACTATTGTATATTTTACCCTTGTCCTTTTGGGTGCACTCAAATGATAATTCCTAATAAAAAACAACAAATCCAATAAAAATAAATACCTACTGAAGTTGAACGTCAAAGTTGATTGAATTTAACTTGTTTTTTCAATCAAATTATATCTTAACAATTCTTCAATATTATTTTAAATATTTAATTGTAGATATTTGAAACTTAATAAGTCATTGCACGTAGTAGATAATACCGCAAAACGTCGTAAGTTTGAATGAAACATCGCTATGGAATTTCCATTGAGAACATTTTAACCGCAGAAGAAGCTTCACCCCGGTAGTGGAGTTAAAAGCTAACATTTAACATACAGGCTTTTCAAGGTCGTAACACAGGGGAGCCTGGTATAAAAATTGAGAATACCATTGTACCGTTGTCCTTTCGACAATCCCTAATAAGTAAAAAACAACAAATCGCGTGTGTATACACAGTTAAAACTAGACGTTCTGTCATGAAATGCGCACAAATAGCACGTCGTTTTGTCCGTTAATCTGCGTGTTATGACCATATATCGGGTAACCCGGAGGCCCATTGGCAGAAGCATTGCCTGTGTTTTCTATGAGTAACAAGGAGAACCTGCCATGCTTTTGGATGCCATTCGATATGGAAGTTGAGCGCAATTCCTACGCGCAATTAAGCCAAGATAAGTGCACAGTTCGTGACAGGACTTCTAGGTTTAACTGATCGTGAACACTTAAGAGCCTAGTTCCAATTTTTGTGAGTTTCTTATTTTGTTGTATGTACATGTAGAATACATGCTCCAACATACAGGTTTTGGGTGGTCTTGTTAATGAAAGTTACAGTTAGCCCAAGAACATTAGGTTTCACTAGGGAAAAAATCGGAGAAAGCTGATTTTTTCAGGGAATGTCGAGTACATGTCACTGAACGATTAGACAAAAGTCCCCTAAAATCCCAGTTGAGCTTTTTTTTCTACAGCCTTTTTTCGAAAACGCGTTTGAAAAAAATCAAAAAAAATCGCACGAACTTTGTAACCTCGAATTGATCCAACTGTATTTTTTGTTTACGCGTATTTCGAGCTACATAATGTTTAATATACATTTACCTAGAGAAAAATGTGCTTTCTGTGACAATTTCTGCGAAAAATTATTGAAAATTCACAAAAAAGTATCGGATTTACGCAAAAAATGACGATTTTCCAAACAGATTTGCCCAAAGGGTCGTAGTACAGAACGGGATGTTAGTTGGACAGACGATAAAAAATCCACCACCATTTGAAGACTTTTATCATTGCTTACAAAATAGACATTATGGAAGACCCCTCTGCTTCTGGCCGAGTTCCCCTTTTTGCATAAAATTCGTCAGCATGAGAACTCAACTATTTTCGGGCTTGGGACCGAACAGCATTAGATCAATAAATAATATTTACAGAATGTACAAATCAATCAACATGGATTAAGTTACATTGACTATTATCAACGCTATATACAGAAATGACATGACCTATATACATATTATTCATCGAACTCAGAAATTTCCGACAGGACAGTGTTTCTGTGGTTGTTACAAGAATGCGAACTGCTGTTACACAAACCTGAGCAAGAGAGTCCTGCCTTCTTACACCCACACCTTTTTGTACAAGCACTCTTGCAACCACAACTGATCAGATTCAGTAGGTTATCGGGGGCACATGGCTTTGTGGCTGCAGTCGGTACAAGAAGTCCATTGTCTAGCGACCACCCCCAATCCGTCGGAGGAAGCGAAGTGCCCAGCCATTGTTGGACTTGGAGATAACATCTGTAGACATGTTGTTGTGCAGCATCGCTGCTTGGTGGGAGTGAGGCTAGGTCGATGGGTTTATTCAGTTTAGATTTTGCTACATAACGCTTGTAAGTGACATATCTATATTGGTCGAGAGAGGAAACAGTTTTACTCCCGTATAAGATCAGGAGAAGTTGTTCCCCGGCAGCGGATACTGCACTTGGTGTACTGTCATCCGCCAAAATTTTGTTGACATACTGTTGTGAGTCGCTAGTAACATCAGAGACAATTGTACTGAATACTTTCTTCTTACCAACTCGAAAGAGTGCAGAAGTAGTGTCACAACCACTTATAGAATGTGCTACAAGGAGGTTGCTTCTATGGTCACCCATTTTGGTTGCTATTTCACTAACTGAAACTAGTAAGTTTGGGGTAATGGAATACATCATGTGAATATTACATCCCGGTTGAACTCGAGAGGTAAGAATGACTAACAAGTCTGTGTCTGTTCCCACAACGACAACATTGTTGTCATCTTGAACGATGTCAAGTGCAGTTTCGGCTATCAGTACATCAGCATCAGCCTCGGCCTGCTTGGACTGAATATTGATAGCAGATAGCTCCTGCATCAGAAGATCGTTCAGTTGGGTTTTGTTCTTGGCATTTGCAAGGAAATCGGATTGGGGTGTGGTGGCTGGTAACTCGGGTGAGATATTGATATCAATGGAATACCTGTCTTTAGATCTACGGGCTTGTTCCATGCCCTTTGTCGACATTGTACAAGCATAACCACCAAAAACAACCACGACGTTCACCCCAAAATGTCTCACTAGATAATTGGAATATGATGTACATATGTCCTTATATGACGACTGTTTAGGCCATACAACTGCCCTCAATAAAAATCCACCATCTACAACAAACAGAGAATGTTCTGGGATTTTAGTTTGCTCGGAACCGTATGTTTTGAGGATCTTACCGAGCGTGCTTTTCTGTGTCTTCCTCATTCCAGCAGAATCAAACAATGCTGGTGGTTTCGGGGCTAGTTCATATTTGAGATACTCTTCCATCTCTGCTTGTGACTGAATAACACATGTGATGCGGTTGAACAGAATTGTGGGGTCAATCACTACCTTACTTCCACGGACTTTGATGCTATTTGCCATCGATGCGAAAGACTTCACAGTGTCAACACGTCGTAGTTTGATGCTGTTGAACGTTTTGCTTACAACATTCGATACGCAACATTCACCAATTTTGCGAACTTGGTCACAATTCACAGTTTCGTCGGCCACAAGCCCGGTCGCTATAGAGACTAATTGTAGTGGATCTCTATTCTGAAAGGGGGAATGCACTCTGAGCCAGTTCAATAATTTGGTGATATCATTGGCATCAGTCAATTGTGAACATTGACGGAGTTCCCGATGTTGTTCGCCATGACCAGTGTGAACATGAACAAAATTTTCGAGAGCATTACATATCGGAAGGCAAAGAGGTAGTCCATGTACCCATTTCGCAACAGTGCTATCGGTTATTCCCCTGCCATGTGTGAGACCACCAGGGAGCTTGAACATTCTCATTAAACACTGCTCTATGGTCTGATTAGAATATATCCCGTCCCAGAATTTATCTGAGCGCCTTATGGTAAAGTAACCTTTCTCAGTGAACAACTTCAAATCATCCTGTTGCATTATTTCTGTTAGCTCATTCATCTGCTGCAAATAGAGATGAGAACTTTTTGCAAAATGACCACCTGCGTGAAATACTGGAATCATATTGCGAACACAATATGTGTGGAGTTCCCAGTCGCCTGTGCACTCTGCTCTCAAGAACAACTGGAGAAGACCTATTTGCTCGTAGTATTGTACCCAAAGCCTGTACAATACAAATTTGTTTATGAGTACACATCAAGGGCGTGCACACATTACATGCCAATGCATCTTGAGTGTAGGCGAACACCACATTATGTGATTTAATCGAACATGGAAATTGAAACAATGATGCTATAATACGGTATTTGAATGAGAAAAGTCGATGCCGTTTGAATTTGAGTTTAGGGGGTATGGTTAATATTTCACACGTTTCACCAGTTCATTATGGAATAAATGACTATTGTTATATATCATTATAAAGCCACTGCTTTTCTGCAATTTTTGATATATAATTTAACTCCCAGAGTAGTCGTAGATTTGATTTAATGGACGTTGTGTACCGTTGTGTGTATGAAAACAATAAATTTTTTTTCGTAATTTTGTACATTTTCGTGAATATTTCACCATTGAGTGTGAGGATTGGTACAAAGTTGGCATTTTCTGTTGGGGATATGTATTCTCAATATAATTCAGCACGATATTTATGATTCTCACCCTACTAAGGCGAATAAGAATGAGAAATATGGAGCTGGGTCGAATTTTTTTTAAAATTTTTTTTTTCATCAAAAAAAAACGCTATAACTAAAAAGCTCAACTCGGATTCGCGGGGACTTTTCACACTTTATCCGCAATGTGTGTCCCGGAAACATATAAAAAAATCAGCTTTCTCCGATTTTTTTCCTTACTTTCTCATTTTATGTCTAATGTGCCTGGACTAAGTACCTTGGCAGTGGTTTATATTCAAGACATTACAAGAAAACACTGCTAAGTCAAAGAGCTGCCTTACCTTCTTATGAGGGAGTAAAAAATCAGTTGAATTCTTCAGACCTTTATAATCTCGCACGAATATAATCGATTCTGATTCTCGCATTAATTTAACTCTTGCGTGTCTCTCACTATTTGGGTTTTTTTTATTCCAGAATGAAAAACTTTTTTTTCTTATCAAATAAACGTATACACCCTTACTTTGTGTCAGATGCACATAACTCAAATCTATGAATATATAAATGCGCTAGAATGCGCTAGAACATCAGTTTCTAATCAGCGTCACTGAGTGTTGCCATTTCGTCCCCTGAGTTCCAATGCGGTCTATGTGCCAGGTTTGATTGCTTTTTCTGTACAATTTCATGTTTGTTTTTATTTTCATTGCAGGATCGGTGTGGGTAGATGGAACAGACTTGTACAAAACAATACCATGTACTCGTGGAATGGTGAACCAATTTCCAACATAAATTGGGGCGCCAACAGCCCACGCAGCGGGACGCATGATTGTCTCCGCCTTGGTTTACGCTATTATGAATTTAAAGATGCATTTTGCTACAATAATTACGGGTTTGTGTGTCTGAAAGACTTAAACCAAATCTAAAAGATTTTACTGTATTGAAAAGGCTTTACAAAAATGACAGAAACGACCCTCCTTTCTGGAGTTGTGTTTTCACTTTCTCATTCATTTTTATATTTTGTCCGTAAATTCTGACGGAGATTGTTGTTCGAGCAAAGTCATGGTAGTAAGTGTTTTGACTATGCTTCTGTGTACTAGCCTTTGTTTACAATAAAAAAGATACAAACTACTTAGTTTCGGATTCTGTGGAAAAACACTTCCAAGACTTCCACATAGTATTTCAAGTATTGTATTACGTTCAGACGCCCACACCTTAACTGAGTTACAAGCATCATCGGGGAGACGCGAACAACACAAAACTCATATTTTTGAACTCTGCAAACGAAGGTGCGAATAATCGTACAACCCAAAACGCGAAGACTTCAATATTTAAATCGGTTCAAGTTCTGTATAAAATGGGAGGAATGTAAGCAGTTGAACTAGCAAGACCTCTTTTTGGTCCAAGGCACTATTCCGTCCCTTTTTGTATTTTTATAAGAGTGCTATACACAGGGCTTTGATGATAAAATAATAACTTCAGTCTGCAGGCAGACGACCGCAGACTACAGTTATTATTTCACCGTCGAATATTGATATTGGACTGACCCATCTCACTGTAAGTGTACACAGAGGGGATACCGTTCCAGGGATCGACGGTACAATGGGTTAAAATCCATTTTTATCGCGCTTTCGTGTCCACGCCGTATATATATTACACGCGGGCCAATTTTTAGTCTCAGAAAACCTGTTTGTTGCAACAGTTTATCATCGACTGGTCACCGCCCCCCCCCCCCCCCCAAAAAAAAACGAAGTGGGACCCCAGCAACACAGATCACGTCCGATTGTCTCCGCCTTGGTTTATCATATTTTGATTATAAAGATGAATTTTGCGACAGGAACTACGGATTCGTGTGTCAGAGGGACTTGAACGAAATGTAAAATCTTTTTGCTGCATTCAAAAAGCATTAAAATGACAGTGTTGTCCTCCGCTCTGGGGTTGTGATTTAAGTTTTTCCTTCCGGATTCTAATGGAGATTGTTGTTTGAGTAAAGTCGTGATATGTGTTTTTTTTAAAACTGTACTCCATTGTACTAGCCTTCCCCTGCAATAACAATAAGAACTACTCAGTTTCGGCTACTACGAAAAACACTTTTAAGAAGTTACATAGTATATTATGTCTTGTATTATGTCCAGGTATTTATACCTTACTGAGTAGCAAGCAACATCGAGAATACAGGAACAACAAAACATGCATATTTGCGTACTCTGCAAACGAAAATAGGAATAATCGTACAAGCCAAAACAGAGACTTCAATATTTAAAATTGTGTTGAGTTCGGTATAAAACTGGGGGAATTTAAAAAAAAACATTCTTAACCCTTTACCCAACGTAACGCCCAAAACCGGCCAGCACTATTCTCAAAAATCGCCAATTAATTTTTATTATTTTTTTCTCAAAAACATTAGTTATGACCCCTCATTGGAACGAGCTCGTTGAGCTCGTTCCAATGAGGGATCATAAGTTCGTGGATTGACGTCACAAAAATAACGTGGAGGTAAGTAAATAATTATTTCTGTTACATGACAAAATAAATATATGAAGGGCTACACGAAGGTTGAAACTGAGATAGGAAATTACATGTGAAATTGTTTGAAAGAAGAAAAAAACACAATTCAAATATGTCATGTTAGTTTCGTTGATTAACGTAACAGAAATGACGGGGATTAAGTGATTAATTATTTATGTTACATGATAAAATAAATATGTAGATCGGAAATGGGAGAGGAAAGTACCTACCTGTGAAAATTGTTGATAAAAAGCTACCAACGAGTGAAAGACAAACTCAATCGATTAGTCCATGTCATTGGGGATTGCGATGAAAAGCAAACACCATTAAAAAATTCTATATGGAAAGTGCATTCTCAAAAATTATGCCATTCCGATGACCTCGTGTTGTGTCGACAGAAGCAATAAGATATTTTGCTAGACCTATCACAATGTGTATAAATTGTGCTAAATCGATTGCAGTGACGTGCCATCTTTAACTTTGGAAAGGCTAGACGTACCCACGAAGTTTTAACACCCAGAAGACTGAAGTCAAGTATTCTCGACGCTTGACTAACCACAGCTACTCACGAAGATCATAAGAAAATATTGAGCAGCATATTATATTACAATAATAATAATAATATATACACTTATATAGCGCACGTATCACAATTTTGAAAGAGTTCCAAGGCGCTTTACAAAGATATTAGTAGGAATAAAAATTTAAGTATACAGTCCTTCCCCCATGTGTTCTTTAAAAATATTTTTCAAAAAGTAATGTTTTCAATTTGGATTTGAAGGAGTTAATGGAAGGGGCAGACTTGACGGATTCAGGTAAGCTGTTAAAAAGTTTAGGACCACTAATGCTGTAACAACGGCCTCCGTATGTTGACAAAGTATACGATTTTTCCTTCAAAAGGGTCTGACCTGCTGAACGAAGGAGGCGTTTGGGTCTGTAAGTTTCATCTAGCTTGGAAATATACTCTGGAGCTTGATTCAGGCATGATTTGTAAGTGAAAAGGAGAATTTTAAACTCTATTCTAGCCTTAATGGGGAGCCAGTGTAATGTTTTTAATTTGTGAGAAATGTGGTCCCTTTTCTTTGTTAAAGTAACGATGCGAGCTGCCGTATTTTGTATGACTTGTAATCTGTTAATCTGTTTACTGGTAATACCATAGAGGAGTGAGTTGCAGTAATCGAGTCGTGATGATATAAATGCATGCACAAGACATTCTGAGGCATTTTTCGTTAAGATTTTCCTCGCTCGACCAATTTTTCGAATATGTAAATTAGCTGACTGACAAATATATTCAATAAATTCCTTTACAAGGCTTGCGCGAGTTTATATCAGCAGTGTGATGATTTATTCTCTATAAGGTTATTTTCACCGATCACTTGGTTATGTAATGCCTTTTGCAAACAAGGGTTGATGAAGCAATCAAGCCACCATTCTAGCCCTGTAAGGATTTTGATGCTGTTATTGCCTGGACTTAGTCTAGCCCTGAAATAGTCCATCGCATAAAAGTTTAGATTCAATCGGCTGGAACATTTCAGTTGGTCGAAAAGGTGGACCTACAATACATTCGCCGTAGATTGGTCGGAATCCACACCTGTGCAGTGATGTTCACGTATGCGTTTACCAGGTAATACAAAGCATCATCACCAACATTTTAATTAATGAAGCACCGGGTTGTCTAGGGGTAAATCCGTCGCTTTGTGTGCTAGCGGTCGACGGTTTGAGCCTCGGCTCCCGCACTTCTCTCTCGAGCTATTGCAGCGTTGTCGAGACCAACACTCAACAGCTGGTGGCATTGTGGACGCAACGGTGAAGCACGGTGCACGTTTCGACCGCTCTGAGGTGGAATCTGGGTTGAGATTGCTCGTGGGTGAATCTTAAATGAATGTGAGAGTGGTGTAGTGGCCGAGGTATAAGGGCCATTCACCTTCTAGCCTCGTTGGTCCAGATCCCTTAGTCTCGTGGTAAATCGGTCACTTTGTGTGCTAGAGGTCGAGAGCAAAGGCGTCGGATCCCACACTTCGCTTTCGATCTGTTACATTGGTGCTTCATTAATTAAATTTTTGACGATTATTCCTACAATAAGTTGTCGCCAGAGTGCTAGAATGTTCTATGTCCCCTATGGGACTTAGAACATTCTAGCACTCAGGCGACGAAGTGTTTGGATCTAATATTATTGGGTTCGAGGAAATATTCCCCAACTGTGGAAAGTGACCAGCCTACGGTGGCCGTACTGTACCCTTCGTTTTTCGACCAACTGAAATATTCCAGCCTATGTAATTAGAAAACAATTCGATAATCATTTAGTTTCTTTGAATCATGAAGAGAAATGTTGCTCACTCGAAACTGTTTATGTATTGATGTTTAAGGTCACATACCTATGCACAATGGCTAATCATGACGTGACAGTTTTACGAATGGAGGAAGCCGGAGTACCCGGGGAGAACCAACGAGCAACGACGAGTAGCTGCCAGCTCCCCAACATTGTAATTCCGCACTGCAGCACAGGTAGGGTTAGATTGGTTGAAGACATGCACACCATCGACGTTCAGTGCGCCTTAGTACACGGCGCTATCATGCCCCCATGTGGACAATCGGGGTTAAGAGATTTACCCAAAGGACACAACGCGGAAGTCCGAAACGATCGTTCAGACGGTCACCCATCCGAGGACTAACCTGGCTCGACTTTGCTTAACCCTTTACCCAACGTAACGGCCAAAACCGGCCAGCGCTATTCTCAAAAATCTCCAATTAATTTTCTTTATTTTTTCATTTTTTGTCTCAAAAACATAGGTTATGACCCCTCGTTGGAACGAGCTCGTTCCAACGAGGGGTCATAACCTATGTTTTTGAGACAAAAAATGAAAAAAAATAGTTATTCAAGAATTTTTTTTGTAAGTGTCGTCTGCTTTTCATGTTAGGTAAAGGGTTAACTTCGATGATCTGACGAGAACTGGTTACGCCACCGCGCCCCCAATCGAAACTTGAAATGATTATTTTTTATGGTATTACCATTAGAAATAAATTCTACAGCCGTAGTTTTATATTTACGTCGCATAGTTTCACGAATTGTGTAAATACATGAAAGGTTTCAAGACGAATTAAATACTTATTAATTGGACTCTCAACAACTGAAGCACGGAATAATATGGAGGATTTCTAGTGTTTTTGCCGAAAATTATCTTATGAGTGACCGAGACAAATGTGTATTTTTTGCGAGCGCTTGCGCGATCTGATTCAGCGGGCGGGTTTCATGCATCAATTCAAGGTGAATACGCGTTGAATTATTGCTGGAGATGATCGGTATGCACTCAAAAACACTGGAGTTTTTTTTCATTATACCTTTTTAAAACAATGGGTCATTTCCGGTGATAATCTGACTCGTATTCACCTTGAAGTGATGCTTTGAAAGCCGCCATTTTGATTGATACCGTGAAAGTGTAAATTTCTATATCTTCACAGTGGGGAATACGATTTCTATCTTTCCGCCATTTTCCCGATAATCTATCGTTTAGCATATAATAAAAGTAAATCTCTGTGAGTGAAGGAACATCACATTTGTACAACGGTAGTCTTTGTGCAAAGTTCACGAAAAGTGGGTAAACATGCAGCCTATAACAGCGCCAAATTAGTTACGAAATTGGACCGCTGGGCATAGCGTTCCAGCCTTACGTTCACCGATCACTGGTGAATACAATGCTTTCATAGTTTGGTGTTTAATGTCACTCTACACTATGAAATCAACCCCACGGTTAATAGACTACTCTATCGGAAAATAGATAGATTTGTTAATAGGTATACTAGTTTCTCAGTGTAGCTTTCAGAGCCAATCCCAAGCCACCAATCAAATTATGTAAGGAGTATGACGCTGTTATGGCCTGGGGCCAGTCTAGCCCTTCAGTAGTTCATCCCAATTTTCTACATTCACACGTCTGGAATATTTCAGTTGGTCGGAAAAAAGCGTTTTTCGACCACTTGAAATATTTCAGACCTATCAACCTAAAAACACCGCAAAACATTCATTTTGTTTGAATCAATCCACGAAATGTTTCCAGGTCAAGACTTGATTTGACCGAATGTCTGATAACATTTCGAATACCATGATTCATGTTTGTTTACTAAATACCTGTAATGAGACTCACTCCAGCAATAGCTTGAGGATAACGCGACGTACAGTTAAAACTAGAAGTCCTGTCATGAAATGCGCACAAATAACACGTCGATCTGCGCGTTAATCTACGCGTTATGAGCATAATAGAGCTATCAAATTCTGTATGTATGGCCTGTTCACAAGCAATGTTTCAGCCAATGGACCTCCGGGTTACCGGAGGTCCATTGGCAGAAACATTGCCTGTGTTTGCTTTGAGTAACAAGGATAGCCTGCCGTGCTTTGGATGCCATTCGATATGGCAATTGCGCGCAATTCCTATGCGCTATTAAGCCTGGATAAGCGCACAGTTCGTGACAGGACTTCTAGTTTTAACTGTAACTCCACCAACTATGTTAATATCCTGATGTTTTCAAGTGGAAATGATTGAAATACTGAACGAACGAACGAACGAACGAACGAGCCAACCAACGAGAACGAACGAACGAACGAACGAACGAACCAACGAACGAACGAACGAACGAACGAACGAACGAACGAACCAACCAACCAACCAACCAACCAGCCAACCAACGAGAACGAACGAACCAACCAACCAACCAACTAACAAACGAACGAACGAACCAACCACCCTCTTACAACCGTACATATTGTCAGTCTCCGCTTTTCCTGCCAACTGATATATTCCGTAAATGGAATCTGAAAAAAAATCATAAAAATTAATTTTCTGTGAATCAAAGTTACAAATGTTCCCCAATAGAAACTGATTTTATGCCAATACAACTAGAAATGAAGACTGACTACAGCCATAATTTTATGATTACGTTGGGAAGATCCACAAATTATGCTAACATCTTGATGTTTTCAAGACGAATTAAATACTTATTGAATGGATTATGTATATCTGGGGTAGGAAGTAATACCTCTAAATCTCTGTAAGAAAAAGCACACCAAATTACATCAACGGAAGTTAATTAAATTTGCCCCAAAAGTGGGTAAATAACCGATCAACAAAAACGTTGTACGTTAATTAGCTTTTGGTATTAGTCGCATATCATCTGGTAAATGTTTCTCACTGACTGGAGAAAGAGGGGAGGATGACGTCACACACTATTTTGATTTCGCAGCATAGTTTCTAATAACTGGACATTTTTTTCTTCGATGAAGCAAGTTTTTCTAATGATGTAATATTTTGCACGTATTTTTTTCAAATGCCGTAGTTTCTTTCTTTTGTTTGGATTTTAAACAACAGAATATTTATTTGTATGAAATATATTGGCGTACGACACCGTGCATGAAATAACAATTATTGTATCTAAACGTGCATAGGATGATATGTCCTTCTCCGATCGAGTTAATATCCAACATTTATAAATCATTAACGAGTGTGGGCAGAAGCAATAATCAATCTTTAACATCCCAAGTTTATTCTACCACGTGGGAAAGTTTGCTCGTGCTTTACAATGATTGACTCATTCCTCGTGCTTTACAATGATTTACTTTGCAGCTCGACAACTCGTTAGCGCGTCGGATATCCTGGGCAAAATGTTGTGGGTTCGCACTGCCCCTGTATGGTCTGTGTTGCGTCCTCGATCAAGACACCTTCTCACATTGAAAAAAAAGCCAAAGAGCAGAGTACTCAAGAATAAGAAAGAGACACTATTTTTGAGCAGGGGAAAACGACGATAGTAAAGATGTGAAACGAATTTAAAATTCACAAAACTTAATTTTGAGTCTGGATACAAATATACTATTCAAAATAAGGAGGGAATATCCAAACCGATGTTGATATTTTCGGAAAATGGTATTGGATACGAGTGATTGAACACATCAATATGTTCCAAATTTAATGTGGATCATGAATGTCACCGACACACGAAAACTTCGTGCAGGTTTTTCGCACGAGCGCCGCGTTAATGTCTGTGGGATACGTTTTGAAATTTTCATTTGTACTGGACGGGCTTTTTCGGAGGTCTCATCGTTCTTTTCTTGTATAAGCTCGTTCATTAATAGTTTCTGGTCGAAACGTAACTTTTGAGGTATGCGAAGACTGACACACGACGAACGTTACGTGCCGTTAGCATGTTGGAAGCTGGCAACAGACAGACCACTGTGGCTCCAATTCTCAACGTTACCCACTCGGTGATTAGCAGGTTGTGGTCACGCTACCGTTAGGCGTACAATGTTGAGGACAGACGTCGATCATGTCATCCAAGGGCGACAACTGCTACAAGTATCGTTTCATCCGAACCACAGCATTACGTAACCGCCATAAAAAGTGCCTCTGAAATTAGACAGTAGCTGCACCGAGCGACAGATATGCGAGCCAATGGAAAGACTGTCCAAAATCGCCTACACAGATGGAATTTGTACGCTCGACGGCATCGAATATTTCAACGTTTGACTGAACGTCACAGCGAAGCAAGGCGTAATTGGTGTGGAGCACGACAGCTCTGGGACAATCGTCGATGGAGCAACGTCATGTTTTCCGATGAATTGAGGTTCACTCTCGACTTCTACGACAGTCGCAACAGAGTGTGGCGGCAGCGGAACAAACGATAGCATGACGTAACCTTTGGGCAGCACGATTCGTTTTGGTGGTGGATGGGTTATGGTGTGTGTGTCTGACTGACCATCCACGTCTTCTACAGCACAGTGCGTGGTGTGTGTGTGGGGTAGGGGAATAACCATGGAAAGCAGAACAGCATTACATGTCATCCAAGGGCGTGTCACAGGGCAGTACTGCCGTGACAACATCAACATGCTAGCAGCTCATATGGTGCCATTTGCGCGACGTCACGGCCGTCAATTCATTTTTCAAGATGACAATGCAAGAGTTTCACAATCGGGCATGTCTGGGATATTCTTTGGCAGGCGCCTGGGACAACGCCAACAGCCCCCTACCAATGTCCAGGAACTCGCCGCAGCACTGCAGGAAGAATTTAATAACATCAGTCAAGCAGATATTGGACGTTTCGTGAGGAGTATGCCACGCTGGATCCGCGCTAGTCTCGCGAACCGAGGAGTGTTTACAAGGTATTGAGGTCTTGGATTGTACGTGATGAATTCTCTGACTGACCATCCACGTCTTCTGCAGCACAGTGCGTGGAATGTGCGCTTGTCAGACACCCAACTATCGCTGAAATCATTCACCAGATGTCACAGTGTAATACCTCAACTGTCTTTTTGATGAAAATATAAATATATTTCTTCATATATCTCACTTTTATAAAAAAAATCCCCTACTTTTTTTAATAGTATACTTTACAAATGGATTACAAATATTATCCATTGACTCTTCATCATCCTTTCAACTGATTCGTAGCCATGTCATAGGTATCCTCGAATACCGAAATGAGGCTAAGAGCAGTATGTGCGAGTCACTCGAACCAACAATTGTTCGATAGCTCATTTGCTCGGTAGACTTCGAGTCGTTCGAGCAGTATGTGGAGTCACTCGATCGAGCAACTGCTCTAAAGCTCATTTGCTCGATGGGATTCGAGTCATTCGAGCAATGACTTTTCAGTAACTGTTCAATAGCTTATTGGGAGAATTTGGGATAGGTATGTTCTGGGGTGGCCTAGAAGGCAGGGCCAAACAAGTAATAGTATTCTTAGATAAGTATCCTATAAAAAGTATCCTCAAATAATACAATACAAGGCCATAGGTATCCTCAAATACCGAAATGAGTCGAAGAGCAGTATGTCGAGTACCTCGATCGAGCAATTACCCTAAAGCCCATTTGCTCGATGGGCTTCGAGTCGTTCGAGCAATGAATTCAGTAACAACTCGATAGCTTATTAGCTTTGGGAATGATATAGGCTTTTGATATACACAAGGGAGATAACTCTGCATACCGATTATAGGAAATCAAGCAATCTGATTGATTAGTTAGCGCCAGTAAAGTGAACTGCTTGGGTGATCTTGATAAATGAAACAACAAGAGTACTCGGAATGGGGTCAGAACTAAAAAGAACAGACAAGAAAATCTAAATATAGTATCAATAAACAAAGCTGTTCCAGTTGAGAGGTCCTTCTACGCTACTGGAGTATACTCCAGAGTGTTACTCCAGAACAAAGGAACACTGTCTGGGAGACGAAAACTATTGCATACATAGACAGAAGCAGAGAATTCTGAAAGAATTCGAAATGGTAAAACATGGGTTTATATGGGTAATTCTACGAATCGGGAAATTACTCCTGTACAAAGAAACATACCCTTCGAACATACCCCTATCCTATAGGAAGGTTTTAGGTCACATAGCAACCACGTGCTACCATAGAAACTAAGATGGTGGCCTCCAGTATACAAAATGGACGACGGAAACACGCATCACCCCAACAACACACGTATCACCATGGGGATGACGTCGCAACATGGACGCTCACGCGGGTTACCATAACAACCAAACATGGCGCCACCAGGTAACGTGACTATGACGTCACATGAGATCCGGCATGAGATCCGGCCAATAATGCACGTTCGCGGACAAGTTATACTACTCACGAATGCGGTAGAGGTCAGACGTCAACAAGTCCGTCTCTACAGAAGTAATAAATTCTCTCAGTGTTAAACAAACGGGGAAAATGTATCACCCTACTAGGTGAATAAAGCAAACATTTATCCAAGGGTTTTATTGTTCGAATAAACGCCCATTTATGAGATAAAATGCTATATTTGCACCTCTGCACTGAACATTTTTGCTGCGTATTTGGCGAATTTCTTCACCGGGACGAACCATTGTCTCCCAATGGAGAAGTTATTAAATTGGAGCCAATATGGAGCGAGGGTGGAATGGGGCTTGGGAATGAGCCTAAGCTCATTCCTAAGGCCCATTCCACCCCGCTCCATATTGGCTCCATATTTGACTGACTCTAACCTTCTTATGTAAGTTTATTCACGACCAGAGAAGATCACCAAAATAAGCTTTAAAGTTTCCTTCAAATCCATCCTTTAACAAGCAGTTCTCTTTATTATTAAACTGTGTCTTATTTTATCCGATTCTGCCATGTGTATGTATTCCATGTGTGATGTATAAGTTACAGTAAACATGTTAATCAGTAATTATGTATAATTCCTAAAAAAAATTAAGTGATTATGTATATTTACTGAACCCGTCGGGAATTACGTATAATCCCTGAAATTACACATAACGCAATTTTTCAAGTAATTTTTTTTTCTAAACTGAAAATAAGAAAATAGCATTGCATGGTGAAGCAACCCCTCCCGAACTTGATGATCCAAGACGTAAGTAACAGTGTAATAAACTAAACATTTCTTGTTGTCATCCGATACTCTCTGTTTAAGTAATAACAATCATTGAAGTTCCAATAACATAAATAATTCTTTCTATTTCCAAATATATCACCAAATTTATCCAAGGTAATGTTAATTATGAAACATGTCAAAAGTTGAATGCTTAGTTTTCAAATAGGATATGAACGTCAAATATTGAAATACAACTTTAACCCTTTACCCAACGAATCGTCCGCATCCGCCCGCGTAATATGCAAATTGAGCAGTTGAAAAAATTAAATTTTTCAAAATATTTTAACAAAACCGTATCATGTGACCCCTCATTGGAACGAGCTCATTGAGCTCGTTCCAATGAGGGGCCACGTGATATGGTTTTGTTGAAATTTTTTGAAAATTTAAAAAAAATATATTTAAAATAATAAATTTTGATATCGTCTGCGTTGGGTAAAGGGTTAACCCTTTTACTGCCACGCCCACTTTATTCATATCATGATGACCTCTATGTACATCTGTATGCGAGGAAGTTTAATAAAATTTATGACATACGTTAAACTCTATCATCTGAATAATTGTTGGAAAGGGCTGTCTTGGGCCTTTCCAACAATTAATAAGATGGTAGGTTTGATCTCCGCAAACCAGAAAGCACAGATAATCATCACGTAAAAGCTGACAATATCGCTTTCGGCAGCGTAAGTGTTAAATGGAAACAACTCTCAATTGTCTACGAATCGTATTTCATTTGTAATGTATACGTTACAGTAAATATGTATAGTCAGTAATTATGTATAATTCCTAAAAATGTCAGTGATTATGAATATTTATTTGACCGTCAGGGATTACGTTTTATGGTTGCATTCCACTTGCAACATTTGCATATGATCATTGCCTCGTGTACCAACTGGTTGAGGGCTAGAGTATTATTGGTGTTGTGAATTTATTATTCAAAATTATTTTTATGACAAATTATTGGAGAATGCCTGAAGGCACTCTCCAATAATTTGTAATAAAACCAATTTATATTAACAAAATATTACTTGTGTTTCACTGAATATAGCCTTTTTCAAGTGAAGGACTGGAAAAATCAGTAGAGTTGCTTCCCATTAACAGGCGAAGAAGGGAACATGTATCCACACTCTTCATTTGTGCCGATGTCAGATGAAATCGAAAAGAACAATGCTGAATAGTTCTTAACCCTTTACCCAACGCAGACGATATCAAAATTTATTATTTTAAATATCATTTTTTTTTAATTTTTCAAAACATTTTAACAAAGCCATATCATGTGACCCCTCGTTGGAACGAGCTCGACGAAGCTCGTTCCAACGAGGGGTCACATGATATGGTTTTGTTGTAATGTTTTGAAAAATAATATTTTTTCAACTGCTAAATTTGCATATTACGCGGGCGGATGCGGTCGATTCGTTGGGTAAAGGGTTAATCAGCGCGCCTTTGAACCCGACGTTGTAAATTATATGTCATAGTACTGCCCACACTCCTTAACCCCGCAATTAAGACTTTTATATTTTTATATATCCGTTTCGTTTTGGATTTTTCCCTCTCTTTCAATTGTAATAGAGCAAAATGCCGCAATACGTCGATGACTCCGATGTCCGTTCGCTTCTTCGCTGATTGTTGCAGTTTGGACATACAGCGCAGAGAATTATTTCCTATAGAACATTCGTGACAGTTTATTTCCACAGAAACGGATTCGATTCGGATTCGAATCTTTTGCCTGATTCGATTCGGTAATCGATTCGAGCCAAACAATGAGGGTTCTCAAGGCCCTACCAGGGATGTCCGTTGCTTTGCTAACATTCTGAGAAAGAAGAAGTTGAGAAAGAAGATAGAGAATAGCGTTGGCTCAAACCATGCTGAGTCGGAGGTGGATACATTTACATCATCATTTCCAAGCATCCCCATTCTTTAGAATCAGAGCTCGTCCGTGGGCCTTGATCCATCAATGGGCTGTTTCGAACAAGACATCTGATAAAGCATACTGTAAGTTATTTCCGTCAACAAGTATGGTATATGGAGATTTAATACCTGGATGTCGATTTTTAAACAACGAGCCACAGGCGAGGTGTTCATATGAGACATCCCGGTATTAAATCTCCATATACCATACCTGTTGGCGGAGATAACGTTTTTGTCCCGTTTGAAACACAATAGAAATATAGAGAAGAAAAATTGGTGGACACGTTTCTCACGTTCCGTAAATAGTTGACCATATTCGTGAATAACTGTTTTGTTTTTACAAACGCAGAAGACAACAGATAGAGTTACATCCCTTGGGGCGTTAAGGAAACAAGTAAACAGTATTTTGTTAACATATCGTTCCCCGAGGTCCAATGTGTTTTATGTGCCTACTGTCGTTGGAACTCAGGGAACGATATTTGCTCTTATTTTATTTTTCTCAAGTTGTTTTATTTAATTATTTGAATATTTAATTTATAAAGGCAAAATATGATAGAAATGTCGGAAATCTGAAATATTTTTGACTATGTTCAGGTTTTTGGGTTTGAATTTTATAACGAGGCGAGCGGAAGCGAAAAGCTCTCATTTAACCCATATACCCCAGATGTTTCGCGTGCGCTAATACCCTGGATGTTGCACGCTCCCATATACCTTGGATGTTGGGTGCACCCTTTGCCATGGCTATTTGTCCAAGCTATTCTGACCAACGAAAAGACAGAATTTATCGTGATATAGGGACAAGAAATCTTATCGTTGTCGAAGAGTAGATGGGTATACAAGACGATTCTGTCACACTAATAACGACCCCCAATAGGCCGCCACCAAACAAGATGAAAAAGAAGACTTCAGCACGACGCTAACAGAGACATCTTTGTTCGTTCTTCTTCTTTACTAAGTATATACAGAACTCAGAAAACAGTCTCTCATGTCTAAAGGGGCGCGCAATGGTGTAAAACCACTATTCGTGCGTTTTTCGGTATTGCAAGATGAACTGAAGAGCATTTATAGATTAAATCAATTAATAGTGTAGCCAGCAGCCTCTGGGTTAAATGTTGTAGATAATGATTAATTTATTCGATAAATCATGATGTTCTCTCTTCAGTTAATGTTGACAGCCAGCAATTTGTCAGTTAAAGGTTAAAGATATGATTGATCTGTTCTGAAATCACGATGTCAGGGCTCAAAATAAACGGTGTCGCGTCGCTTTTTGCTATGCAAAACTTGCAAAAAGCTACACAATGTTAAATTATGTATAACATTTTGCGATACAAGATAATCAACTGCAGCCTATTAGGCTGCAGTTGATTATCTTGTATCGCAAAATGTAAATGAAAATTTGCAAACAAATTTGAAAACTAGTTCACTGATGCTTTACTTCTGATTGTGGAACATTCCAGGCATAACTCAGATTAACTCTCCATCAAGCATCATTAGCAACTTCATATGTAAGATGAGTTCTGTTGGTTTAAATACTTCCTGTTCAACATTTTGCATAAAATGTCCATTAAAAATAACTACAAGCCCATCAAATTAAAAATCCCAAATTCCATTTTGAGAACTCTATTAAACAACCAAGACGCCATTTATAACAGTATACAAGTCCATGCAACCCTTAAAGGCAGTTCAGTTAAAAAAAACATAGTAAATGTTTCATGTGTTGCAGATCATTTGGAAATGCCCAGAAATGGATGGAAACTATTCTATCTACTTAGAAGAATTCAATATAAAACAGCATAACATAATTCTGGTACACAAAAATAGCTATGTAATTTGTATAAAATGCTATTCATTTTTTGGAAATGTGTAGCATTTTGCTTCGCAAAGAAAAAAAGTTATTTTGAGTACTGGACACTGACAGCGTCAGTAGAGGCCGGTGGTGCATTAGGTGGAAAGTGGATTGTTGATAGAACACTCGTGGCGTGAAATTTCCACTCGTACAATAATTGTCAATTTATCTGTTGATGCATACGAATGACAAGCAACGCTTCTGAATGAACCTCCGGGTTTAAAACGAAAGTCCACTGGTTGAAACTTTTCTTGTTATTATTAGGAGTTCTTATACTCAATTATTGTCTGGGTGGAAACTACACTTCACGGGTGTTTTAGTGGTACCCACTATCCATGTACTGCATATGTGAATTAATTAATTAATTAATTAATTAATTAATTAATTAATTAATTAATTAATTTATTTATTTATTTATTTATTTATACGACACTTTCGACAGCCACGAAATCGTGTCGGACAGTTTTACGGGAGGAGGCCATGGATCCACCCGAAACCACTGAACAACGGCGAGCAAATGTCAGACTTCTCAACGTACTAACTCAATACAAGCAGGATTAGAAGTGGTTGAAATCAGGTGAACCAGTGAGGTGCAATACGCCTTGGTACTCAGCGACACCCTGACCCCACGTAAGCAACCAGGATTAAGTGCCATGTCCATGGACACAACGCAGTTACTTCTGGCGGGGATCGAACCGTGGAGCTCTCGGGTTGAAGTTCAATCCAGTAACCACTGAGCCACCGCGCTCCCATATGTGAATTGGCCATACCGTACAGTTAAAACTAGAAGTCCTGTCAAGAAATGCGTACAAATAGCACGTCGATCAGCGAGTTAAACAACGCGTTATGACCATAATAAGGCTATCAAATTCTGTGAATATGGCCTGTGCACAAGCAATGTTTCAGCCAATGGACCTCCGGGTAACCCGGAGGTCCATTGGCAGAAATATTGCCTGTGTTTTCTGCGAGTAACCAGGTGAACCTGCCGTGCTTTGGGTGCCATTCGATATGGAAATTGCGCGCAATTCCTACGCACAATTAAGCCTAGATAAGCGCACAGTTCGTGACAGGACTTTTAGTTTTTGTGTCCATAATTTATAAGTTGTGAAAGGGCTCAATAATTAGGCAAGTATGGGTTAACATGGAGGGGGCATGACTGAAATTTGGCCATGCCCCCCCCCCCCCCCCCCCCGGTATACCACTGAATCAATACGACAGAACACAACCATTTCGGATCATAATTTGTGAGTATGAATGCTTACCAGCTGACAACCGCGCTGTTTAGTAGCTCGTTAACCTTTTGAACTCACAAGACCGATTTTTGGGACCAGGGCACTGCCGTACTGTAACCAGCGCGTTCCACATTTTCATGTTGCTGCCGAAAGGCTGATGAACCAAGTAATTATGAGAACTTTATCTAAAAAGCTCGATTGCAGCCATCGTTTTTTGACGGTGTTCAATTGGTGAGGTGTTGGACTCCTGATTGCCAGGCGGAGTTGTCGAGGGTTCGAATCCCGGCGGGGGATCAGAAACCAACATTCTAAATGATTTTGTCATTTGAAAAACGCATATATATTAGCCCGTACAAGTCTTCGTCTGAGGCTTTCTTCGACTCGATTCAATATTTCTTAATGAGGAGAGAGGCAATGCTCATTGACTCCACTCCTGCATGTCATTATTACAGAAAGATGGAACTCGGTTACTGTATTTTGTAACTGTTGTGTGATTGTTGCTATTGTTGGGCCGAGTGGTGGGTTTCTTCGTAGCCAACTCCCCACACGCAGAGTTGCGAGGCAATCCTCACAGACTCGGTTCTAAAGTTTTCGATGAGTAGTGAGGCAATCCTCACTGACTCCGCGCAATTTAATTCTATTGAATAATTTTAATTTTCTGGGACTTACTTTGTTTTTCTGTTGAGGGTGATGTTTGTTCAGCTCTACCATTAATTCACTTCATTAGTGTCTGTTGGGGGTTTTGTTATGCGGTCTTTTAATCGCTTTTCAACCGCGCTTCTGCAGAGTTGTGAGGCAGTCCTACCAGGCTCAATCCAAACATTCTCAATGAGTAGCGAGGCAGTCCTCAGTGACTCCACGCAATTGAGTTCTATTGTATAATTTTAATTTTCTGAAACTTATTTTTGTTTTTCTATCAAGTGTTCGATGTTCGTTCAGCTCAAGCATTAATTCACTATCTTGGAGTCCCTTTGGGGTTTTGTTTTTAAGGTCTTTTAATTGCGTAGCAATACAGTTAAATCTAGAAGTCCTGTCACGAAACGTGCGCTTAACTAGGCTTAATGGGAATTGCGCGCAATTGTCATATCTAATGGCATACATAGCCCGGTGGGTTCTCATGGTTACTCATAGCAAACACAAGCAATGTTTCTGCCAATGGACCTCCGGACACCCGGGGGTCCATTGGCTGAAACATTGCCTGTGCACAGGTCATATGTACAGAATTTGGCAGCCGTACTATGATCATAACGCGTAGATTAACTTCTAGTTTTAACTGTAGTTTATATTTCTCCTAACTCAAGAAGTTCCTTTATCGGTGTCCACTTGGGCATAGTGTCACGCACAGGGTATGATTTGGAACTTTTGCTCTGGTCACGTGTTATTATGGCACCGTATTCTAGTTCGAATTCCAGAAAATACTGCTGTAATGGTTGTATAAGATAAATGAAAGTTCCAGCGACCCGAATAACTTAATGTGCTTTATAACATTACTTGCTTATGAATCCAAGAGAGTCGGAAGCGAGAACCAGTAATCTTATTTGTTTGAGTGGGTGCAGATCTCCGAGAACCTCGAACTGGAAGATGACTAGGAATTGTGCATAACTACAAGGATGCTGATCTGTGTTTGCTTACAGACGTGAGAATATTTATGGTAATACTGAAATCGCGGTTTATTGGTTGTTTAGAAGAAAGAAAAAGAAACCTAAACAGTCGCTGGTTTACAGCCCCAGCATATTTTCCTTAAAAGCTACCAAACGGAAAACATCCACTAATATGTGTTTGTGAAGCTGGTAGTCATCAATCAGCCTATAAGGGACACTGGATGCTGAGCCTTGGCCACATAGTCTGTCTTCGGGGAGAACAGAGTCGGGGTGATGGGATGGGGAAAAGAACAAAAAAAAAAAAAAAAAAATTAAAAAAATACACACACACACCCACACACCGGCACATACCCGAAAGCCCTTAAAAGGACTGTTATATCTTTATTCAAATGTTTATTTATTTAAAATGCACAGTCGTCCTTGCCTGGCGTTTGGTGGTTTCCTGTATATGTTAACAGAAAAGTAGGTTGTACCAATTCCTTCTACGGTTCGTCTACTATTTCCATGCGTCGTTCTTGATAAGAGTGTTGGGTGAAAATTTGAGAATGTTCAGTTAGAAAACTTACAGGAAGAGAGAACGATAGGTATCCGCTATTGTATATTGTGACTGTTGTGTTATATCCCTCTCCCCAGTCCCCTCTCTCCCTCCCTCCCCTCCCCTCCCTCCCCTCTCTCTCTCTATCTCTCTTTCTCTCTCTCTCTCACGAGAGTCAGACAGATAGACAGAGAGGCAGACAGAGACAGAGCGAGAGAGAGAGAGAGAAGAGATAGAGAGGGAGAGAGAGTTTGGGATATTATCATAGTTTACCCATTCCGTTGAAAACGTCCCGTATCTAAAATATAGTCTTGGAAGGCTTGAAAAATCTGAAGATTATCCGAATTTGACAGAGATAAATCACCAAAAAGAATACTATCTAAAGTGATGTTAAACCTGCTTATTTTATTCTGGAATTCCTGCCTTTGTACTGACCACAGAGGACACTCAAACACAAAGTGTTGCTCGGTTTCTTCAAAATACCCACACGAACATCTCGGGTCTTCAGATATAAATCTTACGAATTTGTGAGCATTTAAATCACTACAACGTAGGCGCAGTTTGGAAGAAGGCCTAGAATTCTTGATGAGTAGCGAGGCAAAATCCTCACCGACCCCACCACTCCATTTCATTGTTAGAGAAAGATAGAACTGCGCTTTTATATATTGTGACTGACTGTTGTGTGATTGTTACTATGGCTAAGGTAAGGGCGGGTTTCTTCGGAGCCCACTCCCCACACGCAGGGTTGTGAGGCAATCCTCACAGACTCAACCCTAAAGTTCTCAATGGGTTGCTAGGCTATCCTCACTGAAAGCAATCTTCACTGAATATTATATGAATGAATGAAAGGTTTTAGCGCGCCGAAGGCGCGCAGGGACGATGTGGGATTTACAAATCCCTTGCGACCCAGTTAGCCTTATTTTATTTCACTTGGATCTTGGATCACATAGGCCTTGCTTTCCTATTGCCTCAAATGGGGTCTGAAGGAGTATGCACGCGGTTAGAATTCCCGGCAGTTTGCGTTGGAGTGATAGATTGTCAAAGATCAATCCCTCAACGTCATTAAGACTATTAGAGAGTGGGCTCTATTCGGTTCCAGCTTGGCGATGGTAGAGGTTTGAGTCCCACCATGGTGGCGAGCCAGAATATAATGTTGTGCAATGGCAATTTTAAGGGAAAAAGCAAAAAGAAAACCAAACAGCAACGCCGGTTTGGTAGCGGTCCCGGTATATGAACATAGCGGTTACAAAAAAGGAGTGGAGAAAGCTCCAACAGGTTAGTTTGAAAAAACCGGGAGTCATCCATCAAGCCTTCTGGGAGATAGGATGCCGTATGTGATTTTGAGATATCTGGTTATCCTTCGGGAATTCCAAATGACCTCCAACACCTCCCCCCCCACCCACAAAAAAGCCCTTAAAAGGGCTGTTTGCTGGCAAGATTGTTTCAATCCTTGCCTTGGCCTTGTTAGGTTTTCTGCACTTCTTTGCATGAGGATTGTTTCAATCCTTCATAGTTTGTCATTCAGTTGGTCGTGTGTCTGATGAGATAGAGGAGGTAGAAAAGATAGAGAGCTGGAAATTAGAGCAATTCGGTTTTTAATTTACAACTGTTCCGTCCGTGACGACCAGTGACATGTGGGTGGGGAAGCCAGCATTTTTTCCCCGAGATTTATATCTCAGGGAGGGGAGACCCGGCAGCAGGTGGAGAGTTTCCTCGCTGTTTGCAACTCCCATTGGTAACAGAGGCAAGCTTTCGTGCATATCGTGTCACCCGCAGCCAGTTCTAAATTTAGGTCACAGAATGCCTGGCTCATCCCATCACAATGATGCAATATTTAAACCTTTCGATAGACACGCCCCAGATTATTTAGTTTTCCTATTGAGGACGCGATGCGCATTGAGTTCTATTATTAATTCGCTGTCTTGAAGTCTATTTAGAGTTTTGCTTTGAAGATCTTTTAAGCGCATTGCTATTGTGTCTATTTTTGCTATCTCGTGAAGTTGTTTTATCGATGTCCACGTGGGCTTGCGCAGAGCCACGCGCAAGGCATGATTTTGGACCCGTTGTAGTTTTTCAATGTTTGTTTTATTCAGGTCACTTGTTATTATGGCCCCATACTCTAGTACTGGGCGTATATATGATTTGTAAAGATTGAGGAGAATTTCTTTATTGGCTCCCCAATTTTTACCTCTGAATATTATATAGTATTGGCTCCTGTCGCCAAGCAGCCAAAAACACGGGCAATTTCACATGTCAGTTCGAGTTTGGTTTGCTGTTGAAATAATATTCGTGCGAGATACATCTAACCAAATAGGAGGAGTATGTTTAATTTGGGATCATCCAACAACACACAATATTCTACTTGACGTTCATGACTTTTCTGTTCATCGGCAACTGCCTTATTAGAAGCTGTTCCCCAGTATATTATTAAACATGCATAGCTGTTATAGTAGAATAAATGAATACTTATCGAATGCTTATGAATCATTCTGTTATGACAACGGATTATAGAACTGAATGTTGTTTACCACGAGTCGACATTTGTCATTTTAATTATGAGATGTCGCATGTTGTGTAACTTTATTACCTGTGTTGTAATTTGATGCTCTGTGAATGTGTTATTTACCACGAGTCGACATTTGGCATTTTAATTATGAGAGATCGCTTGTGTTATAATTTGATGCTAAGCAGTTTTGTACAGAAGAGGCACCACAGGAAGCTTTCCAACATTTTATCTAAGAGTGCTCAATGTAGAATTTCATTGCATGTCATTTTATTCATTACTTGTTGCTGACAATCTGTTAGGATTTAGGAGATGGACGTCTCTTGTTGAGTTAGACATCCGTGAATTTGACCTTGAAAAACTATTTGCTAACGAGCCCCGAATGTCTAACGAAACAAAAGACATATCTCTACTGTAATTCCTGTCATCGTTAGAAGTGACACAATTTTTTAAAAATCCGTTTTATTTGAATAAAAACAATCCAAAAAATATCATTTTCGATCTCGGTCTATTTGTCATAATTGTATTTACAGGATGTGTTGGATCTGTGATAGGAGCCGTTTAGTTTAAACAATATTTATTCAGAAAGCAGCGTTACACGTATACATTACATAATAATAATACCACAGAACGACAAACAATTTTCATGGTTGTACACGGTATAACAGAAACAGAAATAATCGGGATTATAAGAAGACGATTCGACAGGAAGACATGGGCTTATATGAGTCGTCTCCTTGGCGCCGTTTCTCGGGCCTAGCGTGGATACAGACATGTTCCAATTGACTCGCTTCTGACAATTGGAGCACGGAATAGAAGAAATCGGATACGAAAAGGCTTTTTGTATCAAATGTCTATGGAGCACTGTAAGAGTGAATTTACCTGAGATTAGAGCACGGAGCCGACCAGATCTCAGTCAAATTACGGGTTCAGAAGAACAACAAGGTCAAATTTAATAACAATTCTCATCAATTATAATTTTAGTAATACGCTTGTGACTCAACGTAAAAAATGAATGAACAGCTGCCAAATTGGAAAATGTGTTTGCGTTTCGTTTTGGGGATTTACATTCAGAAAGTGTATGCTGTACTGTGATGACAAAAATTGACAGACAATGTCGATCGGATCGAGACTGATTGGCGTTCCGACTGAAATTCTTTGTCGACTTGTTTAGCCGCATTTCCGGCCAGGCACACATGATATATCATAACGTCATTAAATAGGATGCCTGTTCAGTATAATAATAACTCTTTGGCCAGCCGCTGATTTGTCGCGGTCCTCATAAGAGAAGGCCATCATTCCCCCTGCACCCCACCCCCTCTTCCCCTCCTCTCCTCCCAGCATTCAGATATAAACTGCTTAATAGTGTCCCTCACTTCCTCTTTTTCAATTTCTTCAATAAGCATTCCTACCCTCTCCCTCGTGTCCCCCTTCAGCCATCTATCCTTTGTTTCTTCACCCCACTTCTGCATTATTCTTCCAGTAAATTTTATTCTATGAGGTATATACTGTGGGCATTCCAAGAGAAAATGTTCCAGGGTCTCCACTACTCCAGAGTGGCACATTTGGCATCCCTTTTCCCCATCTCTCCCAATTTTTCCCCGAAGCTCCAGTGATCTTGATCTCAGTTTGAACAGCAGTGACCCTCCAAAGGTGCCATCTAGGTACTTCTCAAAAGCTGGCTTTTCTTTATATTGTAACCCCTGCAGTGATCTTTTCACGCTAACCCCTGCTCGCCAGTTTCGATTGCAGTCTTCCATGACTCTCTCTTTGACAAACCTTTTGCCTTCTTTCATTCCTACTTCTATGTTTGTGACCTCTATAGTGTAATTGTCCATTAGTTCCCTCACATGTTTTGACCACCCCGTTTCTATATTAGAATTCCAAATGGTATCGAGCATCAATTTGCACCACCGGTTGTCAGGCATGTTTCTCAAGTAGTTAAAGTAACACAGTTTTCCCAAATCTACCCTGTCCTTGATTTTCATCCACCCAAGCTCCCCCTTACTGCTTCCAAAGCTGCAGCATTACTCGACCCTGTTATCCATCTGCCGGCATCATTCTGAGTACTTTCCAACTTCTTAATAACGGTTTGGTTTACTGGAATCACGTCCGTGCCATACGTTATACTTGGTAAACCCACCCTCTCCCACAGTGTTTTCCCCACAAAGACCTTATTGAAACTATTTTTCTCTAAAAGTTTTAGTTGGTTCAGAATTCTTTTCCCCTTCAGAATCAGTTTGGCTGAGTAATTTCTGTACACCCCTCTTCCCGTTATATTTATGCTTACCCCTAGATACTCATACTCTCCCGTTTCTCCTACAGTGATTTGTTTGCTTTCCCCTTCGGGGATTGAGAACTCCCCCACTCTCCATCTCTTCGTCATATCTACCTTGCGCCCAACGGGTATTACCTTGCTTTTATTTTCATTTAGTTCGAGCCGCCAAGTGTTCCCATATCTACCAACAATTTCCAGCAGTTTCTCAAGCCCCTGTTCAGTTCTAGACATTAACACCATGTCGTCCGCAAAGAATAAGCCTGGTATCTTTATGTCTCCAACATTTACCCCCTCCGCACTCTGAATTAGTTCGTCCCCTAAATCTTTAACATACAATGCAAACAAAATCGGTGAAAAGATACACCCCTGCTTGAGGCCTATATCCATAGGGACTCGTTTTGTAGTGATACTCCCTAGACTGAGTTGGCTTTGCACATCTGTATACAGTGCTTTCATGATTCCCACAAAGTCACCCCCAGTCCGATGCCCTCGAGCTTTCGCCACATACCTTCCCTCCGCACTCGGTCGTACGCTTTTTTCACATCTAGAAATGCCAGAAACACCTTTTTCTTTTCAGCCTTTGTTGATTCTATCAGTTGGGTGAGTGTAAATAGGTGATCAGTGACTCTTCGTCCTTTCCTGAAACCATTCTGAATTTCTCCTAAAAAACCTTTCTCTTCAATAACTTCCTCTAGTCTACCGTATATGACCTTACAGAATACTTTTCCGATGTTACTACTAACTGATATCCCCCTATAGTTATCTAGAACTTCCTTATCCCCCTTTTTGTGTATGAACGACACCTTACTTTCCCTCCACTTTCTGGGGACCTCTTGCTTTCGCAGAGCCAGGTTGAAAAGGTTTGTCAGGACTTCAATAAGTGCCTCCCCTCCATTTTTGAGGAATTCGTTCGGAATTTCATCAGTCCCTCCCGCTTTACCATTTTTTAATTTCGAGACCACGTTCCGCACTTCTTCTGCCGTTATTTCGCTACATACACGATTGGATAGGTTCTCCTCCACCATTGTATTTCTTTTTGGTGGGGACCCACTGCCCCATCGCCTATCGTTTATCTTTTCCCAGTGCTTGACTAACTCTGAAGCGATACGGCCTTTATCTTCTGTACTTTCCCCATCCACTTTGATACTCTGCACACTACTTTTCCCCCGTTTATTTATCCAGTTCCAAAATACGTTTGAGCTCGAACCCCCCGTTTTCTTTATTGTTCTGGCAAGACTGCAATTGCGCTCCTTCCTATTATTATTCTTTATCTCATTCACCTTTCTCCGTGCCAGTTCATATTCTCCTTTCATTAGTCTCGTGTCATTGTTATCCACCCCTTTAAGCTTCCTACTTCTTCTGTAAGCAGCGCATTTTACCTTCCTTTCTTTTATAGCCTTTTTCAGTCCCTCGTTAACCCTGTATCCAAGTTCTCTCGTTGGGACCCTCACCCTTCCTATACAATCCCCCCCTGCCTCTGTTAGGCTATTTACTATGCCATCTGAAATACTCTGGACATTTGCATCCCTAGGTATACATTCAAGATTTGGTTTTAGTTTTTCCCGAAACTGCTTCCAGTCGGTTCCTTGTTTTAGTCCCCAAACTTTCTTGAAGGTATTTCTGTCTCTATTCGTCTTTTTGCCCATAATCTTAACTATTATCAGGTTGTGATCACTACCCAAGTCATTTTTTCCCTCGTCATCTATTTCTATATCTATAACCTCCCTCCATACGCTATATGTGTTGGGTAAACCAATCAATATTTTCAATGTGCAGTCCCGGGGCTGCACGTTGAAAATATTGATTGGTCTACCCCAAGTAATAAATAAGGACTCTTCTACTTGCTGCCATTGGACTGGCATGGAAGACACCACAGGAGTTCAAAGGGTTAAGTTATTGGAAAATATGAATTAAAGATTACAACCTCAAAATTATGTGTCGATAAATGTAGTATCAATGTAATTAGAATTAGGAAACCTCTATGCCATGTTTCCAGTTGTGAAAATCCTGACATTGGATCTGCGAAAAACCATATCAGTAGGTCTTGATTTTGTGGGCTCCCAAATGCCACCGCACCCCCCACACCCCCTCTTCTCGTCCCAACACCTAGAAACGAACTGTTATAATTCTATTTTGTACTTCTTTCTTCCTAATTCACTGATCAACATACTAACCTCTGGAGATGAATTTATTTTCTTTTTATTGGTTGAGAAAGGAAAAGAGAGAGAAAGACTTATATCTTCTGTGCAGGCCTCTTTGGAGATGAAGAGAATTTATTCCCTATAAATAAACAACATCAATAAGCTTAGAATAACCTCAAATGGAGAAACGTTTTCAGATGACAACTACAATCTACTACTTTCAATTGTAAACACGTGAACTTTTAAAAATATCGCTATGTTTCTTAATGTGTTCATAGCTAAATGATAGAGTGTCATTTTCTATAGTATTTCGAAGGTGCCTAAGTCGAACTGCATCATAAATAGGTTACCGAAATATATACAGGTCCATATGGTATAATAGCTCCATACCGGAGTTTCGACCGGGACCGGGAATTCTCTGTTCCCGATTGACAGAGATAACTCTGTATACAGATTGTGGGAAATCAAGCAATCTGATTGGTTAGTTATAATCTAGATATATTAAACAACAAGAGTACTTGGAATAGGGTCAGAACTAACAAGAATAGACCAGAAATTGCTAAATATAGTAATAATAAGATAAACTGTTCCAACTAATAGGCTCTTCTACGCTACTGGAGTATACTCTAGAACAAAGGAACAGGGTCAGATAGACAAAAACTATTGCATATATAGATAGAAGCGGAAAATTCTGGGTAATTACCAAAGGAACCTGTCTTTTAATGGGAAAAACGTCATGGGATAGGGATCCAAAAAGGGATTCTGGGAGAATTCTAATCCAGAAAAATGCTCTTATACAAAGGAATGCACTCCCCTTGTACCCCCTTAGTACTATAGCACTACGTGCTAAGCCGATAAATTGGGGAAATAAAGTCAATTTCGGTGATTTGGGATAAATTTTGGTGATTTGGAGGGATTGTCCGGTTGTTTTTGGTAATTAGATTTACTCTTCTACAATCGAACACACCCTCCGGACATACCCCGTCTTATTGCAGAAAAATTGGGTAACATAGCAAGCTCGTGCTACCATAAAAACCAAGATGGCGGCTTCCAGTATACAAAATGGACGACGGAAGCACGTGTCACCCTAACAACACGCGCTGCGCATGCGCACTCACACCACGTATCACTATGGAGATGACGTCACAAGATGGCCGCTCACGCGGGTTACCATGACAACACAACATGGCGCCACTAGGTCACGTGACATGACGTCACTTCCGGGGTCCTGCACCGGGGTCCTGCAACCTGGGGGTGAAAAGCCCGAGACATACTACTGATATGTCCGGAAGGGATGAGGGAGCTTAAATAAGTTAGTGATTGATGCCGAATTCTGGTTATTTTACAAATGTGTTTATTTATGCTTAATTATGTAAAATGTGTACTTAACTAATAAAGAAGTACGGAAATTGAATAGTTCGTTGTTGGGTGTTGGGAGGAGAGGAGGAGGTAGGGAGGGGCAGTTGGGAGCATTTAGATAATCAAAGTCTCTCATGACAATCCAGCGGCTTGTAAAAGAGCATTATTATTATACGAAACATTAAATATAGCGTCGACTCACCTTTTTAAAAGTGAATTGTAGCAGAGCTGTAAGTTTTTAAATTACTTGTTCGGTTTCGGTTTTGGGTTTTCAGGTGGAGTAAAACCTCGGTTCGGTTCGGTTTTCGGTTTGTTCATGAGGCCAAGTAAAATTCAATAAAACTCATTCTTATGTCCGGAGTCATAATTGAATAGTAGTGAAATTGAGTGAAACTCAATGAATGCCCGAAATAAGCTATAATACATGAAGAATCAGGAAGGCCAATATAATAATTACCTTAAAAAACAGAACTTTTATTGTGCTTGGCCATTTTTCGAGGTCTGACACCTACACACAACTTTAAGAAAGCTGCAAACACAACTAAACTGAAATGTCGGAAATTCACAGAATGTAGCCTTCCCAGAGTAGTGAGAGTACCCAGACACTGCCATTGACAGTGTCTGGGTCCTCTCACTACTCTGGGATGGCTACATTCTGTAAATTTCTGCAGCAAGAGAATATTTAATAAAAAAAACGAAAACCTTAGATTACGGGATGTCGACGGTTTCGGTTTGGGTTTTTAAGAAAAAATAAAAACCTCGGTTCGGTTTCGGATAACCTACAGCTCTAAATTGTAGATATGCATGGAAGGAGGACTTAAATGAACTGATGACTGATTCTGAATCCTGATTATTATGCCCCCGATTTGAAAAGTCGAAAGGGTATCTAGTGGAGACCTCTGTCCGTCTGTTCGGGCGAACATGGGTGTTTAGGGGATATTATTATTAGGGGCTACCTCCAAATTAAGGTAGTGTTAGGGCTAGGAGTGGGGTGGGGTTAGGGGTAGCCCCAGAGTAGGGCTAAAGGTTGGGGAGGGTTAGGTCCCGGGGGGGGGGGGGGGGGGTAGGGTTGGTGTCAGGGGTGGGGTTTTAGTTTTAGTAGCCCCTAAACCGAAAAATAGCTCCTAATCCTATTGGTTTGGCTAGGATGGGGTTGGGTCAGGGGTGGGTGGGGGTTAGGGATAGGAATAGCCCCAGAGTAGGGCTTAAGGTTGGGGGTTAGGTCCCGGGGGTGGGTGGGGGTTAGGGTCTGGGGTGGGCTTTTAGGGTTTAGGGTCAGGGTGGGGTAGGGTTAGGGTGGGGTTTTTGGGTGGAGGGGTGGGGTTAGGGTTAAATGTAAGTTCTTGGGTGGAGGGGTGGGGTTCTGGGTAAAATAAGGTTTTGGACATACAAAATGTTTTTTTGGTAGCCCATAAACCCGAAATGTTGGAGCGTCCGTCCGTCCGTCCGTTCGTCCATCCGTCCGTCCGTATCAACATCTCCCCTTGTATCTCAGCCACTGCTACTCCGATTTGAACATTTGGTGTTATGATCGAGCATCATGGGGGAACGATACCTCTGTAGCGTAAGTTTCTTCCACATATTTTTCCAGAGTTATAGCCCTTTTTCACTCTGTCGACTAATAAAATGGTTGGTGGGTCGGGGCATTGGCACAAGCTTTGCTTTGCCCCTCTTGTTTTCTAAATTTTATTATTTATGCTTAATTATGCATAATTTGTACCGAATTATATGCAGTGCATTTTTGTGTTGTACATATGCTAAGATTTTCCATAAAAGACTGTTTTTTTTGTTTTATTTCTCAAAACGGAAATAGGGTTTGACGAACAGGCATAGCCTATATCATCGTCTCTCCCAATACATTTAACAAATTACAAAAAATAATAAATGGGTGCAAGTGCGTGTGCCATGGAGGGCAACACATAATTCTGATTTCATTAATCACATTTTACGAAGCCCTTAATTACGTTCTATGCGTGTTGCCTCCAAAAACGGGAATTTCATTCTTCAGCAAATCTTGGGTGATTTTTCGCATGACAAAAAGCCATTTTCGAATATTGAAATACGTACTGGTCTATTAGATTTATGACAGCTACAGGACAGTTGTGGCCACTGAAATAGTCTGATACTCCCTCTCCCCAGTCCCCTTCCTCCCCCTCTCCCCTTCCCCCCTCTCTCTCTCTTTCCCTCTCTCTCTCCCTCTCTAGAGAGAGAGAGAGAACGAGAGAGAGAGAGAGAGAAGAGAGAGAGAGAGAGAGAGAGAGAGAGAGAGTTTAGGATTTATCATAGTTTACCCATTCCGTTGAAAACGTCCCGCATCTAAAATATAGTCTTAGAAGGCTTGACAAATCTGAAGATTATCCGATTTGACAAAGATAAATCACCAAAAAGAATACTATCTAAAGTGATGTTAAACCTGCTTATTTTATTTTGCAATTTCTGTCTATGTAGTGACTACGGAGGACACTCAAACACAAAGTGTTGCTCTGTTTCTTCAAAATACCCACACGAACATTTCGGGTCTTCAGATATAAATCTTACGAATTTGTGAGCATTTCAGTCACGACAACGTAGGCGTAGATTGGAAAAGTATATTCTCCCCTTCCTACAGAATAAAAGGGATAAAACACTGTTCACCCTGAAAGCCAAATAAAACATTCACAGGAGAGTGCACGTAGGCTTTAACCTACATTGTGTTACGCATTGATAGTATTCTGTCGTACTTCTAACAAAATGAAATAAGATTTCAAGAGACTGCACTCACCAGGTGCCATTAATATAAAACTTTTACAATTTTATTTTCTAGTATTGTCTCATTTCAATATAAAGTCATAACTAGAAATACAATTCTAGAAAATACAATTGTAAAAGTTTTATAGTATTGGCTCCTGGCCATCTGACATTCATGACATCAACTGAACTGTATACAAATGTACGGATCGGCACTTGAATGTATGCTTGAAAGGATAACGAACATTAGACTAGAGTGTTTAGGGAGGAATAACTATATCAATGGGTAGGTTAGCCACTAGTGATTTGAGTGTGTTCTGGAAGATGTGAAGTTCGAAAATAACCTTGTGTGACCTATTCTTACACCAGTTCGTAGGAGGACATGGCGAAGGTCACTGGGAATTCAATTCTTCAACGTTTTTTAAAAATGCGACGTCAAATGTCGAAAAGTACAAATAACAATATATTTTTCACATTAGTGGTTATCTGATTGAGGGCTAGACTATTTTTGATGGTTTGAATTTGTGATTACAAATTATTGGAGAGTGCCCACAATAAATATTATTTGTGTTTGACTGAATATGAAATATAAGCAAGGAAAGTGTTGGCTTTTGCTTTGGTATCCTCATTTTTTGAAAGCCATGATAGTGGCTTCTATCACTCAACCAGTTAAGAAGTCTTGACAGCAGGATTATATTAGTATTTTAAGCTGCGACAACATTTGGCTCAATGGTTATCACTGAGCACTATTCGGGAGAAATAATAATAATGATAATAATAATTGATTTTCTAGAGCGTAAAACCACAAATAGTGCTCTAAATCGCTTGACAGAAATAAAAACATTTTTCTGAAATAAAGAGTCATATCTGTTTTGGTTGCCTCTTACAGAGGTTCAGGAGAATGCTTCAGTGAATAGGAAAGTTTTAAGATTTCTTTTGAAGACATCGAGAGTTTCTGAAATTCTGACACTAATTGGCAGAGAATTCCACAATCTGGGACCCACGATGGAGAACACACGATCATGAGCCTGATTAGATCTGCTAAAAGGTACAACTAGTTGAATTTGGTTTTTAGATCTGAGACTGCGTGATGGTTTATATACAGTGAGGAGCTCTTGCAGGTAAACTGGAGCCAGTTTGTGGATATATTTAAATACGAAGATCAATATGTTGAAATCAATTCTCTGTTTAACTGGAAGCCATTGTAGGTGTCTTAAAACAGGTGTTATGTGTTCAGAGCGTTTGGTACCAGTAATTATCCTAGCAGCAGTATTCTGAACTTTTTGAAGCTTCTGAATCAGGCACTGTGACAGCCCCACTAACACTGAATGGCAATAGTCTAGTTGTGAGGTGATGAAGGAGTGCACAAGTTTTTCAAGTGCTGACTGGTTAAGATAAGGTCAAAGTCTTCTAACATTACGAAGCTGCCAGAAGCATCGTTGACATATTTTATTGATATGGATGTCTAGTTTTAAATTTGAGTCCATAATGAGTCGAATATTCCTGGCCAATTCACTTTTCATAGTGATGTTGTTTCCAACCAGAATTGATGTAACAGAGTGTGTAGGCATGCGAACCCCGGATATCACTAAGAATTCAGTTTTAGAGTCATTCATTTTCAGTTTAAAGTCTATCATCCATTCCCGCACGAGATTTATGCAAGTTTCCATGCTATTGACTGCGGTGAATGAGTCACTTGGAACAGATGGGTTGAATGTGATGTACAGGTGGGTATCGTCTGCGTACAGATGATATGATATGCCATGCTTTTTAAGAAGGCGACCTAGAGAAGAAGTGTACAGAGTAAACCAGAGTGGTCCAAGAACTGAGCCCTGAGGAACACCACACTTTAACGTCCTGCTTTCCGAACCGATCTTATTGATATATGTTTGTTGACTGCGACCTTCTAGATATGATGCAAACCACTACAAGACAGTTCCATATATGCCATGCTGTGTCAATGTCTGCATGAGAATACCATGGTCGACTGTATCGAATGCCGCTGACAAATCCAAGAGAAACAAGCAGTACCGCCTTACCCTCAGACACGGATTTAACAATGGGATTGAGGTTAAAACTTTAAAAAAATTGAAAAATAATAACAAAACAAATGACCACAAATTATCAGTGCGCTGCTGTTTGATTTCATACGTCATGAGGGTTAACCCTTTACCCAACGAATCAGCCGCATCCGCCCGCGTAATATGCAAATTCAGCATTTGAAAAAATATTATTTTTCAAAAAAATTCAACAAAACCATATCATGTGACCCCTTGTTGGAACGAGCTCGTCGAGCTTGTTCCAACGAGGGGTCACATGATATGGTTTTGTTGAATTTTTTTTTAAAATTTGAAAAAATGGTATTTAAAATAATAAATTTTGATATCGTCTGCGTTGGGTAAAGGGTTAAAAAGTAAAATTCGTAAATTTCTCGGTTTTTGCAATGCATTTCTCGTCATCACGCTTTCAAGGAGGGTTAACGAAGAAAAGGAATTACCCTTACTCCCGTAGCAAAGTGGAAACACAAAGTTATACAAATCTGACGGTAAAGGATCCATCCTTGTCAATAAAATTATAAGTGTCTATTTTTCGAGAATATTCATTCACACAGTCCAATCGTTTAACCATTTACCTAACGAATCACCCGCATCCATCCGCGCAATATGCAAATTGAGGAGTTGAAAAAAAAGTTTCAAAATATTTCAACAAAACCATATGATGTGACCCCTCATTGGAACGAGCTCACTCCAATGGTTTTGTTGATTTTGTTTTTTTAATGGGATTCGATGTGCATACTACGAGATTCTCTGAGTAAAGTTTATGTTTTTGACGAACGCAAAAGAAGGGTGGGGGGGGGGGGGGGGGGGGGCATTTTCCCAGTAATGTCACACATATGAAAATGTTGGTACCAATAAATGAAAAAATAGGCTGCACAAGATCCGCTCAATGTTCGTGTACTAGAAGCTTTTTTATTCAAATGTCGGGTATTTCAAATTGATATTTATGCTTACGATCAAGACAAAATATCTTCCAATCCAGACTGTCAGGTTACATGCTCTTCACTACTCAGAAATATCTAAAATTGTACGATTTCCCTGGGGTGGTGTAAATCAAGAATGACAACGCAGCATTTCTCTGTATGACAACGAGGTTTCTGGGCGACATGGACATTATCACAGCAGCTGTAGCAACTCTTGTGAGGCAGAATTCGTGACATATCATGTGTCCTTTGACGTTCTTTGTTGCATTAGTCGGTCGGTCAGAAACGGTCAGCTGGATTGGCTGGGAGCATCAATGTTCCACCCTTTAAAACCAAAGTATGTTATTGCAACTGACTAATATTATGTCGAACCGGTGTTCTGCAAAATAATAACAACGTCTGCGAAATAACTCAGTCTTTTATTTAAAGGAGACCAAACATGCCAATTAATATTCACTAAACTAATAACATGGTAATGATGATTGGTGAAATACATTTTTTGAAGTTTCAGGCGAAATATGGAAAACCTATAAGGCCAAACAAAATGAAATAATTGATTCTCAGACAATTTATTTTTTGAACGAATGAGGGAGGGCGGTTTTTATTTTTATTTTTTATTCCTGAGGGTATGGTCGCCGATTCCTAAAATTCAGTTGTGAGAGCTTAACTTAAATACTAGAGATTCCATATTGCTTAAGTTTCCCTGTGTACCATAATTTTGGTACCCCACACGGGATAAGTTGAGTACCACATTTGGTATCACAGGGTACCTTGAGATTTCATGTGTACCATAACCCGGCCGAGCGACCAGTGTAACAAAAGAACGTCTCTTGATACTCACATCTCTATCATCTACAGTTAAAACTAGAAGTCCTGTCATGAAAAGCGCACAAAAAGCACGTCGATCTGCGCGTTAATCTACACGTTATGACCACAGTACGGCTATCAAATTCTGTACATATGGCCTGTGCACAAGCTATGTTTCAGCCAATGGGCCTCCGGGTAACCCGGAGGTCCATTGGCAGAAACATTGCCTGTGTTTGCTATGAGTAACCAGAAGAACCGGCCGTGCTTTGGATGCCATTCGATATGGCTTTTGCTCGCAATTCCCACGCGCAATTAAGCCTAGATACGCGCACAGTCCATGACAGGACTTCTAGTTTTAACTGTAATTGTGATAAATACACAGAGCGACACGCGTGTGTGAATGGGTTAATCAATATGGCACGAGTGCCAGCGCGGAAGGATAAAACGAGAGGCCGCAGATGGCACAAGTGACATATTGATTAACCCATTCACACACGCGTGTCGTTCTGTGTTTATTACACGCCTTCACCTCCATAAAAATAATTATTAGAAGAGCACTCAGCAATTCATTTGACAACTATCAACAAAAACTCCACTTTGTATTGACAAACAAATTTGCGAGGGGAACCCGTGTTACTATTTCGTCCACTGAGTATCTATGTGCTTGCTGGCACATAGAACGAATAGGAACTCAGGGGACTATGTTTAGCGATAGCTATTGCGGTGCACGATTTGTGGAAAATGCCAATGACATTTCGTTTTTTTTTTAAAAATAGTCCGTCAACGACATACGTGGGGAACAGATTTTCATTTTCCGCACGGTTTTGTGTTGCTGTAGATGGGGATATCATAGAACAGGCGTATAATAAATTATCTTTCTGTGTTGCGTAGCACACTCGGTTATCAAATACACCGAAATTTCAGTTATTTTACGCTAACAGTCACAGCGACAGGGACGTCGCTATGAGGTTTTTCAGTGGTGGGGAGGCAGGGATGTGGCTGGAGTGTTTCAGCTGGGGGTGGGGCGGGGGTGCCACCGGTATAAATTCTAACTGTGAGTATTTTTTATAGGTGGTTACAATGCAGTGCTGGATGATATCTTTTAACCCTTTAACCAACGAATCGCCCGCATCCGCACGCGTAATATGCAAATACAGCTGCTGATAAAGTATTATTTCTCGAAAAATTTCAACAAAACCATATTATGTGACCCCTCTTGGGAACAAGCTCGTCGAGCTCGTTCCAAAGAGGGGGTCACATGATATGGTTTTGTTGAATTTTTGTTTTAAATTTAAAAAATGATATTTAAAATAACGAATTTTGAAATCGGGTAAAGGGTTAAAGTGATTATATATATATATATACACATGCTTATGAACCCTTCTGAAAATTTTCACTAGTCCTGAAACGGAAAAAGCATCATTTATAATGTGTCTGGGTCAAAAAAATTTACCGGATTGATGTCAGTATCGAAATTTTGAGGCCAATGTCAATTTTAGAGTAGGAAATTTGAAAACCAAGTTTCCAGTTGGAAATAAAAGATCAAAATTTCTCATCATTAAGTTGGAATTTTAATATTTTTCATGAACAATGTTAATTTATTGAATTTCCAACTATTTGATTTTTGACCTCGGAATTTCCAACTATTGAAAAAAAATACTCCTAGCCGGGGGTGGGGGAACACACCCACACCCCCCTGTCGCCACATCCATGGGGGTAGGTGGTAGGGGGTGTAGATATATGAAAATTTCAAAGAGGGATGGATACTTAAAGGGTACTTTCGAGTGGGAAATTTTTCAAAATATTTACTCAGAGTGACTCTACCGGTAGGTTTTATGGCACTCTGACAATATTTCCATGCAGTTTAAATGACTGCAGCTAAAATAAATACACATAACTTGAGGGTTTAAGACAGCACAAAATGGCAATTTCTTGCAGTACTGTAGTCTGTGAGTAGGCAGTGTCAGCCTTCATTTGGCATTGTGTCAATTCCAGGAATGTAATTGGAGAATGCTCAGAAAATCAGTATTCAACCAATAATTTATTAATTAATCATCTCAAATATGAGCTCATACAGAGCAGTGAGCACACAAATGTTGAAATGAACTCAATGACTACTAACAACCAACCATTCATTATGCTTACAAAGTATAAGTAATGAGTTTGCTAACTTAACAATCTGTATGCCACAATGTGTGAAACATATTCAACAAAGCCAAATCATTTATTTATTCATTTATTATTTATTTACTGGAATTTAAGGACACTTTAGACAGCCAGAGTCACCTCGTGTCGGATAGTTTTACGGGTGGTGGAAACCGTAGTACCCTGAAAGAACCACCGAGCAACTGTCAGACTTCCCAACGTACCAACCCAAACAATACCAAATATAAATCAAAATTTTCAGTGTGGCCATGTCTCTCATTTCATGAGAGGACAGAGCCAAATAAAACTCTGCACAATTTGGGTAAAATTCCAGGACACAGCCTTATAGGTGCACATTTGGAGTCCTAATACAAACTGCTGTCTGAATATGCATTGCCTGTAGGTCTCATAATGTGCCCCGTATACTGGCCTCATAAATCAACTGCTTATGGCCGCTGCGAGCACCAAATGGACCAACTCGTTTGAATTTCTGCAAGTTCTTATATTTCTGATATAATTCAAGGTACTTGTTACAACACGAAAGTGTAAGGTTATATATAGAAGAGAGCAATACGCGTAACACGACCACGGTTGTGGAATTCACCTCAGTGCCCGCTGAGTAGTCACAAAATCTTGCATTGTTCGATCATAATTCTGTCTGTGGCAGGGCGGTTGGAATTTTCCCGGACATATATCACCGCATTCGGAAAAAAAATCTCCGCCACAGAAATGCTTCTAATTTTTAACTGTTGGAAATTTTCTACATAAGTTCATCGGTTTCGATATGCTTGATTTGTTATAATTCGTCTGCCTATTTACGTATATTGTAAATAGAGGATAACTACGTATTTTAGTGAATATGGGGTATTATCTCATGATTGTGGACACAGAAATTTTATTTTTCGCGAGCGCTTGCACGAGTGAAAAATAATACTTTCAGGTCCACACGAATGAGATAATTCCCGATATTCACTGAAACAGCGTAGATTTTCCTTTTATTATATGCTGCGTGACATTTTGCTGCCCAATATTCAGTCCAATTCGACTACAAACAGTTTCAAGACAATAACAAAAAGCTGCTGATCGTTCCTTAGAGGCGTCGTTCAAGAAGCGTAAGGCCAGTTAAGAAGCTACTGAAAAATTCATCGTGTGTGTCCCTGATAAGACTTTCAGGTCCACACTCATGATATAATTCCAGATACTGACTAAAATAGAGTAAATTTTCATTTTTATTATAAGCTACGAGACATTTTATTGCACAATATTCAGCCCAATTCAACGAGAAATGCGTACATTTCAAAACAATAACAAAGATCGGCTGATCGTTCCTTCAAGGTGACCTGTTGCGGCGTAGCGTGACGTCATTTAGGGAGCTACTAAGGGATGAAAACGGTAGGAATTCCACTTCAGCAAAGTGGCTTCAGCTGCTGTGATAATTCCCATCAGCCATGACTGGATTTAATGAAAACTATTTTGAAAATACTCAGCAGGTTATCTGTTAACCCTTCACCTAACATGAAAAGCAGACGACACTTGCAAAAAAAATTCTTGAATAACTTATTTTTTTCATTTTTTGTCTCAAAAACTTAGGTTATGACCCCTCATGGGAACGAGCTCGACGAGCTCGTTCCAATGAGGGGTCATAACCTATGTTTTTGAGACAAAAAATGGAAAAAATAATGAAAATTAATTGGCGATTTTTGAGAATAGCGCTGGCCGGTTTTGGCCGTTACGATGGGTAAAGGGTTAAATTCCATATAAATGCATTTTTTTGTCTCCGTATTTAACAAATTTGTTTAAATACGTAGTCACAAATGTGTATTTTTCTCCAACTAGAGGTGTGTTCAATTGAAAGGGAGTACAAACTGACCGATTATTCGACTTTGTTAAATATAAATTGTTTTTGCCGGTGAGCGGTGGAATAATCGACAAATATAATATTTATGACAACACTAATGCTTGTAACAGCTTGTCTGCAGAGCAGGGCATCAAACTTTTATTCCCTAAAGCAGAATGTGTTTCCATTACTAAGCGGTAGCTGGTGTAAAAAGAGTTTCATTAACCCTATACCCAACGTAACGTCAAAAAACGCCCAGCGCTATTTACAAAAATCACCATTTAATTTCCATTATTATATGTCCCAAAAGAACAGGTTATGATTCCTCTTTTGGGACGAACTCAACGAGGGGGCGTAGCCTATATTTTTATTCAAAAAATGAAAAAGAATAGTTATTCAAGAATTTGTTTGCAACTGACGCCTGCCTGTCGTGTTAGGGAAAGGGTTAGATCCGAAAACAAACATGTTTACTTGTGAAATGTGGTAATCGGCTAGATGAGCAAATCATTCTGCGAAAAATTGCTGACAACATGACTTCAGAAAAACACTGGAAAAGCACACAGGGAAAGCATCGATTTTAAATATTCTCATAGCACATGCCACCACAGTCAGAGACTTTATAAACTCAACTACTTCCATTGATCTCATCATAGTCTCCAGACCTTCAATACAGATACAGGTAAGTTAATATTGTTACGAGTGACGCACAGTTGATTACAATGTTCAATCCAGATAGTATTTCCAGGTATCCCTATCAGGAACGCCAGATTCTGTTGAAACGGTGATGCGATTCTTTCAAAACGAATTGTATACTGGAGAGTGTAGGCATTCAAAATATTAACATTCCACGTGATCGATTCACATGCACCTTTTGTAATGGAACACATTTATATAAACAAAATGGTATTTGCGTTTGATTGAATATGAAAAATGAACAAGGAAAATATTAGCGTTGGCTCCTGTACCCTCATTTTTCTGAAAGCCCTGGTAGTGGCTTTTGGCCCTTAACTCTTTACCCAATGCAGACGATATCAAAATTTATTATTTTAAATATCAATTTTTAATTTTTCTCAAAAAATGTCAACAAAATCATATCGACGAGCTCGTTCCAAAGAGGGGTCACATGATATGATTTTGTTGAAACGTTTTGAAAAATAGTTGTCTTTTCAGCTGCTGAATTTGGTTAGTCGCGGGCGGCTGTGGCCAGTTCGTTGGGTAAAGGGTTAACGAGTTAATAATTGAAAGTTATTGTTTCTTGTATCAAAAACATAGCTTATGACCCTCAAATGGAACCAGTTAGAAGCTACATTTTCCGGACAACATGAAAACTAATAAAATTCAAATTGTATTGTTTTTGTGTATCCCTGTCGGTTATCGTCATTGCGTTCGGTAAAGGATTAACGGCCTCAAATAACTTTCCGCAGAGGCACACTGCTTTTTCACCTTTTGATATTTTATTCTTTTTTTATTCTTCTTTATTTTTCTACTTCTTTTGACTGTGATTTTTTCTTATTGCTGATTTGTCTTCTTTTCCATCATTACACCCTAGTTCTTTTGTCATTTTGGGGTTTGTGACCACCTTGAAATAATATCCGATAAACATTGGGGTGACGTTACTTGAACAGGGCTCAAAATAAGCGGTGTCGTTTTTTTTTTCAACTGAACTGCCTTTAAGGGTTGCATGGACTTGGATATTTTCAAATAGCGTCTTGGTTGTTTAATAGAGTTCTCAAAATGGAAGTTGGGATTTTTAATTTGATGGGCTTGTAGTTATTTTTAATGGACATTTTATACAAAATGTTGTACAAACAGGAAGTATTTAAACCAACAGAACTCATCTTACATATGAAGTTGCTAATGATGTTTGATGGAGGGTTAATCTGAGTTATGTCTGGCTGGAATGTTCCACAATCAGAAGTAAAGCATCAGTGAACTAGTTTTCAAATTTGTTTGCAAACTTTCATTTACAATTTGCGATACAAGATAATCAACTGCAGCCTAATAGGCTGCAGTTGATTGTCTTGTATCGCAAAATGCTATACATAATTTAACATTGTGTAGCTTTTTGCAAGTTTTGCATAGCAAAAAGCGACGCGACACCGCTTGTTTTGAGGCCTGATGTAGTAAGAGATGCGCGAAACGGACCTCGTTGGCTCCATACTCCAAAGGTAAGCAATATCACAGAGATATGGAGCTTTATTAAATTAAAAAAAATATTTTTTTTTTATAATTTTAAGTTCTATGTGTCCTCCCCGAGTAGAGATCCCATTCTGGACATTACCGAGAATCTGATGCAAAGCACAGGACATGCAATGTATTGTGATAATTCATTTTTATAACAATTCTGTCACACAAACAGATTAAATCTTAAATTATTAATACAGGTTTGGGACATAATGTTGGGCAAGAAAATTAAAAAAAACCAACATTTTTTTATGGAAGAATATTGTTGTGCACTTTAACAAACAATGAGTAACGCGGTCAGCGCACATTTTCACAGTTGCGATGTAAAATTATTCACTCCCATTGTCACTTCCTATGATGCTACGTTTGAATTTACAAGTGTGTAATATTTAATTGTGCATTTTCTATTTATTGTGTGTGTGTGTGGGGGGCATTGGCTATTAATAGCTCTGTCGCTAATTGTAAGGAATTTTCTTTGTAAGCGATCAGCTGAGTCGATCAATGAAACGCACATAAAATGTATTCATGCGCCTGTTATTGGAGCTCGTTGCGTTCCCGGAGACGAGTCGTCTATATGATACGGAATCACAAGTAATCGTCTATATGATATGGATGCGGAACACATTTATGTGATACGTTCCGACTGTGATTGTTAGATAATAGTTGTTGAAGTAGTTGCAGTTGTCATTATTTCAGTTGTTCTTGGTGTTATGGTGGTTTATGGTGTAGTTGTGGTCATAGTCTTAGTTGGTAGTGTCATGGTTGCATTAGTTGTTGTTGCTGTAGTGGTCAGTCTATTACTAGTGTTGTTGGGTTGTTATTTACTGTGATGGTTGTTGTAGTTGAGGTTGTTACTATTATAGTTTGCGCTGTACTGGTAGATGATGTAGTAGTT